>JABTXL010004176.1:176408-231072 GCA_025134845.1 Neodon shergylaensis
GAGGAGGAGGAGGAGGAGGAGGAGGAGGAGGAGGAGGAGGAGGAGGGGAAGAAACAGGCATCTAAAGGATAATAATATAATGAATATAATATCAAACAAAAACAAATCTAAATAGGACAATACAAACAGAAGGAAAAGATCCCAAATAAAGGCACAAGAAACATATAAACACAGAGACACATTCATTTGCACATTCAGGAATCCCATATGTCTTAGTTATGGTTTCTATTTCTCCAACAAAATACCATGACCAAAAGGCAATTTGGGTGGGAAAGGGTTTATTTGGTTTACACTTCAGCATTGCTATTCATCAATGAAGGAAGTCAGGACAGGAACTCAAACAGGGCAGGATCCTAGAGGCAGGAGCTGAGCAGAGGCCATGGAGGGGAGCTGCTTACTGGCTTGCTTCTCCTGGCTTGCTCAACCTGCTTTCTTATAGAACCCAGGACCACCAGCCCAGGAATGGTACCAACCGCCATGGGCTGGACCCTCCCCCATTGATCACTAAATGAGACAATGCCCTACTGCTGGATCTTACCAAGGCATTTCCTCAGCTGAGCTACTTCCTCTGATGACTCTAACGTGTGTCAAGTTGATGCACAAAACCAGCCAGTAAGCCATAAAAACACAAAATCAGAAGCCAAAATATATATGCAAAATCTGCAAGGGAAAAAATAAATAAATAAAATAAAGGAAGTAAAAGTAAAGGAAAAAAAGCCCTGATACGACATTATGAGTCAAGGAACCTTCAAAGACACCGTTGAGTTCTTTTGGAGTTGGCATCTACAGCTGGGCACAGGGCCTACCCTTCAGAGTAGTTTGTTTCCTTGCCAGTGGTGGTGACACCACCTTTAATCCCAGCACTCAAGAGTCAGAGGTAGATGGATCTATGAGTTCAAGGCCAGCCTGGTCTACAAAGCAAGTTCCAGAACACCCAGGGCTACACAGAGAAACCCTGTCTCCTAAAAGAACAAAAACAACAACAACAACAAAAGGAAGATGTTTCTTTAGTGAGACTACCTTGGAGAAAACTAAATTTTCACTTGCAAGTGGTCAATCAAGTGGAGACGGCTTCTGGGTTAGAGATGGAGGCTTGTGTCCGCTTCTCCTTTCAGCTCTAGGGCTCCAGCTGGTGCAGATCTGTGCAGGCCCTGGCGTGCCGCCTCAGTCTCTGTGAGTTCGTATATGCATCGGTCCTGTTCAGAAGGCCTTGATTCCTTGGTGTCTTCCATCCCCTCCGACTCTTAGACTTTTTCCACCTTCTCTTCTGCAGAGTTCCCTGAGGCCTGATGGGAGGGATTTGATGGAGACTCCTGTTTAGAGCTGAGCATTCCAAGGTCTCTCACTCTCTGCACAGTGTCTAGGTTGGGTCTATTTGTTCCCATCGGATGCAGGAGGAAGCTTCTCTGATGATTGATGACTGAAAAGGCACTGATCTATGAGTATAGAATAACGTTATTAGGAGTCATTTTGTTGCTGTGTTCCTCTCATAAGTCAGCAGTATTTCACTTTACCCTAGATCCTTAGGCTACCTAGTCTCAGGTTCCTGATCACCCAACAGCATCGGGTATGGATTCTGTGTCTCATAGAGTGGGCCTTAAATACAGTCAAGTATTGGTTGGTTGCTCCCGCAAGCTTTGTGCCATCATTACACTAGTACCTCTGGTAGGTGGGTCACCATGGTAGACAGAAGGGCTTGTTGCTGGGTTGATGTTTACCTTTCTCCTTTGGAAGCCTGCAGAGCACCTTCCAGTACCCTGAACACTAGTCTGCAAGGATGAAGGCTCTAGGTAGGCACCCGCTCAACTTCTCCATGTTCAATGAGTTCTGCAGGTGTATTTTCCAGTCAAAGCATCTTGCTGTTGTTTTTTGGAGAACAAACCATAGCCTGTGGCAACAGTCTGTGGGTTTTTTTTGGGGGGGTCCTTGGAATCCCTTTGGCCAACAACTGGATTACATATAACCCTTCCTGGTACTGAAGTTTCATTTGGTGGTAAGAGACGTCCAGCTGCAGCTCTGTCTCTCTTGTTATTCGGCAATTTAATTTAGATTGCCTTCATATGTGTATAGACTTTAGGAAGCTTCTATTGTGTTAGGTTTCCATATGACCCTTCTTAGTTTTAGCTATCTCTCCCTGTATTCCCTCCCTCAATCCTCCCCTTCTCTATTTGATGCTCCAATTGCGGTTGCCACAACCCAGTCATCCATGATATCTATTCTAGTCTATTCTGTTCTGTTCTATTCTGCCTTCTGTCTCCCCACTTTGTGGTTATAGAAAATTGCAGTTTGCATCTTTGACCTAACATCTGCATATAAGTAAATGCATACCATAGTTGTCTTTCTGGTTCTGGGTTAACTCACTCAGGCTGATTTTTTTTTTTAGTTCCACCAATTTACCTTCAGATTTTATGATTTCATTGTTCTGTTGTTTGAGCAGAGGAGTATCTTCCATTGTGTAAATGTACCACATTTTCTTTATACATACACCCGTCGACACACATCTAGGTTGTTTCCAATTTCTGGCTATTATGAATAGAGCAGCAATGAACAATGCTGTGTTGGGATGAAGCATCTTTTGGATGTGTGCCCAAAAGTGATATAGCTGGGTCTTGAGGTAGATCGATTTTCATCTTCCTATGGAACTACCTCACTGGTTTCCATAGTGACTGTACAAGTTTGCACTCCCACCAGCAAAGAATGAATGGTCCCTTACTCCACATCCTCCCCAGCATGAGCTGTCATTTGTCTTATTGATCTTGGCCATTCTCACTGGTGTAAGATAAAATCTCAAAGTAGTTTTGATTTGTATTTCCCTGATGAGTAGGAAAATTGAACATTTCCTTAAGTGCTTCTCAGCCATTTGAGTTTCCTCTTGAGAATTCTCTGTTTATATCTGTACCCCATTTTTAATTGGATTATTTTTTTCTTGATATTCAGCATTTTGAGTTCTTTATATATTTAGTATATTAGTCCTCTATCGATGTGCGGTTGGTATTTTTTTTTTAAATCCTCTTCTGTAGGCTGACGCTTTGTCTGCTTGTGGCCTTTGACATGCAGAAGCTTTTCAGTTTCATGAGGTCCCGTTTAATTAATTGCTCATCATAACACCTATGCTAATGGTGTTCTCTTCAGAAAATTTTTTCCTGCACTGATGAGTTCAAGGCTATGAGTACAAGGCTATTCTCTACTTTCTCTTCAATCAGGTTCAGTATATTTGGTTTTATATTGAGACCTTATGTCCATCTGGACTTAAGTTTTGTGCAGAGCGATAACTATAGATCTATTTGAATTCTTCTACATGAAGCCATCCAGTTTGACCAGTACCATTTGTTGAAGATGCTGTGTTGTTGGTTTGTTGGTTTGTTTGTTTTTTTAACAGTGTATATTTCTGGCTTCTTTATTAAAACTCGGGTGTCCATTGGACTGTGGGTTTATGTTTGGGTCTTCGATTCTATTCTACTGATTACCATGTCTGTTTTTGCATTAATACCATGCTGTTTTTATTATTATAAATCTGCAGTACAATTTGAGGCTTCGGATGGTGATACCTCCAACAGTTTTTGTTATTCAGAATTGTTTTAGCTATCCTGGTTTTTGTGTCTGTGTGTATGTGTGTTTCCATATGAAGCTAAAAACTGTCCTTTCAAGAACTATGAAGAGTTGTGTTAGAATTTTGATGGAAATTGAATTGAATCTGTAGATTGTTTTCAGTAGTATGGCAATTTTTACTATATTAATCCTACAGATCCATAAGGATAGGGAATCTTTTCATCTTCTGATATCTTCTTCAATATCATAGAGTTTGGAGCATCCAACTGTTTCACTTGCTTAGTTAGACTTACTCCAAGATATTTTATTCTTTTTGAGACTGTTGTGAAGGGTGTTACTTCCCTGATTTTTTTTTTCTCAGTCTGTTTGTCATTTGTATAAAGGAAGGCTGATTTTTTTTTAGTTAGTTTTGTATCCAGCTACTTTGCTGAATTTGTTTATCAGCTGTGGGAATTTCCTGGTGGAAATTTTAGGATCATTTATGAATACTATCATATCATCTACAAATAAAGACACTTTGATTTCTTCCTTTCCAATTTGTATCCTCTTGATCTGCTTCAGTTGTTTTATTGTCTAGCTAAGATGTCACGTACTATATTGAATAGGTATGGAGAGAATGAACAACCTTTTCTTGTACCTGATTTTAGTAGAATTGCTTTGAATTTCTCTCCCTTTAAGTTGATGCTGACTATGGGATTGTTGTAAAGTATCTTTATTATTTTGAATTATGTCCTGTGTATCCCTAATCTCTCCAGGACTTTTATTATAAAGGGGCATTGGATTTTGTCAAAAGCCTTTTCTTCACCTAATGAAATGGTCATATGGTTTTTGTCTTTTAGTATGTTTATATAGTGGATTACATTTACTGATTTGCATATGTTGAATCATCCCTGCATCTCTTGGAAGAAGCCTACTTGATCATGGTAGATGATCTTTTTGGTGTGTTCTTGGATTTGGTTTTCAAGTATTTCATTGAGAATTTTTACATCTATATTTATAAGGAAACTGGCCTGTAATTCTTTTTTTGTTGGGTCTTCCTGTGGTTTAGGTATCAGGGTAACTATGATCTCATAAAATGAATTGGGCAATGTTTCTTCTGTTTCTATTCTGTGGAATAATTTAAGGAGTGTTGGCATTAACTCTTCTTTGAAAATCTGGTAGCATTCTGCACCCAAACCATCTTGCACTGGATTTTTGGGGGGGGGGAATAGGAAGACTGGGAGACTTTTAGTGACTACTTCTATTTCCTTAGGGGTTACTTATCCGATCTTGATTTAACTTTATTAAATGGTATGTATTGAGAAAATTATTCGTATTCTTTAGATTTTCCAATTTGGTCAGTACAGGTTTTTAAAGTATGCCCTTAGGGTTCTCTGGATTTCCTCAGTGTCTGTTGTTATGTGTCTCTTTTCATCCCTAATTTTATTAATTTGAATATTTCCTCTCTGCCTTTTAGTTAATTTGGATAAGGGTTTGTCAATCTTACTGATTTTCTCAAAACAACAACTCTTTGTTTCATTAATTTTTTATTATTTTTTGTTTATTTGTTTCTATTTTGTTGATTTCAGTTCTGGATTTGATTATTTCTTGCCTTCTATTTCTTTGGGGTGTGATTTTTTCTTTTTATTAAGATCATTCATATGTACTGTTAAGTTTTTAGTATGGGATCTCTCCAGTTTCTTTCTTTCTTTCTTTCTTTCTTTTTTTTATTTTCGAGACAGGGTTTCTCTGTAGCTTTTTGGTTCCTGTCCTGGAACTAGCTCTTGTAGACCAGGCTGGCCTCGAACTCACAGAGATCCACATGCCTCTGTCTCCCAAGTGCTGGGATTAAAGGCGTGTACCACCACCGCCCGGCTCTCCAGTTTCTTTAAATATAGGCACTTAGTGCTATCATCTTGCCTCTTAAAATTGCCTTCATCTGGCCAGGCATAAATGGTGCACACCTTTAATTCCACACTCAGGAGGCAGAGGCAGGCAGATCTCAGTGAGTTCAAAGCCAGCCTGGTCTACAATAAAGTGAGTTCACCGGTTGTAGTGATGCATGCCAGTAGGATTTGCTGAAGGAGGCAGAGACAGGAGGATCAAGAGTTCGAGACCAGCCTGAGCTACACATTTTTAAAAAATAAACAAATAAATAAATAAAGCAAGTTCAAGGACAGCCAGAGGTGCTACACATGGAAATGTTGTTTTGAATATATATATAATATATATATATATATATATATATATATATATATTATATATATATATATATTTAGAATTGCCTTCATCTTGTTGGAGGAGGTCACTTGTTCTTCCTGGCCACCCAGATAGCTTAGACCCAAAGTAATCACACAGAAACTGTATTAATTAAAACATTACTTGGCCCATTAGCTTTAGTTTCTTATTGGCTAACTCTTACATATTAATTTAACCCATTTCTATTAATCTGTGTATTGCCACATGGCAGTGGCTTACCAGCAAAGTTTTGGCATGTCTGACTCTGGCAGCAGCTCCATTGCTTCTCTCTCACTCTGCCTCCTTTCTCCCAGCATTCTATTTAGTTTTCCTCACCTAGTTCTGTTCCCCTATAGCTCTGTTATAGGTCCAAAGCAGATCCTTTATTTATCAATGGTAATCACAGCATACAGAGGGAAATCCCACATCATCCTATAAGTTTGGGTATGCTGATGGGTTTTTGATCCTACTGCACATACTGGCTTTGTGGGAGCCTAGGCAGTTTGGATGCTCACCTTACTAGACCTGGATGGAGGTGGGAGGTCCTTGGACTTCCCACAGGGCAGGGAACCCTGATTGCTCTTTGGGCTTACGAGGGAGGGGGACTTGATTGGCGGAGGGGGAGGGAAATGGGAGGCGGTGGCGGGGAAGAGACAGAAATCTTTTATAAATAAATTAATTAATTAATTAATTTAAAAAATTTAAAAAAAAGTTTGGGTATGCTGTGTTTTCATTTTCATTCAATTCTAGAACATTTTAGCCGGGTGGTGGTGGCACACGCCTTTAATCCCAGCACTCGGGAGGCAGAGGCAGGTGGATCTCTGGGAGTTCGAGGCCAGCCTGGTCTACAAGAGCTAGTTCCGGGACAGGCACCAAAGCCACAGAAAAACCCTGTCTCGAAAAAACCAAAAAAAAAAAAATTCTAGAACATTTTTAATTTTTATTAATATCTACATTAATTATTTTGTTGAATTAGGGGCGGCTGGGGCTGAGTCCCCAGCACCCCAGCCGCCTGCTCGGCTTAGCTTATGCCCCGAAATAACAACACACAAACTGTATTCATTTAAATACTGCTTGGCCCATTTCTATCTAGCCTCTTCTCGGCTAACTCTCGCACCTGGACTAGCCCATTTCCTATATTCTGTGTAGCACCCAAAGGTGCGCTTACCGGGAAGATTCTAGCCTACGTCCATACTGAGTCGGAGCTTCATCGCATGTGTCTCAGAGAGGAGCTAACACGTCTACCCGGGAGCGTGGAGCATGGCGTCTCTGCTCCAGGGGGCAGAGCTGTCGAGTCTGAGCTCACTTCCTCTTCCTCCCAGTATGCTATTCTGTTTATTCCTCCCACCTATGTTTTAACCTATGAGGGCCAAGCAGTTCCTTTATTACTTAACCAATGAAATCAACAGATTGATATATGACACTCCCACATCACTTCCCCTTTTTCTGTTTAAACAAAAAGGAAAGGCTTTAACTTTAACATAGCAAAATTACATATAACAAAACAGTTATCAAGTAAAAATTACAATAATCTTTATCATAACTAAGGAAAAGTATAACTATAACTAACTATTCTTAACTCCATCAAAGACTCCAGAAAGATACAATATTACCTAAGCAAACAAGAAAAAAGCAAGTTTTAAACTCTAGAAATGACATAGACATCTTGCTGCCTGGACAGTCACCCAAAGTTCCTCTGTACCGTTGGGGCATCCATCTTCGGCCTACAGGCCCATAGTTTCCAGCAGACATTTCCACAAAGCAGGAAATTTCAAAGGCAGTCACTATCTGCTTGTCCTGCAGAATGTCTCGCAGACTCCTTCATGAATCAGGAACCCCGAAAGATCATCTCACCTTTAGGCAAGTTCAGTAGTCCTCTCTCTGTGGGTTCTTTGTGTCCAGTTTACGCAGTAGTCCAGGCAAGAGCAGTTTTCTTGCCCAAATGGCTATCAAATTCCATAAGGATCCTCTTCGATGCCCATCTTCCTCTCGAAGTAGATTGGTGCTGCCAGGAGCAGACGTGTCTCATAGTCATAAAAAGCCCTAAGTTATTAAAACATTTAAAATGCCATATTCTATTATCCTTGAAAGATATGAAGAATGCCTATCTAAAATATATCTATGTACATCTAGAAAATCTTAACTAACATGCTACAAGCTTGACTATTATTGATTATCCATTAACAACTATATACATTACATTTTTACATAAACTACACAATCACAATACCTTAATCAAGAGCAGAAATACATATACATATAACAAAAGTGACCGTAAATCTCTATCAATAAAGCAAAGTCTATATTAATGCAAATTATTTATATCTATATCATTATTTTAAATTTTTCATTCAGTAGTGAATTGTTCAGTTTCTATGAGTTTGTAAGCTTCTATTCTTGCTGTTATTGTTGATGTCCAGCTTTAACATGTAGTACTCAGACAAAATACTGAGTGTTGTTTCAATTTTCTTGTATCTGTTGAGACTTGTTTTGTGTCTGAGTATGTCACCAATTTTGGAGAAGGTTCCATGTGCTTCTGAGAAGGTACATTCTTTAGTGCTTGGGTGAAATGTTCTTTAAATATCTGTTGGGTCCATTTGGTTTGTAATGTCAGTTAGCTTCAGCATCTATCTGTTTAATTTTTTGTCTAAATGACCTGTCTATTGGCAAGAGTGGGGTATTGAAGTCTCCCACTATCAGTGTGTTAGGGCCAATATGTGATTTAAGCTATAGTAGTGTTTCTTTTGCAAACTTGGGTGCCCTAGTGTTTGGGGCATAGATGTTAAAAATTGAAACATCTACTTGGTGGACTTTTCCTTTGATGGATATGTAGTATACTTCCCTATCTCTTCTGATAAGTTTTGGTTTGTAGTCTATTTTGTTAGATATTAAAATGGCTATACCACTTTGCTTCTTAGGACCATTTGCTTTTCCATCCCTTTACCCCGAGGAAATGCCTATCCTTGATGTTGAGGTGTGTTTCTTGGATGCAGCAGGATGGATCCTGTTTTCACATCCACCCTGTTAGTCTGTGCCTTTTTATTGGGGAATTACAATCATTGATGTTAACAGATATCAATGAGTAGGGTTTGTTGATTCCTGTAATTTTGTTCTTGTCGTTTGTCTCCCTACCCCCTTTTGATGTGCTGGCCTGGGATTATTTATTCCTTGTGTTTTCATTGGTGTAGTTAACCTCTTCTGATTGAAGTTTGCCTTCTAGTACCTTCTGTAGGGCTGGGTTTATAGATAGGTACTACTTAAATTTGGTCTTGCTAAATTTAATATTGACATCAGTGGGGAGAGGAACATGTGTATTTCCTATTCTTACACTTAACCCTTCCTTCTTCAGACATGCAGGATGCAATGCACTGGTCACAATGTGATACATCAACCCTTCTCAAGGACCTGCAGCGACCTGTGGTCACACTGGTTTTAACCTCAGTATCCCAGACATTTTTCCCCTCGTCTTTGCAATGCTGTCTTTGATCCTATTCTCACCTGTGTACATTCTTTCTTTTCAACTAAAATACAATCTTTCTCTGTGAGGCACCAAGGTGAGCTCGTGGTGGATAAGGAGGTAGATAAAGAAGACCAAAGTCCTCTGGCTTTCAGATTTGGAAGATGTTCTCTTCCCAAACAATATTTAGAATACTACTATACTATATACACACTGAATACTATAATAGTATTCAGCTGAGGGGTATTGAGGGCCAGGCAGCAGGCAAGGGTCCAATAATCCTTCCAGGGAGGTTTCAGTTTCCAAGAGAAAACAGGCCTGATATTGTAAGACCCAGCCATGACAAGCTCAATAGGGGCCCAAGTCTCAGTAGTTTACCCTAAGACAATACCCGGTTCCAAGAAAGACCACAAACTGCAGGAACATACCATCCAAAGAAAATTCCTACCACTGTAGATACCTGCCAGCACACACCCATTGCTTTTCACCCGGACACCCCTAGACAAATGTCAGCCAATCAGGGGTCCTAAATCTTAAAAATCCCTCACCCCTACCTTTGCAATTATAAAAGCCCAACCCCAGCAGAGATGGGGCTCTCCAATCACACCAATAAGTTGGACACCCGAGAGTCCAAGTCCAAGAACTTGTGTCAGAATAAAGGTTCTTTGCTTTTACATACAGGACTCGGTCTCTTGGTTGGTTTTGGGGGGACTCCTTGATCTGGACATAACAGTACCATAGAAAAGGCAGTGCACGGCACGGAAGAAACCAGAGACAGCCGTAGATTTCAAAGCTGTGAAGCCCAGGTCCAGCAGGAGAGCCGGACAGTTTCACAAAGGAGATGAGGGACGTCCCAGAGGTGTGTCAAGTCAGGGAGACTTGAAAAGTGGTGGGACAAAAGATCAATCACACCTCAGGACCTCAAAGTGAACCTATTTTCTTTCCTATATAAAGCTACTATCCCTTGGGAAATTCTGGCATGCACCTTGGTAACAGGCCCAGAGAAGCTGCTTTTCCTTAGAAACCCTGGGTCTTCCCTTGAGCCTACAGGGAAACCGGAAGCAGGACAAAAGCCGGCTGCCTCTGCCTCTGCCTCTGCTTTACGCTGGGTCAGCCGCCTGCTTGTCTCTGCGTAGGTCCAATAATCACCGGAGTCTGTCTTCCTGACTCGTTTCATCCCCTTGCAGGGCTGAAGGCACAAAGATAAGTCACTGTCCTAAACTGCAGTCACTCTGCATCTAGAAACAAATTGTCACAGGACGGACCATCCCAAGATGGAAGCAATTTCCTATGCTGGGGAACCGTCGCCCTGGAGGACATCATCTTGTCAGGAGCAGATTGGACCCCTCAGGTGATGACAGCAATTAACGGATTAATAATTTATCAGACCTCTTGCAGAACCATAGCGGAGACAATGATGGGCAGGACCATACCATCCTAGGACTGGTTAATTATGCAGACTTTTTCCCCTTGGCACAGGGTCTCTGCATGCAGCCCTGGCTAACCTGGACTTCACTATGCAGACCAGGCTGGCCTGGAATTCTCCAGAGATCCACCTACCTCTGCCTTAGTACTGGAATTAAATGTGTGCTGTTATTCTTTTGGTCCCCGCCCCTTTCCATGCCCACTCCCAACGACCTCTGACCACTTGTCTCATCTGAAAACTCTCTTCCTGCCCCCCCAGGTGTGTGCACACACGCGTCTCTGTCTATCTCTCTTTCTCTCTCTCTCTCCCTCTCTCCTTTAATAAATGTCTGCTTTATGCCTATTTTCTGTGTCTATGTGTCTTTTACCTGCTGTCGGTTTACACTTGCCCGCCTGCTTGGCTCTCCCGGACCCGCCACAGGCTGGCCCTGCCCGCTTGCTGCATGGTGGGGCCGCCTGCCCACGCCCGGGATAGGCCACCTCTAGTAAACCGCCCGTGGATCTTGCAGGGACCCACAACCGTCTCTGCCGGGCTGGCAGCTGCTCTGCAAACATTTTAAGAATAAAATGTGCACCTCCTGCCTAGCTACACAATACTTGACACCTGCCCCAGCCTAGCCTCTATTGTACAAACTAAAGCTCCTATCAACGCCTTTTAAGATGAACTCAGCAGACCCCTTAATTTGTTCCTCTTGCCAATGACATTGATTAAAGTCCTTCCTCTGTTTTTTACCGGTGTGTCTTTGATTGGTATATTGAGACAGGAGGCTTAACCTTACCTGTTGCAGGTGCTTGTGCCCTGAAACGCTGGTTACACTTTGACATGATTTCTTTTGCTCTGTTCTGATTTGGTTGTTTGTTTTGATTTGGCATTTTCTAGGGCAGGGCTTGTGAAGCCCAGACTGACCTCCAGCTCCCTAGGTAGCTAGGCATGACCTTGAACACCTGATCCTCCTACATCTGCCTCCCAAATGCTGCAGTGACCTAACTGTTGCCATACTTGGCTCTTGATTCTTTCTTTCTGAACTGAAATACTTTAAAATTTTCTCGTTACTATCAGGAATGTGTACTGATTCCCCCCCCCATAAATTCATACATAGACTCACCAAAATCCTATGCAGTTTGCCCATGTGCCATAATACTTGTGACATTTACATGTGGAGGACCAAGTGAAAGAGAGAGAGACGGGTACCTAGATGAACATAGCTGACGAACAAAGGCTGAGGTACACAGGGCAGCCCGGGCTGGGAAGAGTATTCCTTTATAATACTTGTCCATAACATGTACTATTTTTCCTCATTGCAAATATCTACTTCTGATTTTATGTGTGTGTTCATGTGTGTACATGCATGCACGGGGGTAGGCGGGGGTGGAGGCTTGAGGCTGACATTGGTGTCTTTTCCTGTCCGCCTTATTTTTTGAGACATGATCTCTCACTGCCTGGAGCTCAACAATTTGGCTAGAGTCACTGTCCAGCAAGCCCAGGGACTTCCCTTTCTGCCCCTTCCCCTCCCTGAAACTACAGGTGTGAGCCACCATGCACAGCTTTTTACATGCGTGCTAGGGATCAGAAATCAGGACCTCGTGCCTCGGGGGTAATCACTTTCCTGATTGTGTCTCTTGATTCTTTCCTAGCTTTTGCTTCTTCACTAAAAAGATAGCACTTTAATGTGCAACTCATATTTTGAGTCATCGTGAATTTCTTAAGTGTCTCCTATGTGCTTAAAATTATATCCCAAGTCAAAAAGACTGCCAGGTATGGAAGTATAAACCTGTAATCCCAGAATTTGGAAGGTGGAGGCAGTAAAATCAAAGACAAGATCTCCTGGGGATGGGGGGGGGTCAGGTGAGGAAGCAGGGCTGAGGAATCTTCTGGGGAAATCCAAATGAACAAGCGTGTCCACTTGAACTCCTTTGGTTTTTGCTCTTGTTGTTGATGTTGTTTCGTTTTGTTGTTTTCCGAAGTACTTGGGACTGAATCTAAGGCCTTGCACAGCATGCTAGCGCTAAGACACAACCTCCTTTTTATTTTTTGTTTTGAATTGGGGTTCTCACTAAATTGCCCAGACAGGCCTTGAACTCATTATTTCTTCTTGTCTTGACCTCCTAAAAAGTTGGGATTACAAGCCTGTATGACCTTGACCAATCTGAAATGTTTTTCAGTTTGGTCATACCATGCCATTATGTCTGGAAAGAGGAAGCCTTGGAGCCAGGGGTGGGGAGATGAAAGGATAGTGAGTGTGGTGGTTTGAATAAGAATGCCACACACGCACGCACGCGCGCACACACACACACCACAGGCTCATCGATTTGAATGCTTGCTCACCAGGGAGTGGGACTGTTTTAAAGTAAAGCATTAGGAGGTGTAGCCTTGTTGGAGGAAGCATCTCACTGGGAGTGGGTCTTGAGGTTTTCCAAAGCCCAAGCCAGGCCCAGTGGCTCTCCCTGCTGTCTGCAGATGCAGCTAATGGCCTCAGCTACCTCTCCAGCACCATGTCTACCTGAGTGCCACCGTGCTTCCTGCCATAGATAAGGGGCCAAACCTCTGAAACTGTAAGCAAGTCCCAATTAAAAACTTTCTTTTGCAAGAGTTGGTGTGGTCATGATGTCTCTTCATGGCAATAGAACATTGTGTGAGCAGGACCCGACAAAGCCAGCCATCTTTGGAAAGGGCCAAATATGAGTGGTGGCTTTGGAAACCTGCCTTCTGCCTGGAGCCTCTGGCCCAGAGAGCACGCTGGTGTCCCCAGACCCAGGCAGAAACTGGGAGGAGCCTTCTGGATACTGCTCTGATAGTTTAGTGCTCCAATGACAGAGCCATGGGGCTTCTTGCTTTCACACAGTGGGTGACAGCTCACTGCTGGCTGCTGACTAAGCAGCTGCAGAGTGGGAAGAACGGATTCTATCCTGGCAGGTCGGTCTCTCTATCTACATTTACATAGGAAAGAGAGCCCCCGGGAGGCAGGCTAGCAAGAGACAGCAAAAGCCAGCTGACCAGAGATGGTTAACTCTTTTTTTTTCTTTTGCGCTTGTAATTTTAGCATTTGAGAGACTAAACCAAGAGGAGTGCAAAGCTAGCCTGGGCTACATAGCAAGTTCTGACGTCAGCCTAGATTATGTAAAACACTGTCTCAAAAAAAAACAACAGGGAGCTGAGGGATGGCGAGGTGGGTAAAGGCATTCATCCCACAAATCTGACCATCCAAGCTTGATCCCCAGAACCCACATAAAAAGCGGATAGAGCAGAGACCCAACCTCAACCGACTGGGATGACAGATGTTGGGATCTGTAAAACCCCAGATCCTGAATTTCTTGTAAACAACTTGTTTTCCTCTGCTCTGAGCAAGCAATTGTTGACTCTAGTTTTAGCAAAAGAAAGCCGAACAATGAAAGGTAAAACTGGCCCAGGTGTGAGCTGGGTTCCATCACAAAGGCTTCTAGAGTCACTGTAGTTTAAGTGCATCCTCCTTTTTTAACTTTTTATTTTTAAATCATTTTACACTTACAGAAAAAAATAAACAGTACCCATATTCTTCACTCAGCTTCCCCTAGTACTATATAAGCCTACATAATCTTATCATCCAAACCAGGGATGACATTTACAAAGACATTCCTGGCTGTGCTTGCCTCAAGTTTATTTGTTAAAAACAGCGTAGCATCCTGACCATTTGCGATAGTGTTCAGGTGCGTCACACCAATCCATCTGTATTCACATAGGCAGACAGAAACCTTTTCTATGGAGCCTTTACAGGATCTGGGCACCTTTGGGAGCCTGAGCTGGAGCTGAGCCTCTGCCTTGATTTGAACCTTGGGCTTTGGTTATCAGAGCCTACAACCCTTGGCCACGTAGCTTCTAATCTGCTTCCCAAGCTTGGGGTAAACAATAAAAGCAAAATGGTTGAGTCTGTGGCTGGGGCCCTTTGGCACCTGGGGCTTCACCAGGGCCTTGATGGCCTCCGCACGTGCACTCCATGGCCTTTGCCTTATTTGCCTGCATCTTCTTCAGGCCTTTCTTGTTTTGCTTCTTGGCAAAACACATGAACTTGGGGTCAACCCTGCTGTTCCTTTCGGAGACAAGGCGGCTGGACTACAGTTCCCAGCATCCCACCAAACTGATCCCAGCGTAATGGAAAGCCACGCATGAGCAGAACATTCTCCCAGATGCACTTGGTTCCCCCTTTAAAAACGAGGGGGGGCGACGAGGGACGGGACACCACAACTCTTCCCTCTCCTCTTTCCCCTTTCGTCTCTTCACCCCCGTCCCTCACCTGTTGTCACCCCCCCTCCATTAATGTTCACCCACGTGGGACCGCTGTGTGTCTCGTGTTTTCTCTCCAACCCCGCATCCAACCCCGCCGTGTGTCTCGTGTCTCCATCCAACCCCGCAGAAAGAATAACATTGGTGCCAAAACCCGGGACCTCTCCTGGTCACCGGTCACCTGAGGCTGCGGCTCCGGTTTGGCACCTCCCAGAGCCCGGGGCCTCCCGGGACAAGGTCAGTTTTGTTCTTTTTAACGCGGGTGTGCGTGGAGGGACAAACGCTAGACGAACATGGGAGAGGGGTGGAAAGGAGATGCAGACGCATGGATCCCACATGGGTCCTTTAATGGGAAAGGGGCTACGGTAAGGTACAGGTGTGCGACACGAGAGGGAGGGCGGAAGGAGAGAGAGGGGATTGTGGAAGCTTGCTTTTAACGGGGAACGCAAGGGTTCCTGGGAGAAATGTCCTTGCACATGCGCGCGCTTGTGTCCGTAATCCAGGAGGGTTCTGGGAGCTGTAGTCTCCGAGAGGAACAACATTTCACCCTTTTGGTTTTATTAAAAAAAAATAGGGGGGGTCTTAAAGGGTAGGGAATGGGGGCATAGCCCGGTCTCTCATGACTGCTTCCTGCTGGCTTTGGGCGTCGAGGGGTCCAAGGAGTGTCCGATTATTGATGGCGTCCCATTGGTCATGTCCTGTCCGCTGGTGCTCTGAGATGGCTGATTGTCCGATGATCTTGGCGATGTTCTGTTGGTTATGTCCTGTCCGCTGGCGTTCTGAGGTGGCTGATTGAAGAAATCACATTTGTCTGGCTTTTTCTGAGTAGCTGGGTCATCGTTAAGATGCTGGAAGGCAAAAGTCACATTAGTAGAGAAAGAAATTAAGGGGAGAAAGGGGGTTTGGAAGATTAGAGGGGAAATTTGGGGTGGGTTTTAGGAGGAATTTGGGGGGGTTCTTAAAGGGTAGGGAGTGATAAAAATTAAATGATACTTATTCCGTTTACGATCCGCTTGTGTCTGATCTGCTTAGGAGGGGCGGGCTGGCGTCCTGGAGCCTAAAGAAAGTGTCTTAACAGAAATAGATTTTAACCGTACATTCCTTAACATCCCGGGGGCCACCGCTGCAGTCAGTGACTGTCCTGTTATGTCAAGGAACTCTGTTAAGAATCTGCTCATCGCCTGAGCCCTTGACTTCGTATTTGATGTTCTGTAACAGCAACTGGATGGTTAGTTAGGATTTTAAGGGAGGGAGGGTGTATTAACACAGGAGGTGGCCACTGTTTTACTTACGCCGGAGTAGAGGGGGCTGAGTTTGGTGTCCTTTGGAACCTGAAAGAGCAAGGTCCTCTCTGGGTTACCATGTATGAATGATTATCTTGAGCCGTGGAGATGAATGGTTTGAAGTGTGACAGGTGAATCCAATGAGGAATCCCTTCAAGCTTGGCAGCTGTGGGGGTTAGAAGAATTACTCTGAAAGGGCCCTGCCACTTGGGGGAAAGAGGTGGGGGGCGTTGGCCTGGGGGTGAGAGTAATACCTTATCTCCTATCTTAATTGGTGGTAGACATGCGTTAGTACAAGGCTGAGGCAGAGAGTGATCTGTGAAGTCCCACAGAAGCGAACGTAAGTGGAAAAGGAGGGGAGTGAGAAGATGATCAGGAAGGGGAGAGGTTCCAGATGAGAGGCCGGGGGTTAAAACCGGCCGCCCATACATGAGTTCGAAGGGTGAAATGAAAAGGGGGCCCTTCGCGAGAGCCCGAAGCCTGAGACGAGCGAGGGGCAGAAGTCTTACCCAATCGAGGTGGAGTTCCTGTGACATTTTAACGAGAGCTTCCTCTAAAGAGCGATTAGTCCGTTCTACCTTACCTGAAGACTGAGGGTGGTACGGTATGTGAAAATTCCAGGGGATTCCAAGGGCTTTGGACAGATTTTGAGAAATCTGTGAAGTAAACTCTGGGCCGTTATCTGACTGAAGAGAAGTTGGGAGTCCAAACCGGGGAATAATCTCTTGGAGAAGAACATCAGAGACTGTCTGGGCTCTCTTGTTAGAGGTGGGGAAGGCTTCAACCCATCTAGACATTGTATCCACCAAAACCAGGAGATACTTGATTTTTCTGACTGTGGGCATATGAGTAAAATCCAGCTGCCAGTTGGTTCCCGGAAGAGAGCCCCTGGCTTGGTGGGTAGGAAAAGGGAAGCTACGATATTTGGTTCTGGGATCTGACTTTTGGCAAATCTGACAGGAGGCAGTGGTGGCTTTTAGGAACCTGATATCCTCAGGTGTGGGTTTGATATGTGTTTTTACAAAATGAAGTAGAGCTTTTTCATTGGGATGAAAAAGCTGGTGTAGGTAGGACAGGATCTGTTGGGTGTTAGGAGGTGTCTGTGAGGCTGTAGGCTGTGCTGTAAGTACTCCCTGAGGTAGCTGAGGCAGGCCTGTACTCTGGAGTGCTGCCATCTTAGCTGCTCTGTCGGCTCGGTTGTTCCCCTTGGAGACAATAGAACTGTCAGATTGGTGGGACCGGCAGTGAATAATTCCTATAGCTTTAGGGAGATGAGAAGCTTTTAGTAAGTCCATAATATGCTCTGAGTTGGTAATAGATCCTCCCTTCACCGTGAGAAGCCCGCGCTCCTTCCAGATGGCCGTGTGAGACAACAGGATATGAAACGCATATTTTGAATCTGTGTAAACATTTAAAGATTGTCCCGCGGCTAACTGAAAGGCTCGGGTGAGAGCTATCAGCTCAGCCTGCTGATTAGTAATATGAGCAGGGAGTGCCTTTGCCTCAACTATCTCTGTGTCTGATACTACGGCATAACCTGCTCTGCGAGTCCCGTCACATAGAAAGGAGCTGCCATCCATGTACCAGGTATGAGTAGCCTGGGACAGACTGTCCTCCTGTATATGTGAGGGGTGATGTAGTAGGTCCTCTAGGACCTCAATGCAGGAGTGGGGTGGGGAATCATTAGCCCTAGGTTGAGGTAGAAGATTTGAGATATTAATGGGTGGGCAGCATTGAAATGTGAGACTTGTATCTTCCACCAGTGCCACCTGAAGGGAAAGAACTCGAGAAGGGGGTAGGGTCTGTAAGCCTTTGTAGGTTAAGAGGTTGGACAGGTTATGATGAGAGAAAACCGTAGTGGGTGCTCCGAAGGTTAGCTTTTTTGACTCACGAATAAGAAGTTCAGCAGCTGCCAAAGCACATATGCAGGGTGCCCAGCCCTGAGTGGTGAGGTCCATCTTCTTTGACAGGTAAGCTACAGGTGCAAAGGAGGGTCCCAGTTGATGACCTAGGACTCCCAGAGCATAGCCCTCCTTTTCTGCTACGTAAAGAGAAAAGGGGCGGGTTAAATCCGGAAGATGGAGGGCTGGGGCTTGGGTCAGGGCCTGTTGAAGTCTCCGGAAAGGTTTGGTGATGGGGTGGAGAAGGGGCTCATGCAGAGAGCCAAGAGCTGCTTCATATAGGGGGCGGGCAAGAAGGGAGAAGGAGGATATCCAGGAACGCAGGAAACCAGCCACTCCCAGAAATGATAAAACCTCTTCTTTGGTGGAAGGAACTATATATACATCGTGGTACATTAGATTATAGGATTGAGTTAAATATTGAAATTCTTTTATGAAAGTGGTTGGGTCAGCAGTGTATGACCCGAGTAACTTTGAAACATGGGAGAGCTTTGATAGGGAAAAAGGAATGTGGACCTTCATAAGGCCCTCCGCACCAGCCACTTCCTGCAAGGGTAAGATGGCAGCTGGCTTAACTTGGTCAGAGCCTGTCTCAGTTGTGGCGCGTGAGCACGTGAGGGGCGGGGTGAAGGTCGGCGCGAGCTGGCGGGCAGGGTTAGGGCCTGAGGGGGTTTTGGAGGACTGAGGGGGCGGGGTAGGGCGGGGAGGAGAAACAGAGGAGTCCGAAGGTACTTCCGGCTGCCTGTGGCGGAAGGAAACTTTTAGTTGTTTACGCTGTTTTTTGCTGCGGGAAAAATGAGGTGAAACCGAATCGGAGGAGCTGGACGAGGAACCGGAGCTTCTTGGAGAGAGAGACCTGGAAGAATGTTTGCGCGGCGGGGAACAGGAGGGAGATCTGAGGGAGCCCTTTTTGTGTCTAGAACCTGTTGAAGGAAGAGAGACGGGTGAGGTGTTGCCCAACCGGGCAGGGTGGGAAGGGGCAGTCCCCCGAGGCCAGAGGGGCGGAGGCTCGTCCGCAGGATCCATGGGATGAGCCGAGGGTTTGCGGGCCGAGGGTTCGCGTTCCTGCGGGGAAGATATCGCTAGGAACATGTGATCAGGTGGGCAGTGAGAAGAGGCAGATGGGTCAGTCTTTAGGGCCATGTAGAAGAATGCCATAATATACATCATTTCCTTCCATTTTGCTGAGCAGTGGCAAAAATTAGCCAATTCTCGCAAGATACTGGGGTCAAATGAACCCTGAGAAGGCCAGCGGAGATCACCCTGTAATTTATAACGGGGCCAAGTCTTGGAGCAGAGACGCGCCAGTTTGGATAATTTGATGGAGGGAATCAAAGCATGAGGCTTCAGAGATTCTAGAAGCTGACCAAGTGGGGAATTAGGGGGGATTGTCTTAGAATGCCTAGCACCCATAGCTAAACAGTGAAACCGCCCGCCGGAAGCACATGGAGGTGCCACACACACAGCAGTTCCAGTCACAGGCGTCCCCGTAGGACCAGAAGGCTGTGTTATAGGCGCGATCAACCCGAGCCCAGCAACCATCGGGTCTAGGGATAGGCCCGGCTGGGAGGGGACGATTAAGCCCTTTTAGGGGCTGCCTGTGCAGCCGAAGGTGCCCGCTGTAAAGCGAGCCCGCACGTGGAAAGGACAGGAGAAAAGTCAGAAAGAAGGCAGAAGAGACAGCTGGGAGTACCAAACCCCCAGAGGCGAGCGGAGTCAAAAATTTAACCGAGAGCTAAAACCGGGAGAAGGAAAAGGGGGTGGGTAACTCAACCCAGGATGCACCGGAGAAAGCCGACCGGACTTTCTCTAGCCGTGATGGGAAAGAGGAGCCAGCAGAGAAAACTCACGAATTAGTAGGTGTCGGTTGGAGATGGCCGTGGTAAGCAGACGGAGGCGGATGAAGGTCTCGGTCCAACTTCGCGTCCGGGGGGGAGGGCCCGAGCCCCGGGAGGCGCCAAAAGCCCAGAGCCCAGGCCTCAGGTGGAAGACCCGGAACAAAGAAGTCCCCAAGTCAGTTCGGCACCAATTTTGTTCTTTTTAACGCGGGTGTGCGTGGAGGGACGAACGCTAGACGAACATGGGAGAGGGGTGGAAAGGAGACGCAGATGCGTGGATCCCACGTGGGTCCTTTAATGGGAAAGGGGCTACAGGTAAGGTGCAGGTGTGCGACACGAGAGGGAGGGCGGAAGGAGAGAGAGCGGGGCCTCGTAGAAACTTGCTTTTAACGGGGAACACAAGGGTTCCTGGGAGAAATGTCCTTGCGCATGCGCGCGCTTGTGTCCATAATCCAGAAGGGTTCTGGGAGCTGTAGTCTCCGAAAAAAACAACAGTCAGGACCGAGGACCTGCGACTGCCCCCACGTGTTCAACGCGGCCATCTACAACCAACAGCGGCTAATTTGTGAGTTCACCTGGGTTGGCTTACCGGCCCATCTCACGCAGAGATCGTCCGGTGGAGCTCCCGGCTTTCTTTGGCATGTCCTGGGTAGGGATGCCGGCTCCTCCCCCTCCCCCTGGCCTTCCACCCTCTGCTAAACCTGTTTTATCCACGCTTGGAAGCTCGGAGCTTCCGGTTCTCCCTCTTTTTTCTGATCTTTTTCTGTCCTCTTTACTTACGGGCTCATTACGGTATGAGCACCTCGGCTGTGACGGGCAGCCTTCAGGCCTGACTGTCCCCTCTCGCCCAGGACCCCACTTCCCGTCAGAGGCTGGGATCGGTTCAATAAGGTCTTTTAACACTGCCCTCTGATCACTTGGACGCCTGTGATTAGAGTTGCCGTGTTCATGGCACCTCCCGGTGCCTTCTGCAGATATTTTCACGGTTCTAGCCATGGGTGCTAAGCCTTCAAAAACAATTCCCCCGTCCTCTCCCCTAGGACGGCTACTGGAGACATTACAACCTCACACCCTCATTCCTTCCGTTAAGTTATCTACACTCATCCATCTTTGCTCTAAGACTTGGCCAAAATACAATTTACAACTTCAGATGGCCTTCTCAGGGATCCTTTGACCCCGATATTTTACAGGAATTAGTTAACCTCTGTCACCGTTCAGCTAAATGGAAAGAAATGATGTACATTATGGTATTTTTTTACATGGCCCTAAAAACTGACCCTTCCGCTGCTTCCCACTGCTCACCTGCCCACATGTTCTTAGCAATGCCGTCCCTCCAGGGACCCTCTGCTCCTGCCATGGATCCCATGGACAAACCTCCATCCCCCCCCCTCAGCCTCAAGGGACCACCCCTTCCCACTCTGCCCGGTCGAGCGACACCTCACCTATCCCTCTTTCCTCAAAAGTTTCTTCTAGGCACAGGAAGGACTCACCTACATCTTCCCCCCATGACGCCTCTAGATGTTCCACTTCTAGGTCTCCAGGAGTCCCACGTAAATATTCGCCCAGATCACCTAACTGTTCTCCTAGATCCCCAAGAAAGTCCCGTTCCAGATCTGCAAGGGCCTCGCCTAGTCCATCCGACTCAGCTTCACCCCATTTTTCCCTCAGCAGGTCGCGCAAGCAGCTGGAAGCTTCCCCCCCGCCACAGGTCACACAGGCAGCCGGAAGCTTCTTCGGACTCTTCTCCATCCCCTTCCCACCCTACTCCGCCCCCTCGATCTTCCAAAGCCCCTCAGGCTCTCCCCCCACCCGCCGCCTTTCACCATCCTTCACCCCTCCGCTCACGCATGCCGCTGCAGAGTCTAGTCCTAGTCAAGCCAGGCCCGCCGCCATTCTGCCCTTGCGGGACTCTTCTCCATCTTCTTCCCGCCCTACGCCTCCCCTTCTATCTTCCAAAGCCCCTCTGGGCTTCCGCCATCACTAATCACCATTCCCCCGTTGTTATTCACTTAAAACGCCCACACCTAGGGATATCAGGTTCCTAAAAGCTACAGCGGCCTCCTGTCAGATCTGCCAAAAGATAACGGCCCAGAGTTTACTTCACAGATTTCTCAAAATCTGTCCAAAACACTTGGAATCCCCTGGAATTTCCACATACCATACCACCCTCAGTCTTCAGGTAAGGTAGAACGGACTAACCGCTCTTTAAAGGAAGCTCTCGTTAAAATGTCACAGGAACTCCACCTCGACTGGGTAAGACTTCTGCCTCTGGCTCTTCTCAGGCTTCGGGCTCTCCCAAAGGGCCCCCTTTCCATTTCACCCTTCGAACTAACCTCGGCCTCTCATCGGGAACCTCTCCCATTCCTGATCACCTGCTCACTCGCCTCCTTTTCCACCTATGCTTGCTACTGTGGGACTTCACAGATCACTCACTACCTCAACCATGTACTAACACATGTCCACCACCAGTTAAAATAAGAGATAAGGTATTATTCTCACCTCCAGGCCAATGTCCCTCACTCCTTTTCCCTAAATGGTAGGGTCCCCTCAGAGTAATTCTTCTAACTCCCACAGCTGCCAAGCTTAAAGAAATTCCTCACTGGATTCACCTGTCACATCTTAAACCGTTCATCTCCACGGCTCAAGATAATCCTCCATACACAGTAACTCAGACAGGACCTTGTTCTCTTAAGTTCCAAAAGACACCAGGTTCAGCCCCCTCTACTCCA
Organism: Neodon shergylaensis; assembly: GCA_025134845.1. Lineage (NCBI taxonomy): Eukaryota > Metazoa > Chordata > Mammalia > Rodentia > Cricetidae > Neodon > Neodon shergylaensis. The sequence continues at coordinate 199,066 of JABTXL010004176.1, forward strand.
GTCTAAGGAAAACAGTGGTCCCATCCTTCACTTAATCCTCCTGTGTTAACACACCCTCCCTTCTTTAAATTCCTAAATAACCATCCAGCTGTCGTTACAGAAATCATCATCGAACACGGAGTCAAGTCAAAGGTTCAGGTTGTAAGCAAATTCTTTTTTTTTTAATATATATATTTATTTATTTATTTATTAAAGATTTCTGTCTCTTCCCCACCGCCGCCTCCCCTTTCCCTCCCCCTCCCCCAATCAAGTCCCCCTCCCTCGTCAGCCCAAAGAGCAATCAGGGTTCCCTGACCTGTGGGAAGTCCAAGGACCACCCACCTCCTTCCAGGTCTAGTAAGGTGAGCATCCAAACTGCCTAGGCTACCACAAAGCCAATACGTGCAGTAGGATCAAAAACCCATTGCCATTGTTCTTGAGTTCTCAGTAGTCCTCATTGTCCACTATGTTCAGCGAGACTGGTTTTAACACAGGCTTTTTCAGACCCAGGCCAGCTGGCCTTGGTGAGTTCCCGATATAACATCCCCATTGTCTCAGTGTGTGGGTGTATCCCTCGCGGTCCTGGGTTCCTTGCTCGTGGTCTCTCTCCTTCTGCTTCTGCTTTGGACCTTGAGAGTTCAGTCCGGTTTTTAAAAGCCAGATTTTTTTTTTGTTTTTTTCGAGACAGGGTTTCTCTGTGGTTTTGGAGCCTGTCCTGGAACTAGCTCTTATAGACCAGGCTGGTCTCGAACTCACAGAGATCCGCCTGCCTCTGCCTCCCAAGTGCTGGGATTAAAGGCGTGTGCCACTACCACCAAGCTCTGATCACTTCTTTTATAGAATGACTTTATCTGATATGTTTTCATGATTAGTGTGTGTGTGTGTGTGTGTGTGTGTGTGTGTGTGTGTGTGTGTGTATTAGTTTAAGAAACCATATGGATGATGATCCCTCTGGGGTGCTGGGACACACTGTCTTCTTGTGGTGACATCAGCTTTGATGACTTGGTTGAGGAGTATCTGCAGGGACTCACCATCATCCAGTTAGTGGTTTTCTTTTGAAGTTGGTAACCACCTTGGGAAAGAGACCACGAACAGTGTTTCTCCTCAAGCTCTCCTCAACTGATTCTAACCTCTAGCAGCCAACACTGGCTGTAACAATTAAACCCATTGTGCACAGCAACCTGCACACCTACAGCTAGAGAGAGCCACTAATGAGCGGTCCCTTCAAGTCCATCCCCAACCAAACCACTAAGAGACTGGAAGTGAGTATGCCAAGAGCTAAGAAAGGTCCTTCCTCGAACTGGGACTCTCAGACACCTTTCTGCACCGTTTTGCGGAGTCAAGCAAAGGACCACGGCGAACACAGCGGGGAACACACCAGCTCCCCTTGACCAAAGCCAGGAAAGCCAAGGTGTAGAAGAGAAAACCGCAGGACCCTGGTTAGCACAACCAGGGACTCAGCTTACTTAGCCTGCTGCCTTTTGTGCTGCTAGCTGTAACAAAGCCTCCTCCCAGCTGCCCCACAGGCGGAGCCCAGACAACATCCTCATTTTCAATAACTCTTCCCCTTTATCTCACTCCGCCTGATGCCTAATAAGCTGATTGCTATTTACTTTGGACCAACAGCTAATCTGTTAATGATTGATTTTAAATTTTTACAGTCATTTGTCTCTGGCAGGACCTGAGACTACAGAAGGCAGCCCTTTCCTACCTGATGAATTGGCTTTTTCTTTAGGGGAAAGACCGGCAAGAAAAAAGAAAGAAGGATTTAAGTCAAAAGTCTTCACAGTTCCATTCTGCTGACGAGCACTTGACACACAGTGAGAAATTCCAGTGCAGTAGTCAAATGGTAACTCTTCCCGTGAAAGGCAGCTGCCTCGGAATCTTCAGCAAACAACCTAAGTGGGCATTTCCCTAATGGTGCCACGGGGTAAAGACCATCTTCAATATGAAGTAAATTGTAATTGTACTATAAATTTAAAGAGCCTGAAACTCTTAATTAACAAAATTGATACTCATTGCCTGCCTAGAATGGGCTAGCTAAAACCAAAGCCATTACAGTCCCTTAAAACAATCTAAACTGCATGCCACGCGATGTATATAGATTTCCGTGGAAAATATGCACAGAGTGGGTTTGGCTTGCCATTTAAAAATGAAATGACTGTAGACTAGACAATTGTTGTCTTAATTGGCGTCACCCAACAGCACTCCGCGATCCAATCACTGCTTCTCCAAATGGGCCCCGTGGACAGCTACCGCGTTCTGAAAAGCCGAGGGAACGCTGTGTGTGTTCATGAACACCTCTCCTTCCCACCGCCAATCCTCTGAGATGCCATCTCTAATTCTGTAAATAAAAATGACCCCCAAGGCTAGCATCTCCATCAAATATTTATTAAAAGGCACCCCAGGACCTCTAATCGCAAAATGGAATTAAGTGCACCCAAGTGTCCCTGAGAGATAAGCGTGATTTACAATGTGAACCAGCACGATGATGAGATGAAGAGGGGGGGACACGGGGAAAAGTGGGGTTCAGGTGTCTGGAGGTGATGGCACACCTTCCTGGAGAGTCTGTCTCGTACATTAACAGACAGGACACTTTACAGAGCCTCGAAAATAAAAGGCTAAACCGTTTGAAGGCTAAAAGCTTTATCTTATTAATATTTTAGATCTCACAAGATGCTGATGCTCCATCTGCCATTCACCAATACCTGAGAAAGGATGGGGGCAGTGGTGGGGGTGGGGGTGGAGAGGACCATTGCCTCCCCTGCTCTGTTGACCTTCTAGAGAGGCAAGTACCCTGTGACAGCAAGTGCCTATCTCAGCAGACACGCTGGGAATGGGAGAAAGTGTTAACTATAACCAGGTGGACAGTGATGAATTGACATACTGAAAAATCGAACGCTTCAGTAATCGGCCTAAGGATCTGATATCAACAACATTTTTCAGTTTTGTCCAAATTCATTGAAAGGCGTACTTTAGCAAGTTCACTTCCCATTGGTGAGACCTTTCATCTTTACGCGCCTTTTCTGATTGGATTCGGTGTCACTGTTGCTTTGGGTGGCCGTGTGCACCAGCCGCTGACAGTTGGCTTGTGAGCAGAGGCAAGGGAAGATGAGCACAAGTATAAATGGGTTTTTATCCTACCATTAATTAAAAAGCGATTAAATATCTATCAACATGGTTATTTAAAAAGAATTATGAAAGCCCTGCTATATAAAAATGCATCAGGTACTGAGCCCAACGGCACTGGGAACCCGAGATGCTGAAATATGGGCCTCTGTTTTGCAGGAAGAAGCGTCTATAACTATAATTCTAATTACAGAACTCTAATTAATGTCAACAAGGCTCCCGATAACTTCATTAAATCTTCGGAATATTTGTATTATCTTAAGACAATCTCTATCCATTAGAATGAAGAAATCCTCTAGAATAACTTTTTCTAAATGCCGCCGCTGCGTTTCTCTTCTTTGGGGACACAAGTCATAAAATTCACTCTGAGGTTTCATTCGTCTCCAGAGTGGTATTCCAAACATTCTCAAACTCAGACACGCTTCTATTTTCCCCCCCTGGAGTAGATGGAACATGGCTGTCAGCTACGATCACTCTCTCCCTTAGGTTGAAATAAAAACTGGCTCCAGCTTCCATCCCACAATCCCGTGGGAAGGCCGGCATCTTCCCCCTGGGCGCCTGAGAAGAGCTGAGAGTTAACGTTCTCAGGGTCCCAGGTCTCGCTCTCCGACGACTTCTCGTGGCTAGATTCTTGATCTCACTTGCCTCACATCTGCTGTGGTCGAGTTGGGATCTAGACCTTGTACACAACTCTTTCCGCTTTATTTGTCGTCCCCCTCCCCGTCCGTGGGAAGCCAACCTCCCCTTTCCAGAAGCTCCTGTCATATGCCCTCTTCCTTTCACCCCATTCCATCTCCCGCCCCTTCGTTCCCCTCCTCCTGTTAACTTCTCCCTCCAAGCAGTCTGCTGTCTCCTCATCTAGCCCCAGCCCATCCGACAATCTCCTAGGGGGCCTTATCTTCATGGCCACATGCCTCCATTAAGGTGGCAGACAGTCTCCTCCCTGAAAGGAATTCCTGGCCAGCTCTTAAAATAACAGCCTTTTTTTCCAGGCTGCCCATATATTATGAGAACATCTGACTCATTCCTTCAAATGTTCAGGAAAGGGAAACACAACGGACAGTTAGTCTCACGATAAGTACCATAGGAAAGCATGGAAGGGATGCATCAGATAGGAACATTAAGATCAATATTTGGTGGAAGTGGGAGGACTATAACTTGGGGTTAGGGTCTCTAATTTCAAATTCACCCTGTGAAGGCTCATAAAAGGACTAGTTTGTAAAATAACCAGAGAGCTATGTCAAACTGATAATGAGAGCTTCCTAGGTCTCTAAGCTCCTGGCTTTTCCAGAAAGTGCTGTGTGTGAGATTCTTAAATAGTAGTGTGAGAGAGAGAGACTGACTGATTTCCCATTGCAGACTAAGCCAGAACCTAAGAGGAGACGCTGTCCTGATGCTTAGAAGGATACAAAGAATTCCAGAAACAGGCGAGAGGTCAATTGCTTTCCCTACCCTCTCAAACTGTAGGAGACAACGTGTCTCTTGGCTCCCACACACAGCTCAGACCGCTAATGACTCTAAAGATAATAATTCACTGTATAACATATATGCCCATGGTGGGTCACCAGCCTTAGTAGAGAGGACACAGCCCCAGACGCATGGATGCAGAGAGGGTCTCTATTCATTGCCAAAGTTAGACATATCCTAACCTCTAGCAGGACAACTCCTGAAGAAGAAAGCTAAGGTATCTAAATGTGTCACTAAGCAATGTAATTTTTTCTTCTGTCTGCTGTGGCAAATAACTAATGGTTTCTAAGCAAATTATAGTAGGTAAGTCAACGAAACTCAAGCCTAAATAACAAAGCTCGTGTTAACTCGATGCTGGAAGCATGCATTCAGTTTACTATGCCTAACTCCGTGGGAAACAAAGGTAAAAACGCCTATCAGAGTACTGTAACCAAATCACTACGCGCTTCTTGAGAGGGCTGAGCGGTGTGTTGATCCCAGATGTCAGATTATTAGAAGACTGTGACTCATCAAGCATCTACCCCTGCTGTATCACTGCTGCATGGGGACGTGCGGGGCAAACTTGCCCATGCGCTAGGGGAAGTAGCACGTTTCACGGGACGTGGAAAGAATTTCCTCTACACTTGCTGTAAAGTGTGTTCTTTCAATCAAACTACATGTAATCAATCAATGCAGGCTGAATCCATGTGTTCTGAACATGCTATAAATAGCCAACAGTTTAATAACACTGTGAGCAGGGCGCTGTTGTAAAAACTTTCTATTTTTTTTCATTTGTACGGCCTTTGCAACTCTAGAACGGGAGTGTCTACCAACATCCCCATCTTATGGATGAAGAACTGAGGGATGGAGATAGAGTGAAACTCGCTTGAGCCCTCACCAACAACACATAGCCCTGCCAGGCATGACACCAGGAGTGTGACCAACCAGGCTTTAAACTTGGATGTCACGCTGCCACATGTGGGCGGCCTCAACCACTTCACAGGAGCAACACCAGCAACCAGGGAAGGCTTGCCACCTGTGGTGTTATTGCCAACTTCAGTGTTCTGAGGATTGGCGACTCCAGAAAGCATCACAGACTCAAACTAGCTGCAGGAGGGTAGTGGCTGAGCTACAGGATTTGTATGGCCAAGTATTTCAGGATATACCACTTTGGATAATTCTGCCTATGGATAGTACCTTCATCCACAGCTCATGAATGTGTCAACTACAGGCTCTGGCATCTTGTTTAAATAATAAGGTAAATATTAATTGTATATGATTATTTCACATACCAGGGTATTAATATATTCTGTACACTCCTACTTGGAGAGTCACTTCTTTTGCATATAATTTCTCCCTTTAATTCTGGTCAACACTAGCCTGACCAAAGGCACTAGTGTGTGCTTTGAATTAAAGGAGGATGTGTTCATGAGATTCTTGTGCAACTGGCAAGACGGATCTGAATCTCTGACTGAATCCAGGAAATACTGTAACTCTGCAGACAATCTGACTTACCTAACATCATCGGGCTGCCATCCGCTTTGACACAGTCAGCTGGCAGCACTGCACATTAGTTCGGGTAGCTGGGTAGGATACAGTCTCCCAAATTGCCTCCAAATGAAATTCTCTCATTATCACCAGCCCTTAATGTACACTGGACAAATTAATGTACACGGCCATAGTTTCAGCTCTAGGCAACAGAAACCCCAGCTCCCCTTGCTGCCCAATGAGAGCACCTCTCCTTGCAGAGAACTAGAACTGTATCACTCGTTGTCGGGAGCCGTCTGATTGCAAATAACAGACATGCCCTCCTTTGTGCACTTGTTCGATTCATTTCTGTTTCCTCGCTGACTTCCCCTGCAATCCTCCTGTGTGTGCAGCAATCTTTACTGCCCTTGCATCGTCCTTTTGGGCAAAGGCCTGAGTATCTACTCTTCCCACACATGACTCAGAGTTAATCCTGATGGATCCAGTCTGATGACTGATTTAGACATGGGCAAGTGAGCAGAAGTCAGCATCTCCCGAGCGGGCTTTGCCACTCCGGAAAAGACACAAGACAAAGAGCGAGAGAGGATCTCTCTGGGTCAGCCGCTCTTACTTTGTCTAGATGTGGTGCCTGGAAGGACTGCGGCCATTTACGGTGATGAGGACGCCTAATCAGGGCAGAGCGACTAAGGCGCTGGGCTAGGGATGACGTCACTGCGCTATCAACATAACTAATCACACGGCTGTGTTTCTAGCTTCTACTTGTATGGGATAATATGTGTTTCAGTATAGGTCAGGGATTTCTGACGCTCAGATCTGCAAGTGTGGAAGGAGCTGGCTGGTCATGTGACTGTGGCCTTCACTCTTATTTGCCCAAATGCGTTCATTAATGATCCATAGTAGCTTATGTTGTTTGAGAGCTTGGAGACAGAACAATGAATAAAGTAGGCAAATCCCCGCCAGGATGGAGACTTTGTTCTAGTAAATTCATCCTGTGCATTTGTGTGTTAGCCTGGTGCGTTTATTGCACCACCATGGGAGAAAGAAAACGCCCAAAACTGGCAGAGTGAGAATGAAGCCACATTTGCCGTGTGAGAGAACACCTCTCAAAGGCTGTCTCATTCTGTCGCCAGTCACGTGGGTAAGGTTTCTTTAAGGTCCCCATTTTACCCATAAGAATGCTGAGACTTAGAGAGCATGAATATCACAGTCAGGTCAGAACCCAGGTCTGACTTCATCTCTTTTGGTCCTCTGAGTCCACCAAGCCAGCAGCATAGGAAATAGGTCTGAAGCAGCGTCAGAGCAAAGCAAAACACACAGATCTCAGCACGCCAGATACGGACACGACACAGACACCCATCTCTTACCTCATCTCGGGCCACTATGTGCACATGATGACTGTAAACAGGACAAGACAGTAAAATTCAGGACAATCCGAAACGGATGGCCTCTGGCGAGGGTGAGATAAACACTCTGAGCTTTTGATGAGCTGGAGGCTGGGAAGGAAGGAGCAGGGCTCAGTACTCTGAAGGGTGTGTGATTTCCTGGCCTGTCAGGCCTGGTCCAAGTTGCACTGAAAAGGATGGGGCCCCGACCTCCATAAGAAAAAAACAAACACAAATAGCTTGTAGACCACAGACAGGCTGATCGAAAGGGAAAAAAAAGATGTCACTTCGCCGGAAAGCTGTGTGTTGTGTAGCTATAACATGAAAAGCTTCTAGCATCTTCCACATGGTCTTAATACATGCCAGGGATGCACTGTGCTCCTTACCTGCAGCCGTGTCATGGAGCTAATTCTATCGTTATTATCACGTTTGCGTGTGTGGAGCCACAAAACAGAGTTTTAAAAGTCTGGCAAAGGTCGCAGAATAAGGACACGGCAGAGGTAGCGTTTCAACTTAATCTCCTTTACTCTGCTCACCCCTCTGAGGGTTAATAGGGTTCCAAGGCCCTTGTGCTTGCATTCTCCACTCGGATGAGGTGTGTGCTTCTCAGTCTATCTACAGTGAGCAACAGTTTGCTCGTTTATCTGTTTAGTCCATTTCCCGTGGACTAGTACAAGGTCCTAATAGGTTTGTCACATAATACTCAAAACTCAACCTTTTCTATATCCTCCAAAGCCACCTCTGGCCACTTCCTAGACAGTACAACAATGAGTGTGAAGGGTTCCAAGCTCGTCTTAGTTGCTGATTCTGCCCCATGCTGATAGCACACTGTGCAGAGAGGCATTAGTATAGACCCCAGGGCACAGCATGGACTTGGGACATTTAAGCTGTAGCCGCTGAGCCTGGAGAGGCCATGAGTGCACTCATCGGTCTATGATGAATGTTTGTAAACACAAGTTCTTCTCCAAGAAAAATGTTCAGATGTCCACAAGTCCAAATAAGGCCTGAGAGTCTGGCTCTGTCGCAAAGTGTGGACTTGGTACATGTGAGCCCTTGGGTTCAATTCCTAACACTGGAGAGGAAGAGGAATAAGGAGCAGGAGGATGGGATGGCAGGAAGGAAAGAAGGAGGCGGGAAGAGCACTTAGAGGATGTGCTGCTCAATTCACACGTCCACAACAAACTGCCGTATATTGGGTGGCTGTCTATGCTGGTATCCCAGACCAATTCCTACAAGATGGCTGGTTTGCAGACCGATGCCTTCTTCCAGTGTTCTCAGACAGCCATCAGGGAGCTCCGCCTGGCTTTCTGAATAAGGGCTGTGTACAGCAAGAGCCCCATCCTAGCAGCTCCCTGTGCTGCTCTGCTTTCCATTCCTATGGAAATGACCATGACCACCAAATTAGCCTGGGAAAGAAAGGGTTTGTTTGGCTTATACATCTCATCACAGTCTGGGCAGGAACTCAAGGCAGGAGCAGAGGCAGGAACTGAAGCAGAGGCCTCTGAGAGATGCTGCTTGCTGGCTTGTTCTCCATGACTGATTCAACTTGCTTTCTGTTTCAGCCCAGGACCACGTGCCCTGGATGTGGCACCACCCACTGTTGGAGGAGGCCACTTGTTTCCTGCTGCCCAGACCACGAAATAATCACACAGAAACTATATTCATTGCAATACTGTTTGACTAATAGCTTGAGTGTATTTCTGGCTTACTATTAACCCATTTCTATTAATCTGTGTAACGCCACGTGGCTGTGGCTTACTGGGTAAAGTTCCATCCGGCATCTGGCATCTGTCTCTGGTGGGACTACATGGCTTCTCCCTGACTCTGCCTACTCTCTTCTCCTCTGTCTGCTCAGAACTCCCACCTTGCTCAATTCTGCTAAGCCACTGGCCAAAACAGATTTATTCATTAACCAATAAAAGCAACACATAGAAGGCATTCCACACCAACCCACAATGACTGAGGATTGATTTTCACTGATCAGGAAAATGCCCCCACAGGCTTGTCTATAGCTCAGTCTGATGGAGGCATTCTCTCAAAGGAGATTTCCTCTTCTTGAATGATCTTAAATTTTGTGGAGTTGATGCAAAATTAACCAGCACACCTTTTATACTCTTAATCCCATCCATAAATGCTCAGCCTCCATGTACAGTGACATGGTTAGGGGTGGGGGGAGCTACAGTTTCACCTGATGAATTTGGGGGACTATAATTCAGTCCAGAAAAGCAGTAATATCAAATACTTTGACATAATATTTTATAATACTTTGAGAATTTCATACATGCATACAAATGTATTTTGACCCTATCCCCCATCCTGACTCCTCCCCCATGCCCACCAAGATCCAGCCTTTACTCGATCCCAGCTTCGCGTCCTCCCCTTGCTTTTTCTTGTTCTTTTTTTTTGTAACTCAAGTCCACTTTGTGCTGTCCATATAGGGACACCCACTGGGACTTGATTGACCTGCCAGGGGCCACATCCTTGGACAAACCTGGTTCTCCTTTCCCCTGAAAGCCATCAACCGTCAATAGCTGCTCTCCACTCCACAGGAGGTTGTAGACCGCCTTGACCTTGGGCAGGCAGCACCAATCACACCCAGAAGTCACTGATTCACTCCAACCCTCCCCACCTCTGGCTCTGACAATCTTTTTGCACCCTCTCCTGCAGTGACCCCTGCCTGAGTCTTGGCTTGCTGGGGTGTGATAACAACGCCCAGTCCTGTTTGTGACTGAGCGCTCTGTGGACATTTCTTCTCTGCAGTTTGACCAGCTGAGAGCTTCTGAGTTAGCCATGATGCACTGCACGAAGGAATGTCTCTGATGAGGGCTGAGTACCACATTAGTCCCCGGGTAGAGAGACATGACTTTAGAAGGCAGTGTGCATCAAAGAATTTTTAATGGGAAAATACCTGACACGCTAAAGGAAACAAGTATTCAATATTAAATAACAAATATACTCTCACCTCCAATGCAACAAAGCCTAGTGTTAAGACTACAAACCATCCTATCCTAAACGACAGATTGGCAGATTACAGGCAGTTTATATTCATCTTTTCAAGAAATATACCAATTATCTCATTTCCTTATTGCAGGAAAGTTGTTACAAATTAATTCTCACTAAAGTACAAATGATAGACATATCTTCTTATAAACTAAGAAATATTTAACTTCAAACAAAATTAGCCATCAGAAACTCGTGGTCAAAGCTTCAGTTGCTGGCTATGCAATGGCATTTGGAAATATATCAGTCAAGAACATGAGACCTTTGATGTTACCCCCAACCCTGGTCCCAGCTTTTCTCTTTCCAAATGAAAAAAGAATGAGTCCTTGCATATACCAGGAAACTAAGTATATAAATGGCTGCCTCGTTTCCCAACTCAGGAGGTTTATTTAGGGAAGCTTTTAATTATTTAAGACTTAAAGCTCACCTGCTTCCGCAAAGAATTTGAAGACACTTAAGAAGACAGTTCCATTCAAGACAGAAGAGAAATAGTTTATAAGAGCCAGAAGAGAGATCTAAAGATATGAGAACGTAGCAGAGCAATGGGTTTCGTTTGCATTTCCCTCCTAGGATGCAGTATTAGTTTTCATGCAATAACAATTTGTTGAGTGATTGCATGCCTTAAATCCCTTCCCACAGTAGGTGTTCAAAACGAACAAATTTAATCCAAGTGCATTAACTCAGAGGCTTGGCTTTCTCTCTCTAAGAAAACTGGAAGAAGTCAATACTCAAATTACCGAGTATTTTGTAAATTCCAAGCAATAACTTACTCTGTTTATCACTTTATTTTTCGGCCAAGCCTTCTGAAGTATCCCAGGCCGGAAAGGCATGGCGCGTTCTAATGTATTTAGAGCTCAGCCGACTTCCCTTCTCTTCGCCTCGCCATCAGATGATCCACATAGGTCAAGCTTGGTGTCAAGCAAATTAAAGTGTTATTTTATTATCTGAAGTAATTGTTTCTGTATTAAAAGGCCATTATTCTGAGTGGATTATGTTGGTGATTATACCATTAAGGATGTGGGGCCATCAGCAGAGCTGAATGCCCATGTTTGCGAACGTCTTTGGGAAGCTCTCCTGTATGTGGCAAATCATTCTTAACTGGGTACTCCAAACGGTCTATGGGCCGCGGATGCATTTTTCTAAGCCATTACCATCTTGAAGCCCCACCTCCAAACCCCCAGTGTATCATTAATTAACCAGATAAGAAAGAGCCAGGCCTCCCGTGGTGATATGGGTGCCACTAACTTTTCAGCAGTGGAGGAGAGAGCCAGCCACTGGATGGGCTCAGATCGCATCATACTGGCTATGAGGACTCAGTGAAGAGTTCTGGGAATCTCGGCAGTGGGAGGATTCGGAGACAAGCTCCTTAGCCATAAGCAGTTCCTATGTCTGATGACCCACTAAGCACCAGGCAATTCAAAACTTACAAGTTCCCCCAAGGTCCATGTGGGTGTCTCTCATGCTGCCTTTGGTAGATCTCAAAGCCACTACATTCCAGTTCCAAGTTTACATGTTATGCCAGGGAGCGACTTATCGTATATATACCCTAAGAACTCACAGCTAACCAACAAAACTCCAAAAAATTCCCAGAAATAAACTTCAGGAAACAAAGGAAAAGATAATGAGCTGGATGTTGCGGCACACACCCATAGTCCCAGAGCTTACTTAGGGGGTAGAGGCAGGAGCATCAGGGATTTGGGTCATTCTCAACTACATATCAAGTTTATGCTCAGCCTAAGCTACATGAGACCTAAAGAAATAGGTAAAATCCATTTCACACCACACACACATACACACACACAGTGTGAGGTATTCAAACAAAACATGTTTGATTCTCATATAAGTCTCAGAACTATGAAAACTCTCCCCAAGTTAATCTATAGATTAATTAGATATAAACGGCATAAATGGTAAAGCTCTAAGGAAAACCCCAACAGGATCTTTTTGGAAACTTTGAGAAACAATCCTTACATTCCTGTAAGGGAACAAGCACTCAGAAATAGCCCAGAGAATTCTGAAAGCGGGAAAGGAGATGCTAAAATGTGTGGCGCTGTCCCAGAAACTGAGTCAGTGACCATCTTGGGCCCAGAAGCACGTGTGGACATGGAGCACGTGGCCGAGGAGAACTGTGCATCAGTGGACTAAGATAAACAGTTCAAGGGTGGTCTTGGAAAACCTAGCTGGCCCTTTGGAAGTGAGACACAGAGCTCATCCCAGAGTCCTTCCTTGTGCCGTGTAAACTCCAGAGGGATCAACAACTTCAATGTGAAAATTGGAACAGTAGAAGAAATAGAGGAAAAACAGGCAGAGACCTTCATTACCCAGGAGAAATGGCAGTCTCTCTGATTATGAGTCAAAGGGCAAAACAGAAAGAGGGAAAACTCGATAAATTTTATTTCATAAATAATGTAAAACCCTGTAAGTTTAGTGAAAAGGGCAAATGATAACCATAAATAATGTAAAACCCTGTAAGTTTAGTGAAAAGGGCAAAAGATTAACAATGAATGTGGCATTGGAAGAGTTAATGTCATCCCTGCTGAATTTCCCAGCATCGTTTGCTCTGTTCTGGGCTTTGGTTATGAGACAGCTTCTCATTAACACAGGCTGGTCTGCAGACGTGTAGGTGAGGCTGGCCCTAGAACTTCTGAGCCTCCTGCCTCTACCTCCCAAGTGCCAAGAAATTACAAGCACCTACTATCACGCCAAGCCTTGTTTGACTTTGCTGTTGCCAATAATGAGAAAGGCTAGCAAGATAGTGAAGGTGCTTGTCACCAAGCCTGATCGAAGCTCATTCCTCCAGCCCCACCAGGGAAAGGATAAAACCAACTCTACAGATTGTCATTTAACTTGCCATGTGCTGGTGAGCACACACACACACATGCACATACACACATGCACGAATGCATACTAAATGCACAAATGTAATTTTTTTGGCTTTTCCCAAGACAGGGTTTCTCTGTAGCTTTGGAGCCTGTCCTGGAACTAGTTTTTGTAAACCAGGCTGGCCTTGAACTCACAGAGATCCGCCCGCCTCTGCCTCCCCAGTGTTGGGATTAAAGGTGTGCACCACCACCTCCTGGCTTAAATGTAATTTTAAAAAATGAACATAGAGCACTTTTATATTTTACAAATACTTTTATTTTATTTGTTGTAGTGCTGGGAGTGTTTGTTTTGAAGCGGGGTCTCATTATGTAACTCTGGCTAGCTTGGAACTCACAGCAATCTGCCTGCCTCTTTCTCCTGACTCCTGAGATTAGTAAGACCTCTTTCTTACTTTTTCTGCCAGAAAAACAGTCTCCATGACTCTGAATCCTGCAGCCCCATGGTAGGAAGTTGGTGAGTGGGTCGTCCTCAGGTAAGTATCTTTACAGGGACTCTATTTTTTGTAGCGTTTGAATTGACTTACAAAACTAGCATGAGCCTTCTAAGGTGGGAAAATTATTTTTTCTTAGAATTTTTCTGATTTTTTTTTTTTTTGGAATGACCTTTGCAGTTTTTCTCGGTTTCTACCTTAATATTAAAAGCTTCTGGGTTTTCAGTGTTAAGACGTTAGTGCAGTTCATTAGGTAGATATGACTTAAAGCTACCTCGTCAGATTCCAAGTCAGTTAGGGCATGCCTAGATTTAAGTGGAGTTTGCTTTGAGAAGTCTTGCAATTTTTTTTTAATTTAGAGGCCTTAAGAATGTATTTTTTTTTCCCGATTATGTCCTGTCTTTTTACATTTTTAGTAACAAGGAGTTAGATCTTTATCATCTACATGTTGTTTCTCTCCTCATATCTAATAAACATACGAGGTAGAAAAATATAAGAATTCTGTAGCCTTATGTTGCTTAAATACTAGGTCCTACCGTCCTGCTTCGTGCATTTTTTAGATTGGTTACTTAGCAGAGTGGTGATACAGACACATAGTCCCAGCATGTGGAAGGTGGGGGCAGGAAGATCAGAAGATTAAGGTTAGCATGAGCTCTGTGAGATCCTGTCTGGGGGTGGGGGGTCTCCTTATTGAGCACCTGGATACGTTCCAGTTGCTTTGCATGACATAGGCACAAAACATCCGTGCGCATGTGTGAGTGGGTGCGATTGCTATGGAGCAAACACGGAAGTCAGAGCACAACCTCTATGTTCTCCAGCTTCCGATGACTCTCCTGCCTCAGCTTCTGCAGGAGCACGCTGTGATTACTGATGTGTGTGTTCAGTTTGAATCTTGCCTGGGAATCCAACCTCAAGCTGTCAGGCTTGGGCAGAAGCTACCTGACCCCCGAACCATCACTCCAGCCCACTGAAACATTGTTTTAGAACGTAATTCTAAAACGTATTACTTCTTTCTGTCCAAAAGGGTGACAAAAATCCACAAATTGCTGCAGTGATATCTAATAAACTTGGTGGTGGTGGTGGTTATAATTACTAGATATCTAGTACCCTTGGTAAGTGGCCATGTATTTAAGGTTTGAGCAGCCAGCATTATTTTCCTATGGTACTCACAGCCCCCAGTAGTTACTTTTAGATTTTTCTGGTCTTCACTGGAATAGAAGCTCTTGTTTCCTTGCCCTATTGGCCTGTGTGGCATGCTCTGCCAGCAGCTCTACTTCATACAAGTTGAAGGACATGCCATTCTACAGTGCCAAAATGCCGGGCAGTCATCTATCCTTTTCTGAACAAAGATTTGTAGATCCCAGTGGTCCTGGCAGTGAG
The DNA here is from genome assembly GCA_025134845.1 of Neodon shergylaensis. Taxonomy (NCBI): domain Eukaryota; kingdom Metazoa; phylum Chordata; class Mammalia; order Rodentia; family Cricetidae; genus Neodon; species Neodon shergylaensis. Next base: position 214,183 of record JABTXL010004176.1, read on the forward strand.
TTGGCCCATCTTATCCAAGACTTGTAAGTCCATACTGACACCCAGATAAACTGCATATGCTCCTCCTCATTGTTTCGACTTGTAAAATTCGCTTCTATTGCTGTGACAAAGCACCATGCCCAGGGCAAATTATGAAAGAAAACATTTCATTGGGTTTAAGGTTTCATGGGTTAAAGGTCATCGTGATGGTGGAGCAAAGACATGGTGGCAAGAACAGCTGAGAACTCAAACCCAGATCTGTTAGCAGGAGGCAGAGAGAGCACACTGGACCGGTGTCAGTCTTTGGAAACCACTAGGTCTGTGCCCCAGTGACACGTCTTCTCCAACAAGGCCACACCTCCTAATCCTTTCCAAAAAGTTCCGCCGACGTGGACCAAGTATTCAAACACCTGAGTCTATGGGCGCCATCCTTATTTAAGCCACCACAACTTCTAGGGCAGCATGACAGACAGCAGATGGCAAACAGCAGGCATGAGAGCCAGAGAGAGCAAGCCGAGAGCTCACATTTTGAACCACAAGTGTGGAGCAGAAAGGGCAACTGGAAATGACTAGATCTCGAAGCTCTCAAGGCCTACCACCAGTGACATACTTCCTTCAATAAGGCCACACCTCCTAAACCTCTCCAAACTGCACCGCCAACTGGGGACCAAATATCCAAATGCATGAGCCTACGAAGGACATCATTCAAACCCCACAAGACTCAAAATGTTTTCCATGTATATAAGTTTATCCAGGCAGAAACAAAATAAACGTAAGTAAAGCATTCATGAGACCAACTATGTGTAAAACTAACATCTCTTATGATGCATGGCTTGCCTAATAAGGAGTTTGGTGGGATTCTGGAATAAGTGAAAAAGGCTCTATTGTTGGCCCCATGTGTCTTTTTAGAGACTTGAACCTTACAAAAGAAAACAGGAAGCCAGGGGGACTCAGGTGAAAACCTGCAGTACCTAGCCTATGCCCCATACTTTAATATTGGAGATTTCCAAAATAACTCCTAGCGAGATGGCCTTGTACCTGGGATCCACTCTGAAGACCTGTAGGGGGTGACTACTCCCTGAACCACATCTGGGATTTCATTCATGTGGAACGAAGTCTGGCCAACGAGAATACCTTTTCATTTTCCCAGAGTCAGGGGCAACAGGATGCTGCTGAAGAGAGCTTTTGCTGTTCACAACTTTCAATACATAATTTGCTGGAAGATGAATTAGTGTGGTCTTATTCTAGTTCTCCCACCGTGGTAAGCTGTTGTCAAGATTCAACTGGTCCCCCTGTGATTTGTGGCTCAATCTTTTTTTTTTCATCTTGACTAGTAGGACTTCCTGATCCACCGTGTGCCTTCTACAGTTCATGTATTTCATGTATTTATCGCCGTGCCCAGGGCTGGTGGGAGAATTCACCGCCACACACATCGGATGTGTGCTGTGGGATAAAACATGACGGGCCAGGAGTGTGGAAACAGACACACGGCTGTTAGCTGAAATGCAAGATGATCAGCTTGGCGGTAGATGTCAGCATTTAACCACGCGTTTCTTTGCCTCAGAATTTTTACGGCTGAAAATTTTTCCTGTGAACGTATTTGTCCACATCTGAAGGTGCAAGCATGTATAAGGGTTCTCCTTGTGAGGGTAGAAATGGCGGGCCTTTGAAAACTGCCTCATCGTCCTGCAGAACTCTCTTTGCAATCAAAGGATGAGGAGAAATGCTTTAAACATTGTTAATTAAAAGGACAAGACTTCAAAGAGTGATGTTTCTTGTCAACTCATTTGTGTAACCAAAGAAGAGGGACATACAATTGTCTGTGTACAAAATTAATGGAAGAAATATGCAAAACGTTAATGGTGGCTGTGACGTTTGAAAGTATAGAAGAAGGAGAGGAGGGGAGATTTTATCGTGGTTTTATACAATTGAATTGTTACTTCTAAATATATTGCCTTCATGATTTCTTGCATCTTCCATCTTCTTACTCACCTTTTCCTTTTTTTTTTTTTTTTTTTTTGGGTTTTTCGAGACAGGGTTTCTCTGTGGTTTTGGAGCCTGTCCTGGAACTAGCTCTGTAGACCAGGCTGGAGAACTCACAGAGATCCGCCTGCCTCTGCCTCCCAAGTGCTGGGATTAAAGGCGTGCGCCACCACCGCCCGGCTTACTCACCTTTTTCTATCTATCTTGAGATAGTCACTAGATTTTTCTCAGGATTAAGGTTATTTATTTTATACTAATTTTCTCTCTAGCTAAATCTATTTCCCAAGTGTGTTCTCCCCAAACCATTTTTCCCCTTTAAATATGACTTTTCATAGTTCTTTAACCTGTGAGTAACCAGGCAAAACCCCAGCACATGAACCCCACCATCAGTACTGAGTTTCAAATTTTATATGTAGGGGGAAAGTCACAACATTGCCAGACATCGATGATGCCACAGTGTCTGGATGTAGGAGGTCAAAGACCCAGACATCCTGAACTGGGAGCCGCGGGAGGCCTTAACTGGGGCATTTCTGGTTGTGCCTTAGGACCGTGAGCACTCCAATCTCAAGATCTGGCCATTATTCCCGGATCATTGCCGCGAAAGACCCAAACAACTCCAGTCTATCGTGTCTATGTGTATTCTGGGAGTCTTTACTGCACGGATCATTGGTGAGCCATACCATCAGAGCCCAGTAGGAGCCAGGGCCGCATGTGGAATCAGCACACACTCGGGGACTCCCCCAGGCCAGATCATTTGCAGCGCATCGTGCCAATGCTTACTCCGGGAGCCCTTACTCTGCGGCCTGTGCGTGAGGGGGAGTGATCCACGCCAAGAGTACTCAGGAAATAGTCACAGTACGCACACAGTACTCACTTTCCTAAGCGACATGTCAGTGCGTTTAGGGTCGGACAAATAACTCCTCAAAGGCCCGAGGAGCCAGCTTTATACACAACCGGATCGTGGTATGGCTGTGGGCACCCCTACAGGAAACAAAAGAAAGAGCAGACATCTTTTAAGCCACAGGCTCTGCTCTCTGTCCGTCAGGAGGTTCCATGCAAGGACAGCTTGCTTTTGATGACTTCCCTTTGCCCTGCCCAGTTTCAAACCATCTGCAGAGGAAAGTGAGCTGGTACAACCAGAGCTAGAACGTTCCTGGGATCTTCCACCTCCAGCCCAACCCTGTCCAACAGAAATAGAGTATGAGTCACAGACGAAACTGCAAATCTTGTTCACAGCCACACATCTTTAAAAAATAGGAAGCAATATTCGACCATAACACTATGTTTTATTTCACACACTATATCCAGAATACAATCCTTTCAACATCCAATCAGGACTTTACAACGACTACTGAGAGAGTTCACCATCTTTTCTTCACACTTTGGGGAAGGATCTGGCCTAAGCACACTGCAGGTCCCAGGTGTCCAGGACAGGCTGGTGAGCAGCCCAGCTGACATGGCCTAGGGGAATGAATAACAAGCATGTAAGCCACAGTGTCTACCCTCACGTGGCTAGACAAGTGTGCCTGTCTTTTGCCCTCCTTCCCTCATCAAGGTTGCTAGTCTTTTCTTAGCAGCCTGGGTGTTCCGGTCCGATATGGTTGTAATCATAAACATGCTCGTAAATATGCATTCAGAAAGAGAAGAGGACAATCTTTTAGGCCCTATATCGCTAACGCCAGGATTAGGTCATCTTTCTTGCAGCTGAAGCTGAACGCCATCTGGGATGGCTGCGGAGGGAGGGAAGAGGGCAGAATGGCTTTCAGCGTGCAGGTGGTTAGATGTGCATCCTGGGGTCGCAGGGTCACTAGACCTGGGGTGTCTCTGATCTGGAACTGGGAATCTCGTCAGAGACACAAAGGGGAGGGAGGACCGTGACAACGGAGACAAAGCGCTGGGAAGAGGGATGCGGGAGCGGGCGGCGCAACCCCAGGACTCAAGGGACGGTCGGGGCGGGGGCGGGGGCGGGGGTGGCAGGCGACACGGCAGGCGATTTGAATATCAGGCTCTGCCACACTCGGGGCGCCGCTGACAACTTCATTACCTCCGCATATAAAAATGACTGCCGGGGAATGCAAATGGCTCACGCGTCTCGGCCGCCTGCCCCCGCTCCGCCGCCGGCTGCGGGCCCGGAGCCGCCACCGCGCCCGGGTAATGAGCGGCCCAAGGCGCCTCCTTCCCGGCCGGCGGGCAGAGCCGAGACGGCGACCAAGACATTGCCCTGGCGCGCCAGTGTCTCCCCTGCCTGGCTATCATCCGGGTACCATTCCTAACCCTGAATCCTGATGGCGCGGGTCCTGCTCACGCCCAGGGTCACCATCCCCAGGGACACATGGCCTCAGCTTTAAGAAGGGATCTCATCTGCCCAGCAGTGAGGAAGGAACTACAGCTCCGGCTCCCCAGCCTTTTCGGGTCCTGCTGCCACCCGGAGGACACTGAGGCACCTGCAGGACCCCGCGTCCCTAATCCCAGGCTTGAGTTCCTCCAGATGGAAACTAAGGCAAGCCAAGTGGTATTTACCGGAGCCTTCCTTCTTTGGCCCAGAAAAAAAAAAGTTCCCTCCTTAGCAAGAAGTCACACCTTGTGACAACCCCCATGGAAGGCAGAAAAAGTCCATCCTTGTGACGGTAGCACTGGCATAACCGATATTAAGTGCAAGGCACCGCCACCTACTTTACAGGACATTTGCCATACACCCTATGGCTCTCCTGGAAACTGCAGTTTACCTAATCCTGGAAAGGAGCTTGGGGTAACACAGATAGGAAGGGGGCACACTCCCCGCACTCTGTAAAATTTCTTTCCTGAGGCCTTCTTGCACTACATGAACGGGACTTGCCACTTCACTCTGGTCAGGCCTCCCTCTCCCACTGTGACCAGAGATCATGGCAAGTGTTCTCAGTCTTCCACGTTCAACCCTTTGCCATGTCCAGGGATTAGTTTGGAAAAGAATGTGTGATCAGTCCTAAATAACACCATTTGAAGAGACATCAATCAGATAGAAGACCTGGGGGATAGAAGACCTGGGGAACAGAAACATCCTGTCCTACAAAAGAATCTCATGGAAGAGATTCCCACTCCTCAGCTGGGTGGCATGTGATTTTTACCTGGTAACCATGGAAGAGCTAAAGCAACAAGGTTGCCCTTTGTTGTAAGAGTTCAGTCCTTGGAAACTTATCAAGTTTTATGTTTTTTGTTGTTTATGTTTTTTTTATTTGTTTGGTTGGTTTGGTTTGGTTTTTGGTTTGTTTGAGGTTTTTTAGGGGTTTTTTTTTTTGGTTTTTTGAGACAAGGTTTCACTGTACAAGTTTTATGTTTTAATAAACAACATAAGAATAAGCGCTACAGAGCAAGGCCTTGTCTAGGAAGGAAGAAAGGAAGGAAGGAAGGAAGGAAGGAAGGAAGGAAGGAAGGAAGGAAGGAAGGAAAGATTTTTATAGTTTATTTTAAATCGTGTGCATTTTTTTTCATTAAAAAAGCAAAACTGTGCAAAAAAGGTACTGGGTTTTATTAATTTTAGAGTCAAGTGGTGATGGCCTCAATGATTGCTTCCCTCTGCCAAGGAAAGAAACCCAAATTCCTGAGCAAAACTTTCAAGACCCTCCAGGGTCTTTGCCTAATCTAACCTTATTTATCTCCCACTATCATATTGCTGTGCCCCTGTCCCATGAAGTACACTGCACGATGTTGGATGTCCATATTCTCTAGTGTGCCCTTGAACTCCATCTCCAACCATTTAGATACTGCAGATTCTTCCAGGTCCACCTTAAATCCACTTCAACAAGCAGATAGAAGCCACCTCTGTAACTGGAGTCATCGGATGCAAGGCTCACAAAGTTCCAGCTCTCCTGCATTTTGTCTTAAAGACCCCACTACCTCGTTGCTTGCAATAATCTTCTGTGCTACAGTGGCGTCTCTGAGAACCAGAGACCTTTAAATACAGTGGAGAAACTGAGACTGTTTAAAGAACTTCTGGAAATTATGTTAGCTAATGACAGTGTGAACAAGCAAGCTTCCTTCTTTCCTTGTTCGTCTGTATGCACACGATACTTTTGATGTTTAACTGCAAGGGCAGAGCTTACTCCATCCAGGTGATCCCATTAGACCCTTAACTCGAGGTAGTATTGCCCATTCCGACACAACTTCTGGTAAGGATCTGGAAACCAAGGGCATCCTCTAGCCCCCAGCCCATCACACCAGGAATCCTACCCTCTACCCGCTCGGGTCTCACACACAGGACCCTGATAATTCCTCTAGCTCCTGAAGCCTACTCATTTCTGCATCTTCTCAAACCTATCGCTCAGGGGCATACTTAGGCGAGTTCTGGCTCCCAGTCTGATCTGCCCATGAAGAATGGGGAAGCAGAATGGCAGTGAGCATTGCTAGCCTGATTTCACCTTCACCGTGAACCTGAAACCTGGTGTTACAGTGGGAGTCTGACGGCCCAGTGGTTCACTCGTGAGAACAGGGAGTTTTATGTGCGGTGCTGGGGTGGGACCTAGGACCTTGCATGTCCAGCTGAGTGCTCTACTCTGAGCTCTATCTCCACTCCACATAGTGTATCTTCAATCTTTAGATTTCCGTTGATTCCTTGCACTCAATGGATTTAGAAGCCCGGGGGCCTGTATCTTTTCAGCATGGAATCCTTCCATTAGCAGCAGACATTCAAACCCACAAGCCAATTTGATCAAGTTGTACATCTCTAAATAGAAGGAACAAGGACGTGTTTTGGTTCCCTCTGATTTTCCAACCATTAAAGCAGTCAAGGAAATGGAGCCTAACCGCTACTTCTCTTCTTCCTCCCTCTTCCTCCTCCTCTTTGACCAGCAATTGCTGCGATCCACACTAATGAGATAGAATGTGTTAGGAACTTTCTTCACTTAACATTGCTCATTATTAATAAATTTTGCACTGACAAGTCTAAAGCGAACACTTTGGATTTATGCACCTAACCTAATTATATATGCCGTGTGCACGCATTTCATTATTTACTTGACAGATTCATTCCTTGATGTCATAAATAATTAAACAAGAATCAAATATTAACAATCAGATACATGTTAATTCTCCTCAAATCTGAAGAAACAAACTATATTTTTTACCTTAAGTTCAACAAGCACTGATTAAAATTTCTTCATTAGGCAAATTTCATAAGCAAAGTTCTCGTTCTACTTTTGTTTCATCAAAAATTAAACTTGGAACAAATTATTCCAGGACTATGTCACGGGCAAAAACGAACACAGCAGCATTGCAGCAAAACACTGGATTCCCAATGTCTCACTAGCCGATCTTATGTCTGAAACATAAATCTATGTGTTCATTCATTTTCAGATGCAGCTTTATTATGTGCTGGAAACCGGTAGGGTACTGGCCGCTAGTAGCACTTAGCCAGAGATGCTGTGTCTTGTGGAACAATGGTTTTAACCAGTTATCTCACTGCACAGCTAACTAGCCAGGCACTGTGGATGAGGGCAGAGCTCAATGACTCTGGGCTCCAAGTTTGCTCGGCTGTTGCTTTTTCTGCTTCCTGGAGCTGCTTTAAGGTCTTCTAGTCACGGGCATCAACATCTTCCTTGATCAAACTATTGTCACATTTTATCTGATTTGCTTTGGTAGAGCACACCACACAATTTCATCATTTAAGGAATATTAAAGATTCATAGATAGCCACATTACTCATAATACAAGATTAATGCCAGGCTGACAGGTTTTTGTAAAGACCTGCCTCTTTTCTCCTCGGGGCACGCACCATATCTATGTGAGCTGTACCTCTGATGTTGCATGTTGATTACTCCCTTCTCTCCTCTTTGAGTGCTAAAGAGAGAATACTATAGGATGATTGTCAGGGTCAGTGTGCCTCTGACCTACACATGTATGATTAATAATTTATGAGCCGATCTGAAATACAACACCAGGAAGCCAGTGGAGGACCATGGCTGCTGCCTGAGGTGACACAGACTAGCCGCTGACAATATGTGCACCCACACTTTGAGGCAGATACGCCAAGTGTCAAGGTTAGCCAGATGGAAGGAAGCGGCGTCTTTGTTAGGGATTTCAAGTGCATGTGTCTCTTCCCATCTGATCCTTGCCACAGCATGGAAATTTCCTTTGAAATTCATTTAACCGCGTTGTTAACGCATTGTATCCATGATAGTACAGTCTCAATTCAAATAGTATGAGAGAGAAAGTGAAAGACAGCGCTTTCTCCTTGTTTGCCCTGGGTCTTCACACCCAGTAGTTGTCTGGGCTGTCTCTCTCCAGACTGTCTTCCCTGTTGACTCAGAGGCGGAGGAGGTAGGAGGGTCCCCTCGGTGCTCCAAAGTGCTATGGGACCTGCCATACTGTGCTGCAACTTGATCCTCTTACTCAACAGAGGAACACGGATACCCCAGCTTATCAGCCCCGTCTGTCTGCTGCTCATTTTGAAACCTGTGTTCCATTTGATGGGTGCACAGTGGTGTGTTTACCCTATACCCTTCCTGATGCATTTCTAAGTAAAAAGCAATGCCAGACTGTAATCCCAGTACCTGAGAGGCGGAGGCAGGGGGATTGGGATTCAGGGCCAGTGTGAGCTGCATGGCAAAACTGTCCAAAGAACAAAAACCAAGCTCAAAATGCCCTATATACTGAATGTGCATTTATGAATTTGCTGACCTCCTGCTTTCTGGTAAATTCCTACTAGAGAAATCGCTAGGTCAATAACTGCTTTTTGAAACTCTTTAACCCATTAACTGGGCAATAATAAAAATATTCTTACTACAGCTTTAAATAATACACTATTTCATTAATAGAGGTGCCTTTAATACTTAAGCACAAATTAAAGGAACATATTTTTTTAAAAACTTAGTAATACAGAATAATGAAAAAAAAGTTTTAAGCTTCAGCTTCATTAGTTTTCTGTGTGAGGAGCTCCAGGCAAAAGCAAACTAAAGCCTCTATATTTAATGCTTTGGTAATATGTCTTCAAACGCCATGTCTGTATAGATCATATTTAGCATCAATATCCAAGCAGCCAGTCTTCATTTTAGCCATGTAATATACAAGTAACACCTTAAAGATGTGTTTATAGAGACTGACAACTGTTTAGTGCTCCTCAAAACAGACTCAAGGAAATCTAGCTGTGGAAACATTGCATCTAGGAAGTCAAACTAATAACAATGCTGTTATGTTTATTTGAAACTATCACAAGCAAGTGGATTTGTAAAATTCTCTGCACTCAAATTGCTTGAAGCCTTCTGCCATCGCTGCCATGGTACCCAGAGTGTCTGTCAAGTTCTATTATCTGAAGTAGAATATGCTCTCAGAAAAGATGCCCTGCATCCGATGACAGGCACTTCCTATCTGCTAGGACTCATAAAAATTGGAACATTGATCATTTCTTGTAGAGATTTGCTTTAGCAAGAAGATAAAGGGAAAACGTTGTTATGCCAAATGACTGACTAGTCAAAAGTAGCCAGGACCCCGAAACCTGAAAACTAGTTAATGGTTTGTAACAAGTCAGAAATAAAGATGTTCAACCAAGAAAGTGACATTAAGCAGCAGTGGCTATAAGAGGGAAGAGCAGCCTGTCAGGCTCGTGTAGGGCTGTGGTGACAGCCCAAGGATAAAAACGGGATGGTGCTGCTCCCTCTCAGCAGGGGAAGCTGCAACAGCAGCCTCCTGGGAGTTCCCATGCACTTGCTCATAGGAAGCCTTCCCTCGAAAGATGGCAGCCGAACCCTTGGAGGCCTTATTAAAATTCTCTTTCTGTGTTACAAAGTGTGTCACATAAGACTGTTGACAGTACCCAACAGTTAATTCTTCAAGGCACAATGGTAGGGGGGTGGGGGATGCCAGTCACGCCCGTCAGGTAGCTCAGGGGCTGACAAGCCAGTAGCTTTGCACAGTAGACTTTGTGAAAGGGAAAATGAGCCCCGGGGAAGGTGGGCCACCGCCCCTGCGACGGCAGACAGCATGCGTCCAAACAGAAGCAGCAAGGCACGGGGATGAATATTTCCTGCACAGACCGGTGTACGTTCTATCTGCAGATGAAATTCAGATACCAGCTTAAGCCCTCACCGTGTGTGGTCCAGCAGCTTGACTGGGCTGGGAAAGAACAGGGCACATAGACCAGACAGGAAACAGAACCCAATGGCTGCCCAAAGATCTTTATAGCACTCGTTTACACATTCCAAAATAACACTATTGTCAGTTTGTTCTGTTACACAGCCGGGCCTGAGTGTTGTTACATCATTTCATATGTCTACTTAAAATGTTATAATGTCTCTAAACTAATTTCCAGCGGAGTACTGCTGGTAGAGCCATCTCTAAACCATTTCTCTCTTTTTATTCTATCCTCAGCATATTTTAAGCCGTATGACAAAATAAACATTTCATAACATTTTTCAGCTAAAATTTTTTTTTCTGCTAATGTCATCTCAACCAGTGGGAGGTCTCTATTTTCCACACAGCAGTGCTACATTTAAAATTATTTCTGCTATAGATTAGCTGTCCCTTAGTGAGCTATGAAAGCTAAAATCTTAGCCTCTTTAAGCCCATCTTGTTTGACAGCATGCAATATTTACGTGAAATAAAAAGCAAATATTTGTTCTTTTCATACAAGCTGTCAGCAGAAACGTGGGCTGTTTAGAAACCTGTTCCGATCAACAGAATTGGTTTTTACCACATGATCTATGCTAAAGGGTCAACGACAGGTGACATCGAAGCCTATTTGAAAGAAAAGGAGATGTAACACGCATTTATGGAATCCAAGGTGGTCGTGTCAAGCTTTACATTGCCGTGTGTATTGACAACAAAAACGTTTTTGTTTGCTTCTTTAAGACAGCCCGGGTCGGTGAAAGCACTTTGCCATGCAAGCGTGTTAACCTGTGTTGAGTCCCTGGAATCCATGAGAAGATGGAAGGAAAGAACCAACGACACAAAGTTGTCCTCTGGCCTCCACATATGTGCTATGGTATGTATACATGGGCATACATACAAACATATTATGCACACACACATATTAATAATCTTTATTTAAATGTTTCCGTTAAAAAAAGAAAATGTGGTTTAAAGCTAGACATGGTGATGCAGACCTATTAATACCTGCATTTGGGAGACAGAGTAGAAAAGGACAAATACAAGGGTTACAAAGCAAGACCCTGTCTTAAACCCACTCCCCACAAGCCAGAATGCCTGGGCTTCATTTTAATTTTATGCTTGCCAGAGTATTGACTTTGGGTCTACTGTGAGGATTTAGGCAGAAGAAAATGTTTGATACCTTGAAAAAAATCAATTAAAGTTGTTTCGGGTCTCTGGTCTCTGAGGAACCTTCTAGCAGCTAATAGAAACATGCTCTGAAATGAGAGGACCTGACACTGTTGCTGCCTACTCAGGGAGCCTGCCCAGCTAGCGGCCCAGACAAGTTGTACTTCTGCTTGGGGACTTGGTCTCCCCTAAATATACAGGAACAAGTGGCTGTTCACCCCTCTTGAAGACATGTCCTCACGCCGGGTAATGTCGCAGGCTGGGGGCATCTTTCACATGCCCCAAACAGAATCCATTCTGCAGCCACGAGCACAGAACTCGTTCTGCCTCCTGCCCACAGTGTCCCATCTGCTGAACAGACGTTTAATCCGTAAACTCCATCTCTAGGAATAACACCTATCGCTGTTAACCAGAAAATAGCGTCTTTACAAGATTCCCTGAAAAGAGACCCTGTCAGTACCACTCAGGCTACCTCCAAAGACAAGCACTCGTGATTACTTTCTCCTCTTCAGTGGCCTGTCTGGATAAAGCAACAAGAGCTGCAGAGCCTATTCATTTTCCCCAGATGCCTTCCTAAACACACATCTGCTTTGCAGGCCGGATCAGAAATTTCATTATCTGTATTTGTATTGGTAATTCGCTACACAAAGAGAACAGGGGCCTGCGGAGGAGAGCAGGCATAGAAGCAAGCAACAGACAGACAATCATGTGCATGCAAATGCTTTCAAATTTCTGCCAGCACGTCCCCATGTATAACCCAGCAACAGGGAAGTGAATTCATTCCTCCCACTTTTTTGTTACCAAACATGATTATGATTACGGAGGAAAATATCAGAAGATCTTGACCTTCCAGGCACAGGAACTAAACCTAACTCAAAACCTACGTCAGAGGCTAACGCCAAAACAAAATCATGGTTTTTGTGTTTTGTTTTGATTTTCAAGACTGGAGATAATGAAGCTTCTTTTGAGAAGAAGATGCCTGGGGGGGGATGCTTTGTGGAAGTTTGCAGTCTGGTTGGCAGAGAAATAAAACCCTGTCACTGAGGTCAAACATGTGCATAAACAGCCCACAAAAAAATAAAAAGGCAGATGACAAAACAGAAACACGCACAATAAAGAAAAGGTTCAAATTCAAACTCGTAAATACAAATGTTCAATCTCAAATAAATATGCAAGAGTCAGCAAGACTCAGCATGTATTTAGTTTGCCTTGAGATCGATTATTTCAAATACTAATGGCTACAGGCATTTGCAGAACTTCCTTTGGTCTTACATATCTTTTCCTATTTACTGAAGATCAGTGAGAGCAGTAAGTCACACATATGTGGACAGCAATTCAGCTCATCCTTAAAATTACGTTGGAGGGTACGGTCAGTTATAGTCTCCTTACAGGTAAAGAATGGAGGCTCCAAAACTCAGAGGTTTACTCAAACCTGTATAACCAATAAATAACAGGACTGTAATTCAAACTCTCACAATAGACATTGAATACCAAGTGCCACCACACTGCTATGGTGTGAGTGTCTCTCCAAAACCATCTTGGAATTCAATTGTCCTTTGACAACTTTAAAGGATAGGACCTTAAAGGTAGATTAGGTCATGAGAGCACCAGCCCCATGAGCAGACTGGGGTTGTTATCATGGAAGTGAGTTAGTCAACCCAAGGAAGTGGATTAGTTAGAACATGGCTTCATAAACTGTAGGTCAGTTATGGGGTGGCAATACCTGAATGTGGGGATTATTTAAAAAATGGCAATAGTAAAAGACTCCTGAGTGCACAATGGCCAATAGTAACTCAATGACCAACATGAGTTCAAGATCACATGTTTGATGAATCCGAGATGTTTTGGGCAAGGCTCACCTTTGCTGCAACACATGACTTCATGCAGCCTTGGTTCTGAGAGCACAATGCGAGCAAGACAAAGAACCTAATTTATTCTGTCCTGTAGGATTACCCAGATACATTCATGTGTCTACCCTCAGAGCAGAAGCCCTCAGAATAAGGAGTGTATGCTTATCGTTGCAACCCCCAGGCCCAGGGCCAATCCTCTGCTGCCGTGTACCCAGACTTTTCATATGAACTGATTCATGAAGCCGCTCTGGGTACATTCTTTCACTTTCAAGTTCGAGGACATCTTTTTATCACACCAAAATACACAGGCTCAAGCCAACCTGCATCCTGTCACACCCGAGTGACGGGATCCCCACGGCAAAAGCAGATATGCTCTTTTGTTACTCACACACCCTCATCGAGGACCTTGGGTTTCACCCAGGCGAGAGAAAAGTGCAGCTCTGCCTTCCTAAGCCAGGCGGTTTTGCTGTTGTTTCCATTCAGCAAATGTTGCATTTGCTAAAAATGCAAAGCACAGGACTCCCTGGGTCCTCTCCAGAGGCCTCTGTGTGCAGTGTCATCATTTGGATTCCACTAGAGTAGAAATGACCTTGGCCTTGCCTTGAATAATTTAATTTCAATCTAAAGTCCTTGTCAAGCACCACCATCCTCAAATTTTGCAGTCCCGGGGCTGAGATATGACCCAGCCTGAGGCTGAAATACCACACAAGCAGGAGGACCTGAACTCAGTCTCTGGGACCTATATAAAAAGCTGGGCCGATGGAGGCATGTTTATGATCTCAGCACTGAGAAGGGACATCCCTAGAGTTCACTGACCAGTTCACTGCCCTGCTTACTGGTGAGAAACTTGTGACAGATCCTGTGTCAGGATACAATAGGCTAAGCCGGGTAGTGGTGGCATACGCCTTTAATCCCAGCACTCCGGAAGCAGGCGGATCTCTGTGAGTTCGAGGCCAAGCCTGGTCTACAAAAGCTAGTTCCAAGACAGGCTCCAAAGCTACTGAGAAACCCTGTCTTGAAAAAACAAAAAAACAAAACAAACAAAAAAAGATACAGTGAGCTAAAAAGACGTCTCTGCTTTCTCCCCAATCAGAAGGACCTGAATTCAGATCCCAGCACCTACATAAAAAAAAAACCAATAGTTCAATGCAATCCTGTAACTCCAATTTCAAGGCAGGGAGAGACAGAGGGATCACTGGGGATTGCTAACTTCCAGGCAGCCAAGAAACTATATGCCTCAAGTTCAGGGAGAGACCCTGCCTCAAAGGAACTACTGGGCAATGTTAGAAGAGGACACCTGACAGGCACGTATGTCCATACAGACAACAATACACACATCACTCTTCAAATAAGACCTCAGAAAAGGAAGATAAAAACAAGGTAGACAATAAAGAACAAGAAAGAACAGCCAAGTTTGACACCTGGCCTTAATACATGTGTTCTAAAAATGTGTAATCCTAAGGCTACAATATTCCTCCCTTCTTCCTGGGCTAACATCTGCCCAGCCTTGCTTGTGGCTAGGTGTGGCCATACGACAGAGTTCTCTTTACATAAGACAGTGATGTGTACAACTTCCAGATCATCTGCTAAAAACTCCTAGGGTTTGGTTTTAAATAATTCAGAAAGGGGGTGGGGCACAGGGGCGTCTTTGAGGAATACATGGGTGTCTGTTCACCTGCTTGGCTGTGGGGAGATATGGCAGTCCATCATTCAAAACTGCTACTAAAAAACAAACCAGGAGGTCAGCAAGATGGCTCAGTGGGAAGGCCTGACTCTAATTCCCAGAATCCATATGATGGGGAAAAAAGAACTAACTCCCACAGTGGTTGTCTTCTGACCTTCACATATGAGCTGTGGCACACAAACAAACAAACAAATAGCAAAGGAAGGAAGAAACAGAAATAGAAAGGGACTTGCCCCTGTTGTGCTTGCTCTTCTTTCCCACTGGCCGGGCTAAGGTGGAAACCACACTTTGCAGACAACAGGCTCCTCCTGGTCCCGGGATGCCTTCCTGGAGCCAGGCTTGCCCTCCTGCTCTGGGAGAGTTGCCTGAAAGCCAGACTGATTTATCAGCCATGTGAGCCATTGCTCTGATGTCTCCCTACCACTCTCGGGATCTGCAGGTCCCTACCACTCCCAAGGTCTCAGGTTAGTCCAGTTCCTCATTTGTTTCCATTCAGGGTGAACCTGCCTCCTTCACTCTATCAACAACATAACCCATAGACTCTCACCAGCTTTCGCCAATCTTGTACTTCTTTCTGGTTGTTTTGTAGGCCAGTGCCTATTAGAGTAGCGTAAATGTTCACTGTGGTCATGTACTGTTCACAGCCCCTGTCTCCTACTCTGAAGATGGAGCTGTATGCATACCTAGACTCTCCTAAAACAGCCGCACTGTGTTTTAATGTGTGTGTACATATATGCACATGTGTGTCTATGTGTGTGTGTGTACAGGCACACTTGTGACGCTGCACTAATGTAGAGGTCAGAGGGCAGCTTTCTGGAATCAGTTCTTGCTTTCCTCCTTGCTGAGGTGGGGCTTTGCTTATTTCTGATGTCTGCTGTGGTTTCCTAGGCCTCAAGCTCCAGGACAATTCCCCTGCCTCTGGTTCCCATCTCAGGGTAGGGGAGCTGCGATTACAGATGTGCACCACCACTGTGCAGGCTCCTGGAATCAAGTCTGGATCATAAGGTTTGGGTAACTAGTGTTTTACCCAGTGACCAGTTCCCTGGCCCTCATTTTTTTATTTTTGTGTGTTTGTCTTTGAGATAGGATTTCACACTATAGCCCAAGCTTGCCTACAATCTACTAGGTGGCTGACGTGGCAAACTTGAATTAAATTGTTCCTAGCTAGGTGCTGTGATTCCCACCTGTATGTAACACCATCACTACAGAGATCAAGTCAAGAATATCAACAACTATGGGTTCAAGGCCAGCCTGGGCTACACAGTGAGTTCCAGGAAAGCCTGGGCTACAGAGTATGACCCTGTCTTTAATACAAAACAAGTAAATAAATAAGTAAACTGCCCCTGATAGAACTTGCTGCCAAAGCCTTTTACACAAAATATCACATTTTGGAGCTTGATTCTTTAACATAGCTGTAGGCAAACTTTTGATCCAGAAAAATATCATAAATCATTATATTAAAACTAAGAATGAGGGCTGGGAATGTAGAACACTTACCAAGCATGTAAAAATATCAAAACAAAACACACAACACCAACAAGAAGGAACAACTTAGGATGAAATAGCAATGTCGGGAAAATCTCAACCAGAAAACAAATTGGTTTGCTGCGTGACTCACTGCGTCACATGCTACAGCTTCCATGATGAGAGCTTTTTCCTTTTTTTTTCTCTTAAATTTTATTTTATATTATTGGAGGGGGGGTTGTAAGGACAGAGGGTGGATATGAATTGATGGGAAATGAATGGAATTGAGATGCGTGATGTGAAAGACACAAAAATAAATAAAAAGGAAGTTTTAAAATTTTTAAAAATGGTTTAGAAAAATTTAAGCTGGCCATGGCAGCAAATGTCTTTAATCCTAGCATTTTGGAGGCAAAGGCAGGTAGATCTCTGTGAGTCTGAAACCAATATGTATGTGGTCTACATGAGTCTAGGCCAGCTGGGGCTACATAGTAAGACCCTGTCTCAAAAGAAAATGTCATTTATTTGAGAGACGGTGCAGCAATTAAGAGTATGAACTGGCCAGGCAGTGATGGAGCACACTTTTAATTCCAGCACTCGGGAGGCAGAGGCAGGCAGATTTCTGAGTTCAAGGCCAACCTTGTCTACAGAGTGAGTTCCAGGACAGCCAGGGCTACACAAAAAACCCTG
>JABTXL010004176.1:239242-266412 GCA_025134845.1 Neodon shergylaensis
AGAAAGAGAAAGAGAAAGAGAAAGAGAAAGAGAAAGAGAAAGAGAAAAGAGAAAAGAGAAAGAGAAAGAGAAAGAGAAAGAAGAGAAAGAGAAAGAGAGAGAACTATTCTACTCAAATTAAGCCAATCTTCAGGTAGATACCTTAAAAGAAAGGGCTTCTAAAACACCGATATGAGCTCTGACATTAGCAACCTGACTTTCACTCCAAAATTATTGAAATAGTTATGGGTAAAATTAATTTAGCTCTTATAAATACCTTCTTTTAACTTAAAAATTTGTAGTGAGGAGCCCCCCACTGGCAAAAGTTACGTGATTTTTTAATGCACATTTTTAAAATGTCAGAAAATAAATCATAAGCTATGATTCTAACTGCACAATGGTAAAATGACTTGTTGCCAGAAGCCATGTTTAAGCTGATTTTGGACAGTGAAAGTGTATTTCTAAATCTACGAACGGCAAATTTAAGCAAAATTACGAACACTTCTTCTATGTTTTCCCTAAGATGTAAACATTATTTTAGTACGTCTTTATTTGTAAGACATATTCTCCATTAACATGTGAAATAGTATATGGGAAGGTTTAAATACTCTTAAATATTTCACTCAAACACCCCAAAGCAAAGCATTTTCCAGAGTAGGGGTCAGTCTCACAGAACAAGAGCCACGTGCCAAAGAGGCGGAGTGCTGTGCCGGGACTCTGTACCCTGGCTCCAGTCACGCACCGTTTACCGTGACTTCCCCATTGCCACCGCAAGAATGCTCTGTCTCGGTTTTAAAGGCTACTGATACACCTAGCTCTTTAAAATGCAGTTGAGACCAATTAGATTATGTTTTTATACATACAGCATATAACTCACTTCACTTTAGGGCAGGATCGTATTTACAAGTCTTATATGGCAATAAAGGGTTGTATGGCATTCACAGACCTTACAGCTTTATACAGAAGACTGGCTAAAATTAGACAACATAAAAATACTAGCACTAAGAACCCACCACTGTAAGTATTTGACTACCTAGGATAGTGACAGTGGCATTAGGTAAGGATCTACTGTGAGCAAGCGTTCTCTCTGGCTGGGCACGGTTTTGTGCCGAAGGTGGCAGCCCTGGGATTCCCCCTCAGGACTCCTGCAGCGCCGAGCTTGCTTTGCATCCATGCAAACTGCTGTCATCGCTACTGTGGCCAAGCCCAGAGGAGGAACTGGAAAAGAAGAGAGGGGGAAAATAATAAAAAGAGGAAATTGGTTTTCACAACACACTCAAAGCCTGAGTAACAGAGGGGAACTTTCATTATCTCCAGTCACAAAGAGAGACAGGAAATTTGGACTTTTAATTAGCCATTTGGAGTGCAGTTGGATATTTTTTTAGCTAGATAATTTAAACGCGAATAATTCAAGTCTGACTAAATGAAAGTCACATAATCAGAATGCAGATAATTGAATTTCTGCTGCATTCATTAATTCAGTGTGGAGGTGTGTGTGAAGACCACTATGATGAGCTGTCACAGCTCAATAAAATCTCAGTCAATTAATTTTTTCATTATCTTAGTATTACATCAACAAAAAGCAAAACGTGTATCTATCTATGTGCGTGCACGTGGACACTGTGCGTTAAATAAATATGTCTGTTGAGCCCACGTGCAAAGGAATACCTTTCTGAATCGTAATCTACGTCGTTGTCTTTTTTCCTCTCTTCTTCTTCTTCAGGGAACCGTCTATTCATCAAGGCGAACTTGTGAATTGCTTCTTCCACCGAGTACTTGGTCTGCCCGGAAACACACGCTTCAATGTCCTCGGAGTTCAGATGGCTCTGCAGGAAGAGGTGGAGGCTGCTATCGGAAAGCAAAAGTGCATTCTGCAGGACTCTGTATAAAAAAGAAAAAAAGAGGAAAGACAGCAACTGATGAGCAGGCGTGGGCAGGGACCGGGTAGAAGACAGGAAACCCTTACCACGGTGCTCCTGATCTCTCCACTCTGAGAACTTTGCCCCGACGCTGGCCTCTGCCCACCAACGAGATAAAAACATATGCTAACTTTTTCCTTGATTATTTGGAATCTTAGGTGAGTAAGAACGTGACGCTGATGGCTAAGGACATCTGTTAAAAGAATAACTGCAAGGACATTTCTCCAATTTAACCATCTGTTAAGACCATGTGGATTAATTATGGAAATATTTTGCTGATACAGTTAGAGAATTTTATTCTACTTTTTAAAATGGATGACCAGCAGCGCGCCAGTGCCGCAGTCTTTACTGGATCAGCTGTCAAGAAACATCCAAACTTTCAGCTACCGTTAAACTTATACGGAAAGGCCAATGTACCTACTCCTCGGCACACTCCACACTAAAACTTCACCAGTGACCGCTTTACCCAGGGACACGTTCACAAGGGCTCCTTTCAGGTGGCTTTTCTAACAACCTAAAGTTAACTAGAAACTTCTGCAGGATCTTCGGGAGCAATGCATCTCTTGCCAAAATAAGCAACCCAAGTAATTTCAATCCCAAACCTTTATCCCACGGAGTTCACACTGGTGGTTCAGCAGGACAGACTGACACGGATGAGAAAGAAGTTTCAACTAAAGCATCCGGACCCGACGGAGGGTTAGAAACCGGCCCAGCAGCAGGAAGCTGGCATGGTTATATGCATGTTCTCAGCCGAGCATATGCTTTTCTGGGGTGCCACGGAATAAGAAACCAAGCCAGTGCCCCCCTCACACTTAAATAAAAACTGGCTTTTCATCTTTTGAGCTAATATCTTTGACATACGATAATTGAGTCTCCAGTAACTGTTCAGTGGTGACATTACAGGAAATACTAGGGCCAGGATATAGGAAAGGGGGAAACACAACAACCCACGCGTCATTTTGGCCAACATGGGATTTTTCTCATTCACAGACTATAAAAACCAGACCATACATTTCAGACCAAATGAGCCTTGCTTTATATCTTGTATGTTTAAACAAATGATCAGAAAAAAAAAAACAATTCCTTTCTGGCCATTAATAGCAATTTTGTTAAATACCGAGGGCATCACAATAGCACATCCTTTTCTTCCAGATAACACAATTACTTCTTGAGGAAGGCAAATGTCTACAGACACACGAAGTCCAGTCCTCCCCTTTGCCTCCACAGACTTACAGATGTAATTCGAGGGGAGGGAGGCTCTTTACTAAGAGCAAAGCAAGACAATTATGCTTTGCAAAGAGAAAATCTCCAGCAAGGACTCTAAGTGCTCAACTCTGCGTGTCCTCTGGCCTGGTCCTCCTGGAAGATGGCCGTACGGCCATCTGCCAAGCAGGAAGAACCTTTGACTGCACTAAGATCTATCTTCCTCGCTTACAAACACTTCCCATCCACGTCTAAATAATTCAAATTAGGGAAGCGCTTCATGGCAACAAGCCCCCAAGACGAACTTGGACCCGCTGTGAAGTCTGAGCCGCGTGTTCCCGTGGCCGCCTGCTGGAAGCTTCCCGCCCGCCACAGGACAAGTAGCTGTTCATAGGATTGTACACACAGCTTTGTTTCTGTTGGAAATGTGTTTTATTTTCTCTATAAAATAATGGGTGATCTCTAAAATTGATTTTAGATGGTTTGAGGCATTACAGCACAGGAGTAATGTGCACTAATGGCAACGATATTGGACACAAATTCATTTTAGCTTTATTTCATGTCTAAAGCAATCTTACTGAGCCTTGAACTGCTCACGTGCTGTTATTAACTGGCTGGGTACCTAACACATGGGCACCGCAAACAAAAGTGACCAGAGTGCAGGCTGATGGAGACCTCAAGGCTACTGTCCCTTTTCCTCTGCTATAATTCAATTTCCAATTTGACTGCGCCTTAGTCTCTTTAGTTCCCAGTTTTCTGCTGAACACTGCCACCTGGAGGACAAAGGGTAAAAAGCCAGAGAACAGGCCACCCCGTTCAATAGAAAGAGGATAAAAGTGGGGGACAGGAGACAGACACCACCCTGAATACTCACACCCACAGGGCCCTGAGAGAGTTCAAAACCAGTACGCCTACGAAGCTTGGTTTTATTTTTTTAGTTTTTGGGTCTTGATAGCTAAGTTTATACCACCAGGACTGTACAGATATGAATTTGAAACAAAAAAAAACTACTTTAATATATTTTGTTTTCATTTTGTGGTCAAATAGCTTACACTGTAAAATTTAGAATGCAAATCTTAAGAGTCTGGAGTGGTGGGACTCACCTATAATCCCAGCACTTAGGAGGCTGAGGCAGGAGAATTAAGAGTTCCAAGCTAGCCAGAACAACATTGTGAGACCATCTCAAGTAATAATAAATTTTAAAGTACTTTTTAAATTTAAAAGATGCAATCTCTAGTTGGGCAATGGTGGCACACGCCTGTAATCCCAGCACTCAGGAGTTAGAGACAGGTGAATCTCTGTGAGTCAGAAGCTTCCATAAAAATAAATGTCTAGGTGGTTGTGGTGGCGCACACTTTTAATTCCAGCACTAGGGGGCAATAGTGAGCAGAGGCAGGCAGAGTTCTGTGGGTTCAAAGCCAGCCTGGTCTACAGCTTGAGTTCTCGGACAACCAAACCTACCTACATATTGAGACCCCAAAAAATCTAAAACTAAAATAAAATAAATGTATATTATTTTCAAGCCTTTATAGTGGGAGTTTTAACAAAGCAGCCTATAGAATGTCAAAGAGATTTCTGAAAACATATTTACAATGCAAGTCGAAATTGCTTTTCTCCCCACTCTCCCCCCCAACAATGCTAGACAAAGCAAGGCCTGCTTTCCCCTTCACTGGACACAGTGAAGTCTGGTTTTCCTTAATGTGATTTTACTAAGCATATTATACAGTGGTTCAGCTGAAGAACAGCTACGGTACACAAAATCATGGAATTCTACAGATGCCCTGGATATTCTGAACTCAGTAGAATGTGCTCTACACACATCTGGAAAGTACACGGAAGGTTAGCTGTTGGGGAAAAGGAAAAGCTAACTCAGCCTCTTTACTTGTTTCCATGAGAGAAATAATTTAACCTACAAATATTCATTGAAAGATATCACAATCTATGCTGTGGTGCCCTCTATTGAACATAGAGATTTATTTAAAAAAAAAAAACACACTTGTGTATGTGTTTGTCTCTCTCTGTGTATCTGTATGCGTGCCTATGTGCACGGGTCTTTTGTTTTTAAAAAAACAAACAAACAACTTTCTCACCACAGCCATTACATCATCAGTTCAAGGTCAGCCTGGGCTGTCCCAAAACAACGACAAAAAATGAATTAAAATGATATAAAAACACAATAGAAAGTCTAAACTGTGGTTGTGTGTGCTGTCGCTGGGACGCCTTCTGCAAAGAGAGGTCAGCTCAGGCGGGGCCTCACGCAGACCTCGTACCTCTGTAACTCTGTCTCCACTATGATGGTAGGAGCTTACAACTAAGAATTAGGAGGATACAAGAGGAAAATGACAGTCACAAGGGAAAATTAATGTCTGAAAATCTCACAGTCACACTGACCAGCTCAGCTTGCCGTGGCTGCTCTGCTGATATAAACGCAGCAGTTCCTACAGCACAGGATGCCTGTGTTCCGAGGGTGGCATGGATGGATGGGCTACTCGTGCCCACACCGAACCAAATTTGCACGCTGTGACAATCCCAACCTTGCAAGGCTAGTAAGTTCTGAAACAAAGCACCTGCAGCATCCAGCATGTACAAGATCAACACGTGACCTTCTCCGGCCACCAGAGAAACGATATCAGTGTCGGCAGAATATGTATAATGTTCATACTGAGTACATATTATTACACAAATAACCTAGAAGTGAAATTTTGTTTTACATTATACACTGTACACATGCAGAAATATTTTTGCTTTCATGGCATCTTAACAACTTCAAAATGTATATACATATCAAAATGTTTAAATCTATGCTTTGAGTCTGTAACCAGCACATGCCCCATTTTAATGCTATGGATTCTAGAGGCCTTCCACCAAACCAGGGGTCGGCTATGGATGGATGGGGGACCAGTGATGCCTCAGAGGACGCCGGGGTGCGGTTAGGCACCGTCCTGAAGCGTCCATCTCACCCAGCTGCCCTAGGTGGTGTAGGGCTGACTGGAGGAGGGGCACCAGGGATGAAGCCATGGATGGCTGCTACTGGTGCCCGAACTGGACCCAACAGGAGCTGTACAAACAAATGTGACTCAGAAAGGGGGGGGGGGGGGGGGGGGGGGTGCGTACATGCCACAGCACACAGCACATGGTTCAGGACACATCCTGCAAGGACAACTTGCTGGAGTCTGTTCTCTCCTTCACCCCCGGGGTTCTGGGGTTCAAACTCAGGCTGTCTAGCTTGGCTGCAAGCACCTTTTTAGCCATTTTTATTTTTTTATTTTTATTTTTTTTTAAATTAGATTCATTCCATTTTGTGTGTGCTTTGCAAACACGTATGTATGGGAACCACGTGTGTACTTGGTACTCATGGAGATCAGAAGAACGTAACAGAGCCCCTAGAACTACAGTCATGGATGGTTGTGAACCACCATGTGGTTGCTAGGAAACAAATGCTGGGTCCTCTGCAATAGCAGCAAGTGCTCTCAACCACTGAGCAGCCTCTCTAGCCCCCTCCCGTTTCATTTTCAATGTGAAACTACCTCATTAGAAACAAATGTTCCCATGGAATAAACAGTACCCCAGGAAAGCTGTCTGCTCCGTGATTTGATCCTCCAGTGGCTGTTCATATCTGTTGCTTTAAATTTAAGACTTACTTATTTTCACTTTACATGTTTGAGTATTTGGTCTACCTGTGTACGCGTCGTGCACCATATAGGTGCACATGTGCATACCTGGTGCCTAAGGAGGCCAGAAGTGGCTTTGAATCCCAGGGAACTAGAGCTTCAGAGGGTTGTGAGCTGCCACGTCGGTGCTGGGAACTGAACCCGGGTCCTCTGGAAAATCATCACATGCTCTTAACTACTGACCCATCCCTCCAGCTCCCAGATCAAATTTGAATTAATTCAGCGCTCCCAGTGAGAGTGGAAGTGTCTCGGGACAAACAACGTGTATGCGCTCCATCTGTGCCTGCAGCGGGGCACACAGCTGGCGGACGGAGGGTCAGCGTGTGTCATTCAGAGTCCTTTCCATGCGGTCAGTTCTCTGACAACACAACCACCAGCATGAACAGCAATGCACTGGTATACTGCTCCACTCCACGACCAAAGCAACCCAGGGACTCAAAAGAATCAACCCGGGTTTCCTAGCCTAGAAAATATCAAGAGCCGGGACGGATGGGAGACTTACACCCAAGTTCCTTGAGCCCTTGAAGCAGGATACTCGCCACTGTGACGTCTGTGTCAAAGCCAGTGAACAGCCAAATGATACATAGTACAAAACACGTCTGCCCTGGCACAGTCCCATGGGGACAGATGTATGGAGACCAACGGTGAAAATACAGTGCTTAAAAACAGTGCACGGAGCAAAACCCAGAAGCTGGGCACGGTGGCACACACCTGTGATCCCAGCAATCCGAGCAGACAGTCAGGAGTTCAAGGCCAGAGTCAAGTACACAGTACGATTGAGGCCAGCCTAGGCTACATGAGACCCTGTTTCAAAGGACCAGCGTCAGAGGAATGATCAGTGCCCTGCATTTACCTAGTGACATCAACACAAAGATGCTTGCTGTCCCTGAACTTGCAAAAGCCCAACAGCTCCCCAGTGCTAGCCGGGGCTGTTCACCAGCTCCTGCCCAGGCCTCCCAGGCGGTGGCCAGGCTGCAGGCTTCCCTGGCGGAGCATCCGGAATGAGGCTGCTCTGTAAACACCAGCTACGTGCATCTTAAGGGAGACGCCATTGGCCACCTGGGGCACCTTAGAGGCGACAATTAACAGAAGGGAAAAACTGGACAAGTCCTGCCCAGCCCTTTGTTCTGTCACAGTGTAACACCACAAAGAACACTGCAGTCTGAGCTCTTCTCACAGGGATTGCTCTGGTGTCTTCTTTTCCCCTGCCCTCACTCACTTCATAAGCTTCCAGCTTTCCGCGTATCCCCGTGACCTCTTGGAAGGAAAGGCACTGTGTCAATCTAATAGAACTAAGTATTCATATTTATGTGCATACTTAATACCCAGGCCCTTCATAAGGGAGCCATATGGGGAAAGCAGCACATTGCTTCAGACTAGCTCCGAGTCCTATTTATTTAACTCAAAAGGGGATAATTTCAGATCCCAAAGCCACTAGAAAAGAAGGGACACTCGAGGCCCCTGCCTCTAACTGGTTGGTGCTCACCTGACTCTATCTAGAATATGAAAAAAACAAACTTACAGCTATTTCAGCCTTGAGTGCGCTAAAATAATAAAGATCAACACGTAGACATTAGGTTGCCAGGCAGTGTTGCTGGTGCCCCACAGTCCTTAGCCTACTCAACTGTCTCAGTCCTTATGGGAAAGGACCACCGGTGCCCCATTTTATAGGTGGGACAATAGAGGCACAGAGAAAGTAAAGGGCTTGCCTAGCTCCCCGCTAGTGAAGTGGCAGATCCAAGATTTGAACGTCAGTAGCCTAGCTTCAGAGTCTCTGGTCCAGCCACTGAGGGGCAAGGCTCCCATACTGGCATTCCAGAGAGCGGATGAGACAGGGAGATCCTAGCGGGAAGGACTCGGCAGCTCATCACAGAAATCCAGGATCAACATACTGAGACTACTTGGACAACACATGCATGGACAGACCATCCTCTGCAAAGAAGAGTAAGGCCATTTGGTCAGGGAAGGGCCAGGCAGTGTTGGTGCCCCAGTCCTTAGCCTATTCAACTGTCTCAGTCCTTATGGGAAAGGACCACCACTGCCCCATTTTATAGGTGGGACAATAGCAGCACAGAGAAAGTGCCTAGAACAGACAAGTCTGCCTTGTCGGGGCTAACTGCTGCAAATAGGGCCGGCTTTAAGGACGTGATTGTTTTAAGTAATAAGGCACACTTATTCCCTAGGAAACGTTACTTCTGTCAGCCAGCTTCCTGAGGAACTTGAACCTGCTTTATTTCTGTTGCTGCTTCCTTTGGGTTTGTTGTTATTATTGTTGTTTTAGGGTAGGAGAGTATTTCTTTGACATGGACTGGCCTGAAACTCACTGCGAAGCTGGGTTGGCCTCAAATTCGCAGAAATCCTCCTGCCTCAACCTCATAGGTGCTTCCATTAGAAGTGTAAGCTGCCACTGTATCTACTCTTTTTTTTTCTTTTATTTATTTATTTATTTTTTTATTAAAGATTTCTGTCTCTTCCCCACCTCCGCCTTCCCTTTCCCTCCCCCTCCCCCAATCAAGTCCCCCTCCCTCGTAAGCCCAAAGAGCAGTCAGGGTTGCCTGCCCTGTGGGAAGTCCAATGACCACCCACCTCCATCCAGGTCTAGTAAGGTGATCATCCAAACTGCCTAGGCTCCCACAAAGCCAATAGGTGCAGTAGGATCAAAAACCCATTGCCATTGTACTTGAGGTCTTAGTAGTCCTCATTGTCAGCTATGTTCAGCGAGACCAGTTTTATCCCAGGCTTTTTCAGACCCAGGCCAGATGGCCTTGGTGAGTTCCCGGGTGCACCCACACAATGAGACACTGTATCTACTCTTAAGAGACCATGTATTTATTCTGATTGAGCCGCCCATTGTTTCTAGAAGGCTCCATTCACGCCTGCACCATTCCATGTGGGCCACAAGGTGGCACTCTAATACAGGATATGAATATACAAGACCCACAGGCCAGCGGCATTTCAGAGTAGAGAGAACAACCCATGTTCTCTCTGCCTGCACCCCAGCCTGGATACAGACCCTCACTTACTTTCTGAGGAAATCTTCCAAGCCCTGACGACGCTGGTCAACGTGTTGGCGATTGTTCATGTTGAAAAATAGGTTCTTAGATGGAAGTTCTGGTAATTCTCTAATGAGAAAGAAAAAAATTAATCAGCAAATCAAGATGACTCGGCTGCAGAAATCCCTCAAACTGAAGGCACATCACGCATGGTAATAATTATCACACAGTTATCACAGAACTATTGTTGTATAATATTAACCTAAAGGAAAATCTGTCTCAAAGCAATTCTAGGGCCGTTGGTGATTAATATTCATAAAAGCTGGTAAAGTCACGTGATGGATTTTAACTTCAGATGCAGTAGGCACAGAAGTCACCAGAGGAAGCGAATCTATGACCTCTCCTTACCTCGTGCATTTTAACGCTATCAACTTTCAGTTCCAGACTATCACAGACAGATCTCCGTACTTTAACCCGTAAGCCACTTACACCAGCAGTGCATTGCTTTGGAGTCTTTGCCGCAGCCACACGAATTCTCGGTACCTTCTTCGTACACAAGATGTTTTCATTGTAAAACACATGCTATTCGTCTGTGCAGAAACAGAAAAACATGAGGCTCACCTACGGGAAAAAGCACTTATGTAACTCACAATGTGATGCTCACTCTAAAGAGGATGCAACCATGCCACATTAGTTCCATGTATGTGGGCATTGTGCGGTCTTACCAGTAACTCACCAGTCTTGGGCCTGAAGAAGCCACAGTGACATAAATGAGTAGTGTTATCTTTGGGTGGCACGGCCACGCCCTGACCAGAGTTTCCAAAGATTAGGAAACAGATTCTGGTGGGGTTGGTAGCCCACACTGTCATCTCAGACTCAGGGGGCTGAGGCGGGAGGGCCAGCAGTTCAAACCCACCCTGGGCTAGGAAGTGAGTACCTATCTTGATAAACACACACACCCTAAATGCACAGGGACATTTTTAACAGCATCCCAAAGCCTTTACAGATAAGAGTTGACCTCCCACAGCCCTTCAAAAGGCTTTGCGGACATCAACATCTCAACAGGAATGCCACTGGTCACTGGGGATCCTGAAGTCATTGCTCAACCAGACAACATTTCCCATCCTCCTAGGCAATGAGCGAGGTGGATGATGAGTTAGGAAAGCAGTCGAGCCCCATTCAGCTTCAGTTCCATGACAGACGGACATAAATGTCAGCCCGGGTTCTACTCCAGGAAAATGACATCAGCTCTAGTTTCCTGAGTGGGAAATCAGGGTGGATACGAAGATGGACAAAAAGCACCTGGGAAGTACAGTTAACACTATTAGTGACTAGCTGTCTGCTTCCCTGGAGCAGCCCTGAGACAGGCCCAGAGTCCCCAGCCTAAGCTAAACCATGAGGTCACTCCTTTGGGTACACAGATGAGTAAACAGTCTCCTGGGGTGAACTGCAAAGCTGACAAACAGTGTGTCTTCAGCCCACAAGCTCATCTCAGCTGAGGTGCTGACTCACAACTCGGAACCCAAGGACTCAAAAGGCTGCGGGAGGATTGTCACCTGGCTGGGGCCAACTTGGCTGCAAAGTAAATTCCAAGCAGTCTGGGCTACCAAGTAAGATCCTGTATAAAATCTCAACCACCATCCCTAAAAACAAAACAAACGAATAAAATAAAACCTCCGTGTATAGTGTGTGTGTTTTGTGCTTTTGCTTTGTGGGGGGTTTTCTTTCTTTCTTTGTTTTTCAAAACAGGATTGGGGTTTTTTGTGGGTTTTTGTGTGGGGTTTTTTTGTTGTTGTTTTTTGTTTGTTTGTTTTGGTTTTTCGAGACAGGGTTTCTCTTGTAGCTTTGGAGCCTGTCCTGGAACTAGCTCCTGTAGACCAGGCTGGCCTCGAACTCACAGAGATCCGCCTGCCTCTGCCTCCCAAGTGCTGGGATTAAAGGCGTGTGCCACCAGGCCTGGCCTTATATATTTATTTTAAATTAAGTTCATAATCATTATATTGCTAAATGAGAAACTAACTTTTCACTACTAAGAGCTGTATCATTTCAAAAACTATCCTACCAATGAAGCCTAGTTGTGTTCTTGGACATCTAAATGACTGTATGTATTGGAGGTTAAGAACTCACCTGTAGCCGGGCGGTGGTGGCGCACGCCTTTAATCCCAGCACTTGGGTGGCAGAGGCAGGTGGATCTCAGTGAGTTCAAGGCCAGCCTGATCTACAGAGTGAGTTCCAGGAGAGCCAGGAATGTTTTACAGAGAAGCCCTGTCTGGGATCAGGGGGAGAGGAACTCACCTGCAAAGGCCACAGAACACTGCCTCCAGCCACTTCTGCTGCTACAGAAATGAAACCTACTGGAGATGCCTACAGTATCGTGACATTCTGCAGGACAACAAAACACAGCCTGACTCTAGCGCTCCTTGGGACCAAGGCTTTGTTACACCAGAATTAGGGCCCTAAGGAGGTCCAAGCAGACACGCTCTCAGTACTCTCCTCGGAGAGTTCCAGGACACCGCAGGGACTTCTGACACCGCCGGTACGGCTCACAGCCACCACGGGTGTCGGTAACAAAAGTTCGCATAATATTGATAGCAGAACGGGGTCCATCTGTGAGCCCTTCTTCCACAGGGCAGGCAGCTGCCATCTCCTGCTTTACTACCCCAGTAAACGTGGACGTTCCAGAGTCACCTGGAGGTTCATCTGAGTGAACGGATGGATTCCCAGCTGATGCCCGCAGAGTTAGCCGAGGCTAGCCCAAAGCCTCACTCATCTACCTGCTTAGGAGCAAGTCTACACTGAGGTCACTAACTGACTCGGTCCCTCTAAATCCAGACTTGTCTCTACCCTCCACCAAAACAAGAAGATTTATTTACTCATTGTCATCTGGTGAGCTCTTCAGGAAATATCAGAACACCACCAAAACCATGTAGTTTTCTGGATTCATATCATGCAATTTATCAGCACAGAATAATCTATATTTCATTATCTCCTGAAAATAATCAAATTTCCTGATGCCCTAAAGTATGTGATCAGGCTCACAAACATTTTTAAATACAGTTAAAAGGCAACTAAATAATTTCATTTTGTTTAAAATGCTTAAATTTTTTAACATTCCTTCTTTGGCGAGGGTTGGGGGGGCAGTGAGGGACTGAGACAGGTTCTCAAGTGGACCAGGCTGGCCTTGAATTCACTATATAGCCGAGGATCCCCTGGAGCTGTTCTGCCTCCCATGTACTAGAATCACAGGCGTGGACCGCCACATCTGATTCAAATGCCTATTCCCTTTTAAAATCTCATTCATTAATTTTATGTGTGTGTGTGTGAGTGTATGACCTGAGTGTAAATCTGTGCATCACGCGTGCAGGAGTCTGGGCACGTCAGAAAAGGAGCTTGATCCCCTGAAACTGGAGTTACAGCTGCCCTGAGCAGCCGGGACCAAAACTCCCAAGCGCAGTGTGGGCTCGGAACTGCTGAGCCATCTCTCCAGCCCAAACGCCTGCTCTTATATGTCCATAATTTTCACACAGAATGGATGCTTGGTCTGAGCTTTTAAGTAAAAACAAAAGCAAAACAACAACTTATACAGTGCCTGGTAGTGGTAGTGCATGCCTTTAATCCCAGCACTCTGGAGGGAGGCGGAACTCTAGGTTCAAGACCAACCTGTTCTACATAGCAAGTCCCAGGACAGCCAGGGCTACACAGGGAAACCCTGTTTTAAAAAACAAACAAACAACAACAAAAACAAACAACTTATACAGCGGTGGCTTCAAAAACAACTTAGAAGCAAGAAAAGGGGCGGGAAAGAGGCCGCTCAGCTTTCGCCTTATTTTCTACACTGGGGACTCTTAAAAGAAAAATAATTGAGTGGCGTTCAGATTTCTAATGTGATTCCATCATTCCCAATAACACTGAATGATGGCTACATGTTTCTTCACATGTACACGTAGATACGGCAGACCTGGACCGGTCAGACAAGAAAGTGAGCCTCTTCAAGGCCAGCGTCTGGGGCCAGTCTGCCCACCTCCCTTCTTTCCCAGCAGTCTCAGGGGTTCATTTGCGTCCTTTCTAGGCTGCCCTGCATCCACGGCAGCTGCAGCTGCAGGACAGCTGGCGCAGGACGTCCTCCGTGGGGCCCCATGGAGGACAGGTGTGCTGACCTTGTTCGAGAGGAGCAGAGCAGGCTCCACACCAGCCGGGCATTTCAGGAGCTTGTGGCTCAGGATTATTTCCACTGGGGGAATGTCACTGCTAGCTGCTCACTCTCTGTGCTCATGACTTCAAACCTAGACTAAGGCAAACTAGCTGTACATATTCATTCCCAAAATTTCTGACTCTCTATATAAAATAGAACAAAATATAATGGCACATATGAAAAAAATGTTACCGTGAGAACCAATAACTTGTATTAATCTAAAATGGTTAATACATCTCCCTTCCCCCCAAATTGTATGTCCCCTCAAAATTTAAGATTTATTAAACAATATATTATCTTGAGATATAATATCACAATGAAATGTCATTGATAAGTTATACTCTTTAACCATTAATTTTTTAAGTTCACATCTCCATAAGTAAAGGTAATAAACATTAAAATCTTAATAGTTTTTTTTCAAAAAAAAAAAAAAAGTAAAATTTGAGCTTCCAATAAGCAATTCTTCAATGTTAAGAATTATCTTATGGCTTCATTTGTAATACGAGCTTAGCTGGAATCATCTCAATTCAGTTCTTTGAATTAAATTTTTTTTAATTAATTATTTTGATTTTCAAGACAGGGTTTCTCTGTAGCTTTGGAGCCTGTCCTGGAACTAGCTCCTGTAGACCAGGCTGGCCTCAAACTCACAGAGATCCGCCTGCCTCTGCCTCCTCAGTGCTGTGATTAAAGGCGTGCGCCACCACCGCCCAGCTGAATTAAATCTTTTTGTTCTAGTTCTTAGCATCGTTGTATCATATAAAGCATTCAGCACCTAAAATCTCACTTCCTACCGACGGCGTACTCACGTGGATGCATATCTCATAGTCAATATAGGAGTGCCAAAAGTCCTCCTTCTGAATCCTGGGGTCGCGGACCCAGACGCTGACAAACTCCTGTGAGGGCATAGTGAACGAAGAACAGGGTCAGGATTTGACAAAGGCTGCAAGGAGCTGGGAGGACAGAACTGCAAGTGGCAGCCAGGGTGCTCACTGGCCCTCAGAAAACGAGAAGTAGAGACCATGAATCAGGTGTCACCAGAGTCCACAGAACACTTCATCCGCACACGGAAATTTTAAATAATGTGAAACTGACGGTGAGCGCCCAGTGTTGCTGGTATCTGAAGACGGCCAAGACAGAGTCCAAAACCGATTTTTTTTTTTCGAGACAGGGTTTCTCTGTAGGTTTTGGGGCTTGTCCTGGAACTAGCTCTTGTAGACCAGGCTGGCCTCGAACTCACAGAGATCCGCCTGCCTCTGTCTCCCAAGTGCTGGGAATAAAGGCGTGTGCCACCACCACCTGGCCAAAACTGATTCTTAATACTTGGTTGTGAAAACTAAGCTTTTGTTTGTCTCAGCTTTTCAATGCAGTATTTATGTCATCTCAAATTCTATAATCTGGGTCCAAAACAACAAAATAAATTAGCAAAACACACACACACACGCACGCACGCACGCACGCACGCATGCCACGCATGCACGCGCTCATGCACACACCCAAATGCACGCATGCGCATACACACACACACAAACTAAATAGTTCTGTTTGCTTGTTTTTAAGATAGTAACAGTGAAAGAAAGGAGCTGGAGAGACAGCTCTGCGGTTGAGAGCACTTGTTGCTCTTCCAGAGGACTAGGGTTCAATTTCCAGAATCCACATGGGAACCCCAGTTCCTGGGGGCTCTGCAGTCTTCTTCTGGCCTTCCTGGGCACTACAAACATGTGGTGCGGACATTGAATGTTTTCTGTTGTAAGAGTTGCCATGAGCCAGGCGTAGTGGCACATGCCTTTAATCCCAGCACTCAGAAGCTGGCAGATCTCTGTGAGTTCAAGGCCAGCCTGGTCTACAAGAGCTAGTTCTAAGAAAGCCAAAGTGTTATACAGGAAAAAAAAAACAAAACAAAGATTTTTAACTTTTTTAAACAATCTAAACAAAAGAGGAAGGCAGGCCAGGGTTTGGACAGACCTCCATACTGTTGTACAGACAATAAACAAGAGGTTTTCTTCAATCCATAAGCATTAAAGTAGACCATGTTTCCAGCCAGTAACATTGTGCCCAGCAAAACTTGTCTTAGAAGGCGGCACGGCCTCTGATCCTGCACTTGACACCCTTTCTCATCGGGTGTCCTCACCTAGGGACTATAAATGCACATCCCAAGAGGCTTATCTTTAAATGTTCCCACTGTGCTTATCCGCCCCCACCCCACTCTTTGGATGTTTGGTTTGGCTTAGGACACAGTCTCACGCTTCAGCCCAGGCTGGCCTGGAACTACGTAGCCCAAGCTAGCCTTGAACCTGTAGCCTCAACCTCTCTAGAGACAGGGATTTAGGTCTCATCCACCACACTTGCCTCCTTTGGTATTCCTCACTCAGTCTTACCACATGATCCAGGCTGGCCTTGAACTCATGATTTTCCAGCCTTTGTCATGCATTTTAAAAATCATTCAGAGACAGAATAAAAATCAGGTAACAACATAACAAAGTGCTATACATTTTGGCCATGATATTTGCTTATTTTTTTATTCTGTGTTTTGTGTGTTTGTTTGACTTTCCTTTGGTACTTTCCACATATATGCAGGTTTTTAAAGATTTATTTTATTTTTAAATATGTGTTGGGGGTGGGAATGTGAAGGACAGCTCAGTGCCCTCGGAGGCCAGAAGGCATCAGCTCCCCTAGAGATGGAGCTACAGGTAGTTTCGAGCCGCTTAGAAACTGAACGCAGGTCCTCTGGCAAGAATGGTATGCACAACTTGGCGGTGATGGCACATGCCTTTAATCCCAGCACTTGGGAGGCAGAGGCAGGTGGATCTCTGAGTTCAAGACCAGCCTAGTCTACAGAGTGAGTTCTAAGACAGCCAGGACTACAGAAAGAGACCCTGTCTTGAAAAACCAAAAAGGAAAAAAAATAGTAATAATCATATGCACTTTTTTATATAAATTTATTTATTATGTATACAATATTCTGTCTGTATGTATGCCTGCAGGCCAGAAGAGGACACCAGACCTCATTACAGATGGTTGTGAGCCACCATGTGGTTGCAGGGAATTGAACTCAGGACCTTTGGAAGAGCAGGCGATGCTCTTAACCACTGAGCCATCTCTCCAGCCCTCATATGCACTTTTAATCACTGCGCCATCTCTCCTGCCCCCACAAGTGGTT
Source organism: Neodon shergylaensis (assembly GCA_025134845.1). NCBI lineage: Eukaryota > Metazoa > Chordata > Mammalia > Rodentia > Cricetidae > Neodon > Neodon shergylaensis. The sequence continues at coordinate 256,357 of JABTXL010004176.1, forward strand.
TTTCAATCAATCCTTAGAGAAGCAATCAATGACTAGAAAGATAAACAGGTTTTGGGCAAGTTCTCCTGTGGAACCTCACCTGCTCTCTGGAGTTCTTTCCTACTTTTCCTTAATAAATCTGTTTGTTTGGCCAGCAGGAAGGGAGGGAAGGCAGATAGGTTACGGTTCTCAGTCATACCACCCTGAACACATCCAATCTCATCGCATAAGTAGGTTGGGAAGACAAGACCACAGTCTGCAGACCATCCAAGGCTCCCAACCCTGCACATATTGGCTCCATTCTGGTGTTCATGGGCCTTTCTTATATACATACATACACATGTGCATTACATACGTTATACATTACATTCATATATTGTGTACATGCATATATTACACATTAACACATACCTTATATTATGTGTTATATACTTTGTGTACATGCATATGTTACATACATACATTGTATACAAGCATATGCTGCCTACATACATACATACATAATCATATTTAACTATGCTGGTGTACAGATAACTATACTAATACTTCAGGGCCTTTTTTTGACTCTTCTAATTTTAAAAGAAATTAAAAATTTCACTGGCCCTCAAAAGTAGTGTTGTCCTTGGCGTTGTGCCTAACGGAGGACTTGAAGGATAGCTCCGAGTCACCGTGTCCCATGGAAGCCACATTCCCACAGAGTTGGCAGAATCAGTTTTCCACGGAAGAGGAAGACATGCCCAGATGAGTCAAACAGAAGCCAACATTTCCAACCACTCAACGTCACGCATTAACAGCAGATGGAAAACACGAGCCTGCTATTGAAATGGCGGGTCTTCACACAGCGAAAACCAAGTGGAAGGTGGGTGGTGTGGGGGCTCAGACCTATAACCCCAGCACTCAGGAGGCAGAGGCAGGAATTCCATGAGTTCAGAGCCCATGGCCATACACTGAGTTCCAAAGCAGCCAGTCTACAAGGTGAAACTCTGCCTCAGAAACAAACCCACAGCCAAAGAATGGGAAGGAAGGGCAGACACACGAGTCAACATAGCACATATGTGTGACCTGGGATAAAAACAAGGTATATCTGGACGTAAGCCCTACTGTCACGGCACTGCCACATATGCCCAACCATACGGCATATCACTAATTTACTATGGCAACCATATAAGTGGTTCTAAAGTCAATACATAAATGTTTTTCTCGCCCTACTTCTCCCGTTGCCCCGTTGCTGGCATACCAACATTGAACAGAAGTTCTAGTCAAAAAACTACAAGTAAATTCTGGCTCACCCAGCTCCTAAAATTATGAATTCACCAAGCCTTGCCTTCCACCTCTGGTAGCTGGTAGGTAGATCAAATACAAAACACCACTGAAAACATCGGGGAATGCCCCATTAATGCTAAACAAATACAAAGCAAATCACACACAGGGAGAAGACTGATCAATGCAGAGCATGAAGCCTTCCCACACACACTGACGTTATGAAATAAGAAAATCTAACCCAGCCTTGTGAGTGAGGCAGGAAAAAATATACCCATGATCCCAGCACTCAGGAGGAAGAGGCAGCAGGACCATCTTAAATGTAAAGCTAGCCTGGTCTACATAGTAAGTCCCCAACCAACCAGGGCTAGAAAGTGAAATTTGTCTCTCATCATGACCATCATTATCATCAATAGCCTCTACTTCCCTCCAAATCAGGATCTATGTAACCCAGACTAGCTTTGAACTCTAAATCCTGACACAGGCTCCCCGCAACCCACATTTTATTTTTTTAGTAAAAAATATTGATTTAGGAACTTAGTAACAAACACCCTAATAGTGTAATTGTTTAGTACAACGTGGCCTTAAGGTTGAACTGCATTCGTCAAACAGGTCCTTCACAATGTGTGCTCTGGGACACACAGCACAGCGACAAGCTACGGGAAGGACTCTCCTCCCAGCAGGATGGAACCTAATCTTTACCTAGAGATGAACATGAGAATATTCTAAAGCAATGCCAGAATACAGAAATGCATTTGTCCTCATTGTTGTTTTGTTTTGTTTGGTTTTTTGAGACAGGGTTTCTTGGTGTAGCCATGGTTATTCTGGAACTCGCTCTGTAGACCAGGCTGGCCTTGAACTCACAGAGATCCACTTGACTGTCTCCCTGGGTGCTGGGACTAAAGTTGTGCGCCACCATCACCCCAGCGCCCTGGTCATGAGAAACACATATTAAACGCACACCCAGAATGCACCGCAGCACTAAGAGTATATCTACATTATTCTTTCAACACTGACAGTCTTTAGCCTGGCTGATGTGTTCACTGGCTAGTTTTTATCAACTTGACATAAACTAAGGCCAGCAGGAAGAAGGAACCTTAATAATGGAATTGCCTGCATGTGACTGGTCTGTAGGCATGTCTGGGGACATATTCTTGGTTGACTAATATAAAAGGGTCCAGCACACTATGGGAGATGCCACTCCTGGGCAGGGGGACCTAGGCCAATTAGAAAAGGCAGCTGATTTTCGATAAAGGAGCTAAAAGTATACAATGGAAAAAAGAGAGCATCTTCAACAAATTGTGCTGGCAAAACTGGATGTCAACCTATAGAAGAATGAAAATAGATCCATATCTATCACCATGCACAAAACTCAAGTCCAAGTGGATTAAAGACCTCAATATCAGTCCGAACACACTGAACCTGATAGAAGAGAAAGTGGGAAGTACTCTACAACACGTGGGCACAGGAGACCACTTCCTACGTATAACCCCAGCAGCACAGACAGTAAGGGCCTCATTGAATAAATGGGACCTCCTGAGACTGAGAAGCTTCTGTAAAGCAAAGGACACTGTCACTAAGACAAAAAGGCAACCCACTGACTGGGAGAAGATCTTCACCAACCCCGCAACTGACAAAGGTCTGATCTCCAAAATATATAAAGAACTCAAGAAACTAGACCGTAAAAGGCTAATCAACCCAATCATAAAATGGGGCACTGAGCTGAACAGAGAATTCTCAACAGAAGAAGTTCAAATGGGCAAAAGACACTTAAGGTCATGCTCAACTTCCTTAGCGATCAGGGAAATGCAAATCAAGACAACTTTAAGATACCATCTTACACCTGTCAGAATGGCTAAAATCAAAAACACCAATGATAGCCTTTGCTGGAGAGGTTGTGGAGAAAGGGGTACACTCATCCATTGCTGGTGGGAATGCAAACTTGTGCAACCACTTTGGAAAGCAGTGCGGCGGTTTCTCAGGAAATTCGGGATCAACCTACCTCTGGACCCAGCAATACCACTCTTGGGTATATTCCCAAGAGTGGCCTTATCATACAACAAAAGTATATGCTCTACTATGTTCATAGCAGCATTGTTTGTAATAGCCAGAACCTGGAAACAACCTAGATGCCCTTCAATGGAAGAATGGATGAAGAAAGTATGGAATATATACATATTAGAGTACTACTCAGCAGTAAAAAACAAGGACTTCTTGAATTTTGCATGCAAATGGATGGAAATAGAAAACACTATCCTGAGTGAAGTACGCCAGACCCAAAAAGAGGAACATGGGATGTACTAACTCATATTTGGTTTCTAGCCATAAATAAAGGACATTGAGCCTATAATTAGGGATCCTAGAGAAGCTAAATAAGGAGAACCCAAAGAAAAACATATAGGCATCCTCCTGAATATTAACCTTCATCAGGCGATGAAAGGAGACAGAGACAGAGACCCACATTGGAGCACCGGACAGAAATCTCAAGGTCCAAATCAGGAGCAGAAGGAGAGAGAGCACGAGCAAGGAACTTAGGACCGCGAGGGGTGCACCCACACACTGAGACAATGGGGATGTCCTATTGGGAACTCACCAAGGCCAGCTGGCCTGGGTCTGAAAAAGCCTGGGATAAAATCGGACTCGCTGAACATAGCGGACAATGAGGACTACTGAGACCTCAAGAACAATGGCAATGGGTTTTTGATCCTACTGCACCTATTGGCTTTGTGGGAGCCTAGGCAGTTTGGATGCTCACCTTACTAGACCTGGATGGAGGTGGGTGGTCCTTGGACTTCCCACAGGTCAGGGAACCCTGATTACTCTTTGGGCTGACGAGGGAGGGGGACTAGATTGGGGGAAGGGGAGGGAAATGGGAGGCGGTGGCGGGGAAGAGACAGAAATCTTTAATAAATAAATTGATTAATTAAAAAAAAAGAAAAGGCAGCTGAGTCAGGTACACATCTTTAATCCCAGTACTTGAGAAGCAGCGGCAGGCGATTCTCTTGAGTTTGAGGCCAGCTTGGTCTACAGAGCAAGTTCCAGAACAGTCAGGGCTGTGACATAAAGAAACCCTGTCTCGAAAAAAGAAAGAAAAGAAAGAGAAAAGGCAACTGAAGAAGGACAGGGTTGTGTTTAACAAGGCAGTGTGCAGTCAGTTACTTCATGGCTTCCACTTTAGTTCCTGCTTCAAATTCCTGCAGTGATGGACAGGATCTGGGATTGGAGATGAAATAAGCCCTTTTCTCCTTAAGCTGGTTTTGGTCAGTGTTTTTAGGGTGTTTGTATGTTTGTTTGCTAGTTTGTTTTATCACAGCAACGAAACCCAAAGTAGAACAACTGGGGCGCTAAGCAGCACTGTCCTTTTGTGGGGAGTAAGCTCGCATTCTCTGTCTGCTCTCTGCGGTTGCTGTGCCCCTGCGAGCCATATCAGGCTGCTGTTCCCTTACCGACTTATTTCGGGTCTAGGGTTGCCTTACACACACTTACACACACACACACACACACACACTCACACACTCACACACTCAACCACCCACATGGGCTGGCGATTCCTGGCATTTCATTCCAGTCCAGGCATCTTTGCACTGTACCGAGTCTCCAGCCTTGACCCTTGACCCACCGGAAGTCCCATGCTCCCCACACCATTCTGTCCCTCAACTCAGTGCCACCACAGCCCCAGCCAGACTTCTCTGGCTGACTGCTCCAGCACACACTGGTCCACTCTGTATGACAAACCTCCCAAGGAACTTTCTTTTGTGTACCTATACCCTTCCCAGTGCAACGCACACCCCACCAAAGACAGAGCCTCCTAGCACAGAAAGCTAAAGAAACATACAAGGCTCAGTCTTCCAGCTGTTACGGAAATGGTGACCAGTGCTGAGGAGAGCAGACTCCATCACAGCGGCCTAAGGTTGGGCAGGGAGCGAGGGCTGCGCTGTGTGTGCCCTCATTCGCATCCTTGAACAAGCTGGTCTTCCTGCCTAGATCACTAACATCAGACCGTTTTCTTCTTCTTTCTTCTGCTTCCCACCCCAACCTTTCCTTTCTCTCCTTTTGCTCCCTAATCCAATCATTTTTAAACACACCTGAGTCCACACTCTTCTGCCTCTCCTGGTGTGATTTATTCAACAGTCCTTGAAGCACCACGTACTCCCTGACTCCCTGGCTCTCCCTGCTGTTCTGCACTAACAAACGGGCCTCCTCTCCTAGAGCCGACCTTAAGCAACCAGGCCTGGCTCTCAAGACATCAAAGCCTGGTACCTCCAGTGTACCCACTGACAGTCAGCCAATCCGTAAGTGCCCGCAGGGATGAGCGAATCGCCTTGGGGGGGGGGGGACACTAAATCCAACTTCAGCTGAAATAAAAACCTCTTCCACCCGGCCTCCTGGACACCGCTTATCATTCCGGAAGGTATTTCATAGATGGCCTCAGGTTTATCTTAATTTACCAATCCCATCCTGCAAGGGTGCTGCCAATTAACAGCGGAAGGGCGACTGGCGCAATGCTGAAGATGTATGAGGGCAAACTGTCTCCGAGCAACCTGAAGAACTTCAGAAACGCCTATTTACATAGAAATAATTGAAAATCATCCTGATGCCCTTAGTCACTTCATCCCCGAAGACTCACGCCGGGCAGCAATTTGTTAGCCTGGTTGGAGTTAAAATATGTACTGGAACATCATAAAAGCGCATTTATTTTAAAATATTCCGTAATTCAGATGGGTCTCTCCTCCCCCACCCTGCAATTAGTAGGAATTAGTGAAGTTTCAACACACTTCCAGCTATGAACAGCACGCCCAGACAGCCGAGGTTCACCTATAATCTCTTAATTAGAGGCATCCCTCACGACCTGCCCACCATCCCTCACGCAGATGCTGGCAAGCTGTCGGCCACAAAGGACAGCCCCATGTCCCATACCTGGAATCCCATGGATTTCCTATGGAAATGGCTTCCAAAGCCGCTGTTAGTCAATTTAATGACCTTATTAAACACTTTAATGGCTTCTTGGGCCTAATGACTGTATCTACTATGAAAGGAACTGCCAGGAGGAGTAGAATTAAAAATTTAAAGTAACGGATCCCTCCTGCACTCCATGAGAAAACAGGCCATGGGGTCTGTGAAAATCCAATCACTGGGTACTCTTTGATCTCCATGACCCCTGTTTCTCCCTGACCCCTGCCCCAGGTGCAGCCTTATCTGTCCGCCTTGTCTCTTCTTCCCTAACAGCTGGGTAATATTAACCCCAACTCTACAGATAAGAGCAGCTTAAGCAACTGGCCCAAACGTCAGATGACCAGCAAGGCCAGGCTGCATTTATAACTCAGACTTGCCTCTTGTCCATAACCTGGACTCTGGTGGTTCCTTTAGCAGCAGTGGGGCGTCACTGTGCTCTCTTCGGGTGGGGTTGTCTGCTATTAGATAAATGCTGGCTCTTCCGCGGCTGTCGCTCCCACCCAGGACACCATGTTTGGTCACTGTGTCTCCTTAGACCCTTTTGGCCTGTGGCACTTGCACAGTTTTGATGACCTTGCCAGTTCTGAGAACTTATCGGGTCTTTTGTAGATGTTCCTCAGCTGGGGTGTACCTGGTGTTTGGCAGGAAGATCATAGAGCTAATGGTCCCTCTCTGATCACATCCTAGGCACCCGCAGTCACTGCGGTTCCCCACTGCTGCGTACTGTGATCACCTGGCTGAGCAGTGACTGACAGGCCTTCCCACCACGGATGGACTGCTTCTTATTTGTTAATAAATGTGAAGATAAATTTACAGGGGCTGGAGAGATGGCTCAGTGGTTCAGAGCACTGACTGCTCTTCCAGAGGACCCGGGTTTAATTCCCAGCACCCACATGGCAGCTCACAACTGTCTAAAAATGCAGTTCCACGAGATCTGACACCTTCACACCAATGCACATAAAATAAAGTTAAATTATTAAAAAAAATTTTTAAGATAAATTTACGCTGACTATTTTTCTGGTCACTTCTAGTTTAGTTGTAGCTGGCAAAGTAGCTCTTAAAAGTATTAGAATGCTGGCCTGGAGGTGAGAGATGTTAAACGATAAATTCTATTTGGTCTCCATTTTCTAAAAATGCACACCCACAAGTACAGGAAAGGGCTGGAAAGCGATAGCCCAAGCTTCTGTCTTTTCCTCAGAACCTATGTTCTACAGGGAACAAATCTTTTAAAAATCTGGGATATGGAAATAAAGTCTTTCTTCAGGACTTGGATGAAATAAAACAGACCCTCAGGTGATTGTTATACAAATGGGCTCAGAATGCTAACGCTGTGGGAACCTGCAGTGTGGAGAAGGATTACGATTCCAGGCTGCTTTCTTTTCTTACTGAAACTGGACTGTCATTTTTAAATTCTATTTGTTTTTATGCATACGGGTGTTTTGGTAGATGTGTGTCTGTGCACCACATGCGTGTGTGGTGCAGGAAGGAGCCCACAAGAGGGCGCTAGATCCTCTACGACTGCAGTTACAGATGCTGGAAATTGAACCCAGGTCCTCAGGGAGAGCACTCAGTGCTCTTACCCACTGTGCCATGGCATCAGCCATAGAAAGGGTACTATTCTTCAGTAGGAAAACTCAGTAACTGGGTAGAATGCCAGAGGCTAGGAATCAGAGCAAAGGGCGAGGGAATATGAAAGGAAGAGAGAGAAGAGTAGAACTTGGGTTTAAGGGAGGGATAAAGAACTCAAGGCACTATTCAGTGACATTCATTAATTTAAACCTTTGATGTAGGTGGGTCTTCTATCTATCTGTTGTTTCATTGGTTAATTAATAAAGAAAACTGCTTGGCCTGATAGGTCAGAACATAGGTGGGTGGAGTAGACAGAACAGAATGCTGGGAAGAAGGGAAGTGAGCAGACGCTATAACTCTCCTCTCTAAGATGGACGCACGCAGGTTAAGGTCCTTCCTGGTAAGCCACCACCTCATGGTGCTACACACAATATTAGAAATGGGTTAATCAAGATGTGAGAGTTAGCCAATAAGAGACAAGAACTAATGGGCCAGGCAGTGTTTAAAAGAATACAGTTTCCGTGTAATTATTTTGGGTAGGACTAGCCAGTGGCCAGGAGCTGGGCGGCGGGAAGCAGCCCACAGCTCCACACTACAAACCTTAGTCAGTTTCCAGCTAGTAGCCCAAAGCTACACCCCCCGTGGTTTGAGGCAGCAGAGTGCAGCTCAGAGGTAGAGTGTTGCATGTTCCCCAGTCCTGGCACTACAAAGACACAGGCAAAAGTAAGACTACCAAGCTGGGTACTGTAGTGTGCACCTACTAACTCCCAGCACTTGGGAGGCCTACATAGAGGATCACTGTGCGTTTGAGGCCTCCCTAGGCTAAAGAGTGAGGGTGAGGCCAGTCTGGCCTACATGGTGAGACCTTGCCTCCAAATTTAAACAAAAACTTGCCGCTCTTTCTTAAAGGAAGTCCAAAATGTCTCTGTTGGTAAGCGAGCCTTGAGCGTATCCACACTATCCATCCATTCCTTGAGGCTGTTCACCCAACATGGCTCAGGTCCTTCCCATCTCTGTAACACTCTTTCCTCCCTCCCTGGACTGGCTAGTTTTAGGTGTCAACATGACACAAGCTAGAGTCATCAGAGAGGAAGGAGCCTCAGTTGAGGAAATGCCTCTATGAGATCTCGTTGTAAGGCATTCTCTCAATTAGTGATCAATGGGGGAGGGTCCAGCCCATTGTGAGTGGTGCCATCCCTGGGCTAGTGGTCCTGGGTTCTGTAAGAAAGCAGGTTGAGCAAGTCAGGGGAAGCAGGCAATCAGGCAGACAGCTCTCCTCCATGGCCTCTGCATCAGCTCCTTCCTCCAGGATCCTGCCCCGTTTTGAGTTCCTGTCCTGACTTCCTTCAGTGATCATGAGCAACGTGTAAGCCAAATAAAATCTTTCCTCTTCAGCTTGCTTTTTGGTCATGGTGTTTTGTAGCAGCAATAGAAACCCTAACTAAAACACCCAGTGATGGGGTCCTGGTGGCACATGGAACTCCCTTGGGACACTTAGACTTGTCCTATTCTGGGTATTCCCTGCCAAAAACACTAACTCAAGCCAGGTATGGTAGCACAAACCTTCAATTCTCGCACTCAGAAGGCAGAGGCAGGCAGATCTCTGTAGTTCAAGGCTAACATAGTCTATATAGTGAGTTCCAGACCAGCAAAGGCTATGTAATAAGATCCCATCCCAAAAAAACAAAATAATCAAAACATAGAACTCACTCAAGTGTCAGTAACGGTGGTTACCTAAGAGCCGCTGCTATTTCCCCAACATGAAGTATGAACACTTTGAAGAAGAAAAATCCTTCCCTTTAAGGTGTAAGTCTTCTCTAGATCTGTGGTTCTCAGCCTTCCTAATGCTGTGACCCTTTAATACAGTTCCTCATGTTGTAGTGACCCCACACCATAAAGTTATTTCATTGCTACATCATAATTTTGTTGTAATTTTGCTACTGTTATGAATCATAATGTAAATATCTGATATACAGGATATCTGATATTTTTTATAAAGATTTATTTATTATGTATACAACATTCTGCTTCCACGTATGCCTACAGGCCAGAAGAGGGCACCAGATCTCACTACAGATGGTTGTGAGCTACCCTGTGGTTGCTGAGAATTGAACTCCGGACCTCTGGAAGAGCAGTCAGTGTTCTTAACCACTGAGCCATCTCTCCAGCCCCTGGATATCTGATATTTGACCCCAATAGGGTCTCGACCCACAGGTTGAGAACCACGGCTCTAAAGGGAGCCTACAGTGTGTAGACATATACACAGGTGTAGACATATACACAGGTGTAGACATA
>JABTXL010004176.1:268929-289457 GCA_025134845.1 Neodon shergylaensis
TAGATAGATAGATAGATAGATAGATAGATAGATAGATAGATAGATAGGGATAAAAGGAAAGCTAGATAGATAAGAATACTCAACCAACCAACAACCACATGCTTCTTACAACTACAGCATAGCTCAGTTGGGAGAGTGTTTGCCAACCATATATAAAACCCTGGCTTGATCCCTAGCAATGCACAAACTATACTTGTAATCCCAACATTCAGGAGGTAGACACTATATATATATATATATAAAAGTTAAGATCAACCTGGAGTACATAAAGCTCAAAATTATGATTTTTGTTGTTTTCATAGGTGAACACACACACTGAAAGAAAATTTTTAATTGTGACTTTGGAACAGTGCTCTTGGTGGGCACAGCTGCGCAGTTAGTGATATCAGACTAAGGCAGCCCAAAAAGGGGACAAGACTTTGCCCTCTGAAGCTGCAAGTCATCCCTAGACCTGTAGTATCCTGCCTTAGTATGGTTTTGGCTCATGGACAATCTCAACTACATGACCATCATGGGCTGTTGTAGCACTTCTGGCTTTCAGAAGAAATGGAGACTACATATTGCGTCTGCCTCTCAGACCCATGGGTTCTGCATCCAAGGATTCAACCAACAACATCCCAAAAGTAGTTGAAAACAGAGCCTGGGAAGATAGATCAGTCTAGAAAGTGTTTGCCAGGCAAGCATAAAGACCCGGGTTTTGATGTGGGAGTGTCATATATCAATCTGTTGATTTCATTGGTTAAGTAATAAAGGAACTGCTTGGCCCTCATAGGTTAAAACATAGGTGGGAGGAATAAACAGAATAGCATACTGGGAGGAAGAGGAAGTGAGCTCAGTCTCGACAGCTCTGTGCTCTGGAGCAGAGAAGCCATGCTCCAGTCTCCCGGACAGACGTGAGCGATGAAGCTCCAACCCAAGATGGACGTAGGCTAGAATCTTCCTGGTAAGCGCACCTTGGGGTGCTTACACAGATGATTAGAAATGGGCTAGTTCAGGTGTGAGAGTTAGCCGAGAAGAGGCTAGATAGAAATGGGCCAAGCAGTATTTAAATGAATACAATTTGTGTGTTGTTATTTCGGGGCATAAGCTAGCCGAGCAAGGCGGCTGGGGTGTTGGGGACACAGCCCCGGCCGCCCCTATTTCAACAGGGTTTGAGCCCCAGAATCTACTTAAAAATCAGGTCATAGTAGCATACATTTGTAATCCCAGTTCTGAGGAGGTAGAAGAGGATTGCTGGGGCTCGATGGCCAGCCACTTTGACCTAATTGATAGGTCCAAGATCACAGTGAACAACTGAGTCTCAACACACAAGTCAGACAGCCATCTGAGGAACAACACCCAAGGCTGGCCTCCACACACATGTACATGGACCCACACACATGTACCAGCACACACACAATTGGAAGGAAGCTGGGCTATCTTGGGCTACACAGTACATTTGTACTAGATATTCACAGACTTTTTTTCTTGGTCATTCTCCCCTAAGTGATATAAAATAATATAACTTTATCACAACATTTACATTCCATTTGGCATTATAAGTCTTCTAGAAATGACTGGACGTGGTGACACACACCTGTAATCCTACCTGTGGGGAGGCAGAAGCAGAAGGATCAAAGAGTCAAACCCAGTCTTGGCTGTATAGTGAAGTCAAAGCCAGCCTGGTACCCTGCCTTAAAAGATTGGATAAATAAACTACATAAAGTACATGAACTACTTGGAAGGATTGGGCAGGTTGTATTCAATACTGCACCATTTTATACAAAAGGTTTGAGCATCCTGAGACGTTGGTGGATACTTTCCTAGAGAGAACCAATCCTTCTGGGTAGTAAATTAGCACTACCCCAGGAAACTGGGCTTTGGAGGCCTTAAGCCCAGGATTCAGTCAAGAAAAGATCATCTTGCTTGAGTTGTGTGGGAAACAAACAAAAGCAAAACAACCGAGCTCTGAAAGACAACAAACAGGTCAGACTGAAACTAATGGCAGACATTTTCCTGGGTCCCTACTCAAAGCTAGGAGTACCAAGGATAGCAGAGCAGAAAACCAAGAAAGACGTGCTCAGATGGAGGTTGGGGTCAGAACCCGGGAGAACTCTGGGCCTAGGAGCCAGTGTTTAGACCGACGAGTGGCAGACAGAGTGCCCTACTGCTCCACCACAGACTAGAAAGGAAATGCCGTGGATCTGTCTACAGTGGGGACAGGGTATCTTCCGAGATATCACCAGCTCCTAGTTACTACTTGGACCAATCTGTGATGAGCCAAATTCATGGGTTATTTATTTGCAGGTTTTCAGCCCAGACTTCCACACATGAACAGGTAGTGTCTTACCTCTTTCTGTTGTTCGGGAAACATCTTCAGTTCAGGCCCAACCAACCTGAAAAACAAGGCATCATCAATACTAGTGACACCAAGCTTCCATTCTAGAGTCCCCCATGTTCCCCAGACTCTGCAACCTGTGAAAATGAAACTTTCATTTACAACTTCCCATCTGCCTGATGTGGGAGAATCTTCTGTTTTGTGTTGATTTCATTGGTTAATAAAGAGACTGCCTTAGCCCTTTGATAGGACAGAAAATTAGGTAGGTGGAGTAAACAGAACAGAATGCTGGGAAGAAGGGAAGTGAGGGCAGACTGCCATGGAGCCAGCTGCCAGGTCAGACATGCTGAATCTACCCCGGTAAGCCACCACCTCTTGGTGCTACACAGATTATTATTAATGGGTTAATCAAGATATGAGAGTTAGCCGGGCAGTGGTGGTGCACGCCTTTAATCCCAGCACTCAGGAGGCAGAAGCAGGCGGATCTCTGTGAGTTTGAGACCAGCCTGGTCTACAGAGCTAGTTCCAGGACAGGTTCCAAAGCCACAGAGAAACCCTGTCTCGAAAAACCAAAAAAAAAAAAAAAAAAAAAAGATATGAGAGTTAGCCAAGAAAAGGCTAGAGATAATGGGCCAGACAGTATTTAAATGAATACAATTTGTGTGTTGTTATTTCGGGGCATAAACTAGCCAGGCGGCCGGGAGCCAGGCGGCAGGGACGCAGCCCGCTGCTCCTTCTAGATCCCCCTCCCTCCGGCCCTATGAAAACAGATGATTAAAATGTGTGCTGTATGGTCAAGGGGGACAAAATCCCCAGAGGGTAGGATTGAATTGTGGTTGCCAAAAAGACCACTGTCAGAGTCTGTGAATATAGTGATATTTTAATTGTGTTTTATTCCCCCCCTTTATTTGTGTTTTAATAAATAAAGCTTGCCTAAAGATCAGAAGAGCAAAGATAATCCACTAGAGGTCAGGCAGTGGTGTGTGCCTTTAATCCCAGCACTAGGGAGTCACATGCCTTTAATCCCAGCATTAGGGAGTCACATGCCTTTAATCCCAGCACTAGAGAGAATATATAATGAGAGAAGAGAGAGGCTTAGTCTGCTTAGTTTGCGATCGCCCACCCTTGGTTGAGGTAAGAGCTTGGCTGCTTTGCTTTTCTGGTTTTCAGATTGAACCCCAATTTCTGTCTCTGGGTTTTTATTATTCACGCTATATGTGAACGCGGCTTTATTTGGAAATACAGTCTAAAGTGCACAGACACAGTCTTTCTAGCTTACTTAAGTGGATTCTAACCCTAATGACAAGACTCCTTTTTGAGTTGGGAGATAGGGTCTCTCATACCCCTGGCAGGCCTCAAATTCACTATGCGGTTGATCCTGATCCTCCTGCTTCTACTACCCAAGTGCTGGGTTTAAAAGTGCCCACCACCATACCTAGTGACAATCATCCTCCTAAAAGAAAAAGGAGGACCAGGTGTGGCTCATGCCCATAGTCCCAGTACTTAAGAAACAGAAGCATTAAGATCGCCATGAGTTCTAGGCCAGCCTGAGCTACAGAGTGAGCCCCGAAGGGAGGGGGCAAGGAGGGATCCTTTCCTAAACTTCTAAAGGGAGGGGCATCCTGCTAAGATCTCAGCTTCGGACTCCTAGCCTCCAGAATTGTGTAAGAATACATTTCTGAGGTTAAAAGGACCAAATGTGTGGTAACACAGGATGCGAGTACAGAAGAGACCTATATGGGGTGACCAGAAAGATGACCTGCAGGTACAACTGGGAACGAATGGCCTCGTGCATCTGAACAGACCGAGTTCCTACTATATGCCTACTGTATGCAGACCTAGACATAAGCAGAATGCAAAGCAGGCTCAGCTTAGGAGATAACTATATAATTACAGTGGGGGACAACATAAAAAGGACAGGGCAGGGAATCCTGGGACAAGAATGGAAGGACATACACCACAGATGAACCTGGAGGCCATTATGTCATCACAAAAACACAAATAGGCAGAAAATGTTTACAGTTGTCACAGACAGATGCAAAATGGTGGTTTCTGGAAGTGGCAAGGGGAGGTACTGTTCAACGGCAGCTTCAGTTCACAAGTTAAAGAATTCTGGAGATTGGTTGTACATTGTCTATGAGCAACTGAATCTCAAAAAACAAACTATTTGAATAATGGTTATTATAGTAAATCTTATATATATAGATGTGTGTGTGTGTGTGTGTGTGTGTGTGTGTGTGTCCTGTTCTACTGCATTTCTCCAACAAAGCAGAACTATGGGGCTTTTGGGTGGCTCGGCCCTGTGAGGGAGAACTGAGCATGCTCACTGCATGTAGCCGAGGACGGCCCAAGCTCTCTAAGTGAAGGAATGAGCACAGGCATGACTTCAGTTCTGACCCACCTGTTTCCCAGTTCCAGAGCCTAATGCTGGCTCCATGGGGATGTAACATGGACAAATGGGTCAGAGGTGAGGCCTTCCCCCCATTAAGTATGGGTGGAAGAATCTACCATTAAATATGGGTGGGTTCAGACCTAACCCTGGAGTGGAAAGGGACTTCCTAAGCCACAGGGAGAAGTTAGTGGGTTTTATTGTTAAGGAAATATGTTTTCTCTCTTTCATTGGCTGATTTAAGAGAGATAAGGGAGATGGCTAAGCCAGTAAAGGACCAGACAAGCATGAAGTCCTCAGTTTGACTCTAGCACCCAGATATGATGGTATGCATTTGCACTCCCAGCTCTGACGAGGCAGGGGCAGGCAGATCCCCTGGGAAGGGAGGCAAAGAAGAGTAGATAGTCTTAACTACCTGCCGAGGGCCCATGTGTTCAAGGCTCAGCTCCAAGTTCCGTGCTCTCTAGAAGTGGTAGATCTTCAGGAGACGGCGATTAGCTCAAGGAAACAGTCACTGAAGGATTTCCCTTATGTCACTGGGACCCCAGTCCCCCCCTCTTCCTACACTTCCAGCTATGAACTGTTGTCAAGAGCCCTAAAAGAAACAGGATAACCAATCACAGACCAACACCTCTGAAAAGCATGGGCCAAAACAAACCTCACCTGCATTTAAGGTTGTTAGCAATGACAGAAAATTGGTCAACACAGCTATTTTATTAAAAAAAAAAAAGTTACATACATGAATCTTAGTATCCAGAGGGCAAAATAAAGAGCAGGAAGAAGGAAGGTCCCTGTGGGACAGGACCCATTTAAGGGGTTGGCTAACCATCCTGGGTCAGTCTCAGGAGCACCTAAGAAAGTGAAGAAAGATAGCCGTTTACACAGCATCTGAGAGCTCTGTTGGTTTGCACTTCTCAGAAACTTATTCCTGAAGATGCAACCTCCTGACCCCAACACCCAGCTCCTGAGAAGCATTTCTTCCAGGGAGTATATTCCCCTCCAGGGAAGAAAGCTGTGTTGTGTCTACCCTGGACCCCACCACTGCACTGCCCAGCAGGAGAAAGGCCGGTCATGCTGGGGAGTTGACAATGTAGTCACCTTCCTAGGAAACGCCTCTAGCACAGACGGGTCCCAGTATCAAAGTTAGGGTATGACAGCCTACAACAATACAGAAATCAATCAAGAATTGGGAAACCAGCAATTGATAAAAGCACATGACAGTTTAAATTTGTGGTTCGTCTCCGGGGAGGAGAAAAAGACGACAGAGCTGGAAAGACAGCTCAGCAGTTAGGAACACTCGCTGCTCTTGTAGAGGATGCAGGTTTGGTCCCGGCACCCATGCCAGCCAGCTCACAACCAACTGTAACTACAGTTCCAGGGGTTGGACACACTCTTCCAGCTTCTGCAGACACTGATGCACACACAGACTACCAGGCACACACACATAAATGCAAGTAAATTCACAAAAATTTAAAATAGACAAGTCAAATAGTAAAAATTATTTATAACCTCCGAGACAAAAGATGGACAGATCAATTCATGAAGTGCTCTTGCAAGTCTGCCAAAGAATATTTCTGTAAAAAGATGAGGAAAGGTTTTCAACAATCAACCCATACCTAAAACCAAAAACGATTTAAATAAAATTTACAGAAAACCTTTGGATTGGCCTGAGTCCCCTAGTAGGCTCAACAGACTGATCAAACCAGAATGCAGTCTCCAATCAGGTGCCAGGCAATCAATAAACTTTGAAATCTATACCAATGAGTCACAAGGCTCTCTATATAAGGATGAGCGAGGCCATTCTGTTTTAACCCAACAAGGAGGCAATCAATCCACTTCTTGTTCCTTGTTCCTATTTCTTGCAACGTGTTTCTTCCTTCTGGTCTTCAACTGAGTTTGCCAGTTCTGCCTAGGAAGCCAGTCTTCTCTGCTCAGCCCGCCAGGTTTATCATCTGGTCATATTTGTATGTGTGATACAAAGAACTGAATTCATAATCCTACGCATGCTAGGCAGGTGTTCCATTAACTGAGCTCACCTAGTCTTTAAATAATATACTCCCTGGTTCTTCTTCATCATCATCATTATAAAGCCTGGCAATGGTGGCACACACCTTTAATCCCAGCCCTCAGAAGGCAGAGACAGGGGGATCTCTGTGAATTCGAGAACAGCCTGGTCTACACAGAGAAACTCTGTCTCAAAAAATTAAAGTTAATAATAATAGTAAGTATTTTGGGGCCTGGAGGGATGACTCAGCCATTAAAGGCTAGGCTCACAACCAAAAATATAAGAGTTCGGTTCCCAGCACCCACAGCTGTCCCTCCAGGTATGTTAAAAAAAAATAGTAAGTATTTTTTTTTTTTTTTTGGTTTTTCGAGACAGGGTTTCTCTGTAGCTTTTGGAACCTGTCCTGGAACTAGCTCTTGTAGACCAGGCTGGCCTCGAACTCCCAGAGATCCGCCTGCCTCTGCCTCCCGAGTGCTGGGATTAAAGGCGTGCGCCACCACCGCCCGGCTAATACTAAGTATTTTTGAAAATAGAATTCTCACACATATATTTTAAAAAACTGCAAGTAGTATCTCAAAGAGATATCCATACACATGCTCATAGCAGAATTATTCTCAAGGCTAAGATGGAGAAGCAAGTCAAGTGTCCATAGATGGATGGAAGAATAAACAAAATGCGGAATGTGCACATGAGAGCGTCCAGCCTTAAAAGGAAGTAACCAGCACGTGCTACCACACAGACCAGTGGTTCTCAGCCTGTGAATCACCACCCCTTTGGGGGTCAAAGAACCCTCCTCTCACAGGGGTCACCTAAGACCATCAGAAAACACAGATATTTATATTATGATCCATTACAGTAGCAAAATTACAGTTATGAAGTAGCAATGAAAATAGTTTTATGGATGGGTTGGGTCACCACACCATGAGGTACTGTATTAAAGGGTCAAAGCATTAGGAAGGTTGAGAACCACTGTCATAGATGGACTTTACAGATATTAGGCTAAGTGAAAAACTCGGTCACAAAAAACAAATCCTTCATGATTCCACTTATATGAAGGTTTGTATGCATGCATGTGTAATGTTTGTGTAAGTTCATATGTGCATGTGGGTGTACATGTGTGCAAATGGAGGCCAGAGGTTGATGTCAAGTGTCTTTCTCAATTCCTCTATCATAATTTTAGAGGCAGAGCCCCTCCCTGAACCCAGTGCTCACCAATTGTCTAGCCTGGTCAGACAGGAAGGGCCAAGGAGCCTCTTGTCTCTGCACCCACTCTGCGGTGGAGTTGCAAACATGTCACAGCATGGGGCGTAATACATGGGTGGGGGGTATCCAAACTCGGGTCCTCATGTTTGCACAGCAAGGACTCTGCCAGCTGAGCTATTGCCCACACCCTCCTTGGAGGCTTTTAACCTAGTCAAATCCGTACAGGAAGTAGGCAGGGGCTAGGGTGCAAGGAGGAAATGCCTCACTTTCCGTGTTCGATGGATAGAGTTTCAGTTCTGCCAGACACAAAAAGAGCTAGGAAGGTGTGGCCCATGCATGTACTGCACACGACTGAGCTGTGCATTACACGGGTAAGATGGTGAGTTTCACGTTACATTTCCCATCACAATCAAGACTTATAATTTTTAAAAACTCTAAAGTATGCTTAAACACTTAACCTTCCTATTAACAGAAGCTCAAGGACACCAGATACCATAGTTGTATAGCAATTCCATGAGATCTAACACCCTTTTCTGACCTTCTCAGGCACCAGGCACACACATGGTGCACAGACATACATGCAGGCAAAAATTCATACATATAAAAAATTTTTAAGAGATTAAAAGTAAAGATTTGATGATAATATCCACTACTGACAAGGATCATTAGAAATGGAAATCAAACACAGTCAGTAGGAATGTGATCTATGTCGACACCGTGAAAAACAACGAGGCCCAAGCTGGGTATGGTGATATGCACCTATTATCCCAACACTCAGAAGTCTGAGACAAGAGGATCATGAGTTCAAGGCAGTCTGAGCTACAGAATGAGGCCATGACTTAGAAAATTCTAAAAAGACAATTCAACCTTATATTCCAAAAGTATTTGTTAATTGTTTACACTCAGAAAATTCAACCTAAACAGCTCAATGCAATGTGTGCAGAGTTTATGCAAACCAAGAGACATCCCCAGTGGTGCCTTAAAAGGTACATCCTAGCACTGGAGAAGCTATAGCAGGAAGATGATGCAAACTTAAGGATAGCCTGTGCTACAATGTGGACCCTATCTCAAAAAAGCTAAACACAGGCATGGTGGCACACACCTTTCATGCCAGCACTGAAGGCAGAAACAGGCAGTCTCTGACTTCGAGACCAGTCTGGTCTACATAGCAAGTTCCAGGCCAACAAAGGATACACAAGGAGACCTTGCCTCAAAAACAAGCAAATTGGGACTAGAGAAATGGTTCAATGATGGTTCCATTCCCAGCCCCCATCTGGCGGCTCATGATCTATTATATAATTATTATCTATTATATAATTATATTATATATATATATATTTATCTATATAACTGCTATTCCAAGGGATCCAATTCCTTCTTTTGGCCTATGTGCTCAAGACATACAGCACACATACATGCATGCAGGCAAAACATTCATACACATAAAATAGATAAATCTTTTAAAATTAAAAATAAATATAGGAACGAGAAAGATGAATAAACAGGTAAAGGTGTTCCCTGTCAAGCATGACAATCTAAATTCAATCCCCTGGACCCACATGGTAAAAGAGAACCAACTCCCTCAAGTAATCTCCATGACCAACACATACATGTTATAGCAAACACACACACACATAATGAAGATGTAGCCCAGTGGTATAGCATTTGCCTAACATGAATGAAAGGCTGTAGGCTCAAGCACAAAAAAAAAAAAAAAAAAAAAAGTAGGAAGAGACTAGAATGTTTGGACCCACCAGGCAACACTATTAGTGACTTTTTCAAGGTATATTATGCTTGTTTCTTTAGTTTTTTACTTACAACTGGATCTTAAGTGACCAAATAAGTGATGGTCACTTCTGGGCAGTGGAATTATGACTACTCTAAATTTCCTTCTTTTCTGCATTTTTCCCGGAAGATTAAAATGAATTTGCTACTTTTGTTGAGAAATGCCTGGCTTCTTGTTTTGTTTAAGACGAGGTCTCGCCCATCACCTATGCTAGCCATACTGCCTCAGCCTCCTGGGTGCCCGGATTGCATGTGCCCTGCCGATGGAACTTGGGGGCCTTGCACTCTACCAACTGAGGCACATCCCCAACTCCATATCTGTTTCTTTTAAATGGTCCGCTCAGGGTGGGCAGTGGTAGGCAGGTGGATCTCTGAGTTCGAGGCCAACCTGGTCTATTGAGTTACAGAGCAAGTTTCAGGACAGCCAGTGCTACACAGAGAAACCCTGTCTGGAAAGAAAGTGAGGGAGGAAGGGAGGGAGGGGGGGGGGGGGGGAGGGAGGGAGGGAGGAAGGAAGGAAGGAAGGAAGGAAGGAAGGAAGGAAGGAAGGAAGGAAGGAAGGAAGGAAGGCAGGCAGGCAGGCAGGCAGGCAGGCAGGCAGGCTCAGGAAGCAGAGGTCAGTGGATCTCTCATAGCCAGCAGAGTTTACACAGAAAGTTCTAGGCCATCCAGGGCTATAGAATCAACCACCACCATCACCCCTAAAATATCTAATGAGCTTGGCCAATTGTGTACGCCACACACACACACACACACACACACAGAGGAACTAAGTTAGCTTCACTTTTCCGTGCTCCACTTCCCCATAAGATGCTCAGCTATTTTTCTAACTTAGTTTTAAAATTCAGCTGACCTCTTACAGTCCTGCTCTCAAGGACTAGATGTGTCACAGTTTTCTGAGGACCAGTTGTCTCACCTGCTGGCTTGGTGGTGCTCAGAGGGTGGCGTCAGCAACTTCAAGGATGAGTGTCGGATTCCAGAGAGGCCAACCCACAGGCTGCTTTGTTTCAGAAACCACCCCATAGGTTAGATAACAGCACTACTGAACCAGGAAACCCACATTTAAGAAACTGCCGCTGGAAAGTGGTTAAAGACAACTGGAGAGGTAAGGCTGTCCCTGCTAAAGGGCTCAGAGGTCAGCTGTAAACAGATATGGAGGGGTTGGAGAGATGGCTCAGCGGTTAAGAGCACCGGCTGCTCTTCCAGAGGTCCTGAGTTCGATTCCCAGCACCTACACAGCACCCAGTGCTGAGGCATTACTGTGCCTATGTACATGCCTACGTGTGCTGGGTCTGACAGGGGACAGCACATGTTAAGCTAGCCCTCTACAATTTTGTCAGAGTCACTGTTCTACTGCTGTGAACAGACACCATGACTAAGGCACTAGCAGGGTAGCAGGGCAGTGTGGGAGAGAGAGAGAGAGAGAGAAAGCGGGATGGATGATATATAGATGTGAGACTCAGGGAAGCACAGAGATGAGATGAATAGAAATGGGTTAATTTAAATTTAAAAAGCTCGCTAGAAACAAGCCTAAACTATATACATACTATATCTCCATGTCATGGTTTGGAGGCTGGCGGTCCAAGAAGGCCTGCTACATAGCCAGCTCAGTCTGGTCATGTCCACTCTGGACTCTCCCAGATGTCCCTGTGCTTGCCTCTACCTATGCTCTCCCAGGGATCCCTAATAAACTTCCTCCTTCACCACACCCAGGAGCAGTCAGGTCCTTTCCTTTTCTTTTTCTTTTTTTAATCCAAAAACTAACAGACAACACACTGTTGAAAATTAAAGGAATCTCAGCCCTGAGCAGATGACTGCAGGAGGCTCAGGAGCTCCAAGTAAGCCTCAGCTACATGACACACTGTCACAACAGCCCTTCCTTGTCCCCACAAGAAAAGACAATTAAAGGCAATTTAAGAAAGAGAAACTGTCTTGTGTTCCCGGCTCAGAAAACATCAGATGAGCAGCTGCCCATCTCCCGATGGGTACACTCACTAATACCAGATGACTTCTCCCTTCAAGTGACATTTTGAGCTGAGCATGGTGGCACGTCTATAATCCTAGCACTTAAGAGTCTGAGGCAGGTCAGGCGTGGTAGTGCACACCTTTAATCCCAGCACTGGACAAGCTCTGGGTTCAAAACCAGCCTGGTCTCCAAAGAGTTCTAGGACAGCCAGGGCTGTACACAGAAAACCTATCTCAAAAAAAACAACAACAACAATCTACTCAAAAAGTCTAGAAATGTAGTTCAGTGGTAGACTGTTTGCCTAGCAAGCATAAGACCCTGGGTTTAATGCCCAATATATTAAAAAAATTAAAAATATTTATTTATTATGTATAAAATATTCCATCTGTGTGTATGCCTACAGGCCAGAAGAGGGCACCAGACCCCATTACAGAAGGTTGTGAGCCACCATGTGGTTGCTGGGAATTGAACTCAGGACCTTTGGAAGAGCAGGCAATGCTCTTAACCTCTGAGCCATCTCTCCAGCCCTGTATTAAAATTTTAAATCTATTTTCTAAAAATGGAGCACTTGGGAGGCAGGGTCAGGCAGATCTCTGTGAGTTCAAGGCCAGCCTGGTCTTCAGAACTAATTCTAGAACATCTTGGGCTGTTACACAGAGAAGCCCTGTCTCGAAAGAAACAAAAAACAAAACAAACATATATATATATATGGTGAACTTTTTCTTTTTAGTTAACAAAACTACTCTAGAATGACTATGCCAATGGCCACCCATAACTGTGACTACACTAAAGACCACTGAATTGTATACTTTGGTGAACTTTCTGAAACCTATCTCAATAAAGCTGTCTCTAAAACTGCTATCTTGCCAGGCAGTGGTGACACACACCTTTAATCCCAGCACTCGGGAGGCAGAGGCAGGTGGATCTCTGTGAGTTTGAGGCCAGCCTGGTCTACAAGAGCTAGTTCCAGGACAGGCTCCAAAACTACAGAGAAACCCTGTCTCGAAAAACAAAAGAAAGCAACAAAATAAAAAATAAAACTGCTACTATCTGAAAACCATGAGCCTGACCTACTGCAGGCATGGCCCTGTAACCACAATACCTTTGCCCCACCCACATGACCCACCACCAAACCCCTACCCAGCTCCAGATCTGGCCTCACTGAAGTTCTGCTGAAACCATCAACCCCCTGGGGTTCTCTCTCCCCCCCACACACACACACCTAGATCCAGCCCCACCTTTCCCCTGCACGAACCCTCACTGTGGCCAACAAGCACCCACATCCCCACCCCTGCGTCTGTCAGGCTCTGATTTCTCCCTCCTCTGGTCACACTCTGTCTCTGTTCTGTCCTGTCAAATCCATAGCTGTGGTTGTCCTAAAGTGGCTACAGAGAAAAATTCCCTTGGGGATGGGGGTGGGGGGACCCCGTTTTCTTAGATGAGATCTGTTGGGGTTCCAAGGAAGCTCCACTAGACCCAGGATTACCGCAGAGCATTTCCAGGAAAACGTGTTACAGAATAAATGCAGTGTCCCTTTGCTGATCAGAGAGACTTTCTTCTAAGGTAGGACCGTGGTGAGGGGGGTGTAGGCTTTATAAGAGCATAAGATAGCCAATTTTCTTCAGTGTTTTTAGGCAACAACCTAGCGTGTGTGTGTGTGTGTGCATGCGTGCATGCACCTGCATGCACGCACAATGCACCACAGTGCACATATGGAAGTCAGAAGACAACTTCCAGAAGTTGGTTCTTTCTTTCCACCACATGACATGGTACCTAAAGATTTAATGCAGACAGTCCTATTTGACAGGAAGCACCTTAATCTACTAACTTTAGGAGCCCCTAATCTGATTTATTTACACACACACACACACGGACTGTTTCACATGTAACCAAAATGTGTCCTCTAGATGCCTCACTACTGGCAAGCTATGGACAAGTCAGATATAAACCTGTATTTGACAAATTTTAGTAAGAAATATAAGTCAAAAGAGAGAACCAGAAGTGAGCCTTTAACAGCACTTCGGGGAAAGAGGAAGACTACAGGCCTGTGAGGTCATCTAAATGGCCCTGAGCATCCTGAATGGGCTGTGACCTAATCTTACCAGTCCTGGGAGCACCACCACAGAGTGTGAGCACTGTAATAGCAAGGCAGGGAGGAGGAGTTCCTCAGCTTCAAGTCTCCCTGGCCGGATTAAACTCATTTTCTGGGGCCAGTGTCTCCACTGCTTTTCAAGATATAAAAGGGGGAAGGCAAAAAACAACTTGTCTTTTTTGAGATGGGACCTCTATAGCTTAAGCTGGAGAGAGAGAGAGAGAGAGAGAGAGAGAGAGAGAGAGAGAGAGAGAGAGAGAGAAAGAAATACCGGGCATGTGCATAGAGCATGTGTGGAGGTCAGAGGACAACTTGCAAGAGTAGGTTTTCTCTTTGCATCACTTAGGTCCCCAGTATCAAACTTGGGTCCATGGGCTTGGCTGCAGGTACCTTGAACTGGGATCTCTCTGGCCCAATAACTCAATTTGTAAGAGACCACAGCAAGATGGGAAAGGGAAAGCATGCATTAAGTGTTTTTTGTTGGGTTTTTGTTTTGGTTTGGTTTTGTATTAAACTGTGTTATAAAACTGCAGGATTCATAATTAAAAGGACTTTCCTTTAGCAAGGCCTGGTGGTATAGCCCCTTAATCACAGCCACTGGGAAGCAGGAAGAAGAGCACAATATCAGAGTGAGCTCAGAGTCAGCCTAGGCAATTTAGTGAGATCCTGTCTCAAAATTAAAAGTTAACAAAAAGGTGAGGAGGAACAGGGAAGGAGAGATGGCTCAGCTGTTAAGAGCATGTATTGCTTTTCCAGAGGATCCAAGTTCAATTCCCAGCACCAACATCAAGCGTCTCACAACCACCTGTCACTAAAGGGATCCAATGCCTCAGACCTGCACTCACTTATACAAACCCACGCAGACACCACACAGCACAATTGAAAAAATAAAATATTTCTTTAAAAAATTCAAACAATGTGGTACATAGACATACATGCAGGCAAAACATCTATACACAAAGTAAAAGTTAAAAAATAAATAAAAATAAACCAGACCATGGTTGCACACGCTTTTAATTCCAGCACTCAGGAGGCAGAGGCAGGAGAATCTCTGTGAGTTTGAGATCAGCCTGGTCTACAAGAGCTAATGTCAGGCCAGGCTCCAAAGCTACTGAGAAACCCTGTCTCAAATATTTTTTTTAAAAAGTAGTGGTAATAAAGCTCAGAGGTAGGCAGGGCACTTGCCTAGTAGGCATGAGACTCTGGGTTCAACACCAAGTACCAAACACAACTCTCCTAAGATTTTATTTTTCCTAACTAGAATATACAAAAGTACTCTTTCTTTCATAAAACCACAAGAAGTATGTCTGGTAAAAAAAAAAAAAAAAAGCCTAAGTTCACTTGCCTTGTGTAAGACCTCCACACTTTCTCAAATTTCAGCAATGCAAGTTTCCCACAAATCTGGATGTCACTCAGCTCAGAATTCTTTGGGCCAAAAAGATAGCTCAGGCAATAAAAAGCACCTATAGCCGAGCCTAACCTCCGAGTATGATCACCAGGACTCACAGGATGGAAAGAGAACCAACCATTCCCCCAGCTGCACAAAGGAAGGGGAAAAAATTTTATGGTTCTCTTGTAGACCAGGCTAGCCTCAAATTATTTTTGTGAAAGAATTCTCAAATCCTTTGCCAAGCGTGGACCCTAACGAGTTTTTCTTGGCTACATGGAACATTAATAAATATTCTGAGGAAATCAACATGGTGGCTCACACTTGTAACCCAGAGTCCCCCAACTCTCACACCTGTGTTCTCAGAAACTGCCTGGACTCCTAACACTCTCGAGGCTGAGGCAGAAGAACTACCTTCAGTTTTAGGCCTGCCTGGGCTACAGAGTGATTCTGTGTCAAAATAATAACAGCAATGGGGGAGAAAAGCTCAATGGGAGAAAAATAGTGAGGTCCAACACTCAGGAGCAGAGTGGATCTCTGAGTTCGAGGCCAACCTGGTCTGCAGAGAGAGTTCCAGAACAGTCAGGGCTACACAGAGAAACACTGGCTCAAAGAAAAAAGAAGGGAGGGGGGAGAGAGGGAGGGAGGGAGGGAGGGAGGGAGGGAGGGAGGGAGGGAGGGAGGGCACAGTGAAAGAAACACAGAATCAACCGAGGAAATCCAGCTTGTGAGTCTTTTTCATAGGAAGCTGATCTGGTGATCTCATGAGCAATTCAAAGTGCAGGGACTATCAAAATGCCTGGGCAAACTAAGGCAGGAGGAAAACCAGCCTTTATTCCAGGAGCAGAGAGAGCCAGCAGAGGCTTCTAGAACCATTGCAACCGAGGGCAGGGTTATGGGTTAACAAGCTGGAGAAACAGAGCTACTAAGATTATATATATATATATATATATATATATATATATATATAGAGAGAGAGAGAGAGAGAGAGAGAGAGAGAGAGAGAGAGAGAGATTTCATATATATATTAAGTTGGCTTCAGGTACTCTGTCAATGGTTGTCTACCAACGGAAAGTTCAAGAATCCAAGTTGTTCTGTGCTCCTGGACAGCTGGTCTTCCAGATGTCTCACCTGGTCTTCAGTCTAAGACAGAATCCCGGAGAAGTAGGCTCTAATGTCAGTAAGAGTAAGGACAAGCAGGGAAGGGGAGAGAGAGAAAGCACGCTTCATTTATATAGTTTGCCAACAGTTGTGAACCTTCCCACTTCCAAAGACCCAGATTAAAAATGCATCTTTCCTTGCCAGGCAGTGGTGGTGCACACCTTTGAGACAGGTAGGTCTCTGTGAGTTCAAGGCCAGCCTGGTCTACAAGAGCTAGTTCCAGGACAGACTCCAAAGTCAGAGAAATCCTGTCTCGAAAAACAAAACAAAACAAAGAATAGCCATCACAGTCAATCACCTTCCCAAATTGGAAGAGGTAAAGCATGGGGAGTCATCATTTCCAAGGAATACCTCTGCTGGACACAGGGTCAAGGCTCTGTGCTAAAGCAGATGATGGAAGCACCTCAGATGGGCCACCTTCTCAGAAGGCAGGGTCACTGACTGCAACCCAGAGCTCAACAACCCCGACCTAAGTCACCACGTCTGGGAGAGAGTCCTTCAGAAGCCAGCCCGGAGCACAAAGCTGCTCCTGAAGGATGCTTGCTGCAGTCCCGTTTTTTTGTTTGAGTTTTTTTTTTTTTTTGCTTTGTTTTGGCTTAAGTTTGGGTTTTTTTTTAGAGGCAGTGAGTTTTAACCCAGTACATGCTAGGCCAGTGCCCTACTCCATCTCTGTGCATTCATGTTTATAACCTACAAGGCTGAGACAACTGTAATGCCCATAGTAAGGAAATGCCAACACATCTGTGGGAGACCTGTAGTTCAGAGAAGGCGGCTGTGTAAATGCTGAGCCAGGGGGACATCCATGATGCAGAGAGTGCAGCCCACCCACCGACGTGCAGTGTAATTCTCTGACGTAAGTGTACACATGAAGCCATTCTGCACGCTGCCTAGCTGCACTAGCTCAATCTCTGTCCGGCCTTAACCTTATTTATCTTTGAGGACAGGCTGCCTATGGGCTAGAAGTCCTCTTCATGTAGGCTAGCCAGTATTTACTGGATCTAAGATGGCTGCCAGAGTGACTGCCTCTCACTTCTGTATAGCCCTGTGCATGCTAAATGACACACGGCACTATGATGGCTTTGAAAACGGCCCGGACAACAGCAGCAGAGAACCTTGAAAGGAACAAAAGGTGATGAGGAGCCCAAGTTCCAGGAAATCTCCACCCGACCCCAGAAAACCCCAGAAAAGAAATGATCGTCCCTCATTACCCACTGAAGGTGGAGAGGCTGGTGTACGAGGTTTTAGCCCACTTCTCCTCTTCTTGGCCAAGAATAAATGTCTCCTTCGCTTATCAGTTGGTGTTACAGGTTACATGATCCAGAGACAGTAGGGGAAAAGACTCATGATTTATACTTAGATCCTTATACATGCAAAAATGAAAACCGACACATACATTAGGATGTGTGCCAGTGTAAACAGAACCAGGCAATTATACCCTCCTAGAGTAACCAAACTTTTAAAAGCCAGTATTACTTCTGTAAGTTAACAATGTACTTATATAGGGGTTGGAGAGACTGCTCAGTGGTTAAAATATTTGATGCTGTTCCACAAGACCCGGGTTCAACCCCAGCACTCGCATGGAGGCTCACAATTATCTGTAACTAACAGTTCCAGGGACCCAGTGCCCTTGATAGAGGATTCCTCTCTGTATGCTGTGAATATCATTGGTTAATAAAGAAACTACTTTGGGCCTATTACAGCACAGAATAGGGCAAGGCAGGAATTCTAAGCAGATAGAGGAGGAAAGAGTTGGTGGAGTTGAAGGAGAAGCCATGTAGTCACCACAGGAGACAGACACCACTGGATGCCGGACAGAACCTTACAAAGTAGGCCACAACCACGTGACAATACACAGATTAACAGAAATGGGTTAATTTAAGATATAAGAGCTAGCCAATAAGAAGCATAACCTAACAGGCCACAGTGTTGTAATAATACTGTTTCTGTGTGATTATTTCAGGTCAGGACCACCAGGAACAAACAAACAGCCTCCAACTACAGAATGGTGCACCAACGTGGTCTGAAACATTTTTCTGACATCTGGGCGCTGAGGCATATAGTGCACAGACATACACAAGGCAAAATACACACATAAAATGAAAATAAGTAGCTGGGCAGTGATGCATGCCTTTAATCCCAGCACTCAGGAAGCAGAGACAGGCAGATCTCTGTGAGTTCGAGGTCAGGCTGGTCTACAGAGCGAGTTCCAGGACAGGCTCCAAAGCAACAGAGAAACCCTGTCTCGAAAAACAAACAAACAAATAATAAAATAAAAATAAGTACTATCTCAAAAAAATTAAGTTTCAAAAAAAAATTAAGTTTCTAATAAAACCAACATAAAATACCCTCAAGAATAAAAGCAGTGCCGTGTAGAGCCACTGACCAGCACTGTACTGTGTGCACTGTATGCACTGTCTCTCTCAGCCCTCACAACTGCCTGCTCTACAGAGGAAGGCTGAAGCTCAGGTGAGGTGACTCGCTCAAGGTCACCAATCTGTCCACAGAAGTCCACCCCTCTGTCACAGATAACCACTATACATTCTTAGGATGCTGGCTATGCTAACCTGGGCTGGGGGGAGCTGAGCCTAACTTCCTTGTACCAGATATGGGCCAACAAGATGGCTCCACAGGTATGGGGACTTTTCACCAACCCTGCTGACCTCCTGGGGAGAACCAACTCCCACCAGCTGTGCTCTGGCCTCTCCATGCATCACTACGGTATGAACACCACCCCTTCAAACACACAAATGAATAAAATGTAATGCTGCTGTTGTTTGAGACAGGGTCTCTCAGTGTGTAACCCTGGCTGTTCTGGAACTTGCTTTACAGACGAGGCCTATCCTTGAACTCACAAAGATCCACCTGCTTCTGCCTCCCAATTGCTGGGATTAAAGGTACCCTGCCTAAAAAGCGTAATTCTTTAAATTCCGAGAAACATTTCCTTTGCATAACCTTTCTTGGAAGATCTGACCACATTATTTTTAGCCTTATCTAGTAAACACTGAATTACAATCTGCCTCCCACGAAAGCGTAAAGTCCAGATAATACAGCTCCTCTCCATCCTTGAGTAGTTGGCTCTCTTGTCTCTATAATACACCCTAGATTCCCAGTCACATTACACTGCCAAATGATAGTGAAATAACAATGCCCAGACGTCACCCAAGAGCTGAGGGCACCACACTAACAAAGCACAGGGTGCCCAGTGTTGACCATACATTGGTCCTGCAAAGGCAGATCTCAGAGTACACACTATCACAGCGGTGGGCCGGACAGCACTTCTGTGCATCGGAAAGTCTGAGGCCTGCTCAACCACTGCCTGGTCAGTCCCCTAGACTTACTGCTCAGTGGCCTTGGGTCACCTTCTTCACCTCGACGTGTCTGGTAGCCTTACATACAAAGTGAGAGCTGACAGCAGAACCAGCTTCTATAGTTAGTGAGCAACAAGCAAACACCTCAGACCAAAAGTCTTGCTATTAAGACACACATACAATTACCGCTGCTAATGTCTGTTATTAGGTTTTTAAAAACATGGAACCACAGGCTGTAAGGGCGAGGAGCCAGGGTTTGCTTTCCCTCGGGCCACTTCATACACACTAATATGTTTAAAAGATGATGTAATTGCACCAGTGAACGGTGTTTCCCAGAAGCAACCCTGCGATTCTGGACAACCCTGGGTTACTCTGGGTTCTGAAGACACGTGACTCTAGGTCAATTTACTTAACCTTGCCCAGAGTCCCCAAGTACTGCCTGAGCAGGAAAACAGGTTCAATCTGTTTACCAAGGTACAATGCTAAACATATTTATATAAATATCAAAATCTCAAATTTGAAAGCTTCAATTCCACACATGCAAGAGAAAACTTCCCTTTTACAGTTGATTTCCTAACAGAGAAACAGAAACTCATTTGATTTGTTTTCCCTGCTAGCTAACTGGGAATTAAAATACTATCAAGTATTTTGTGCCTTTAAAAAATTATAAAAAAAAAAAAAAAGGATCCAGGCGGTTGTGGCACAAGCCTTTTAATCCCAGCACTCGGGAGGCAGAGGCAGGAGCATCTCTGTGAGTTTGAGGCCAGCCTGGTCTACTGAGTGAGTTCCAGGACAGGTTCCAAAGCTACACAGAGAAACCCTGTCTCAAAAGAAGAAAGAAAAGAAAGGAAGGAAGGAAGGAAGGAAGGAAGGAAGGAAGGAAGGAAGGAAGGAAGGAAGGAAGGAAGGAAGGAA
>JABTXL010004176.1:289467-302600 GCA_025134845.1 Neodon shergylaensis
GAAGGAAGGAAGGAAGGAAGGAAGGAAGGAAGGAAGGAAGGAAGGAAAAAGGGGTTGGAGAGATGGCTCAGTGGCTAAGAGCACATACTGCGTTTAGAGAAGCTCCATTCATTCACAGTTCCCACACTGACTGACTCACAACAATGGCCTGTAACTCCAGCTCCTAGAGTCTGGCCTCTGGCCTCCCCAGGAACTCACACATGCAGACCTACATAGTCATTCTATGTACCCCTAGCTCAGGCTGGCCTCAAACATGTATTGATCCTCCTGCCTCTGCACTCCCAAGTGCTGGGGTTACCAGTGCGAGCCACCATGCCTGGCTTTAGGCTAGAGTCCTGAATGCAGATACTCCCACACCTACACCATAGTTCTTTCTGCTCTTACACACCCATGACTCGCTTCATCAACACAATCAGGACTTTTCTTTGAAGGGCTCTCCTACTCTGTCCTAGCTAACTCTTTTCATCATATATGGCTTCTCACTGTCTGGCTGTTTTCCCTGCTATTTCAGTCTGATATTCCCCCCCCCCCCCCCCCATCTTTCTTCTTAAAATGCTTCCAGCAAAGGCAAGTGCAGCGCATGGGCTTTGCCTCTGCTGTAGGCTGTGAAAGTGAAAGCAGCTACAACTAGCAGCAACTTCAGAGGGGGGAAAACCCTCACTTCCCCTTCCAGTATCTGAGGTGAGTTCCCCGACATCCAGACATTCATGTCCAGTGTCCCGAGGCCCACTACCACCTGTGACTACAGCTTCAAGGGAGGGGATGCTGTCTTCTGGCTTCCGCAGGCACTGCCACACACGAGGCACACACGAGGCACACAGAGACATATCAATAAATTAAAAACAAATCTTTAGCCAGGTGGTGGTGGCGGCATGCGCCTTTAATCCCAGCACTAGGGAGGCAGAGGCAGGTGGATCTCTGTGAGTTCAAGGCCACCCTGGTCTACAAGAGTGAGTTCAGAAAAGCCAGGACTACACATAGAAACCCTGAAACCCTGTCTCAGGAGAGAAAAAAGAGATGGGGGGGGGAGAAGAGAGAGAAAGAGAGAGAGAGAGAGAGAGAGAGAGAGAGAGAGAGAGAGAGAGAGAGAGAGAGAAAGAAAGAAAGAAAGATAGATAGATGTATACTATTGGGCAAGAAAGATGGCTCAATGGTTAAGAGCACTTGATGCTCTTCCAGAAGACCTGAGTTTGGTTCCTAGTGCCCACGCCAATAGCTCACAACTGCCTCTAATTCCAGTTCCTCTCTGAGGGTGCCTGCACTTGTGTGCACGTACCCTCACAAATAATTAAGAATAAAATAAGTCCTTTTCATCATTATTTCTTTTCATCAATCTCAGCACTTGCTCACAAGAGGCGAACATGCCAAGGAAGCTGCCCAAAGTTTTCAGACCAATGGATTAAAACAAGCCTCACAGAATCAACCACACAGTCACTCAATCAATCCCAAACCAAAACCATCACCAAGCCAAGGTACCAACCTGTTAGGATGAACTCTGAAAACGCATCCTAGGAAACACGCTGCTTCTGTCTAATAAAGCAAAAAGGAACAGTACACGAAAAAGAAAATTGCGGTTCTCCCTCTCAGGAGTTCTTAGGGCTCTGGGCTTGCTTGCCAGTCTGAAGACAGACTGGACATCCCCGGGTATTTTGTTCTTACAAAGAGAACCCGCCAGAGCCTTAAGAGGAAGAAGGCGG
Organism: Neodon shergylaensis; assembly: GCA_025134845.1. Lineage (NCBI taxonomy): Eukaryota > Metazoa > Chordata > Mammalia > Rodentia > Cricetidae > Neodon > Neodon shergylaensis. The sequence continues at coordinate 291,165 of JABTXL010004176.1, forward strand.
AGCCGTGCAGGGGGTGGGGCTTGTTACACAAATGATTAGGCAAAAACAACCCTGGGCACACGGGTGTCATTTGCCTGCCGAGTAATGGTTTAACTCTTTGTTGGCAAGTGTCCTGCTCCTCTGAACGTCCTTACACAACACTGGGCATGCCTGGTTCAGTTGCCTGATGACTAAAGCTTTAACTCTTTGTTGGCAGATGTCCTATTCCTCATCAGAGGCCCTCCTCTGCTGGCTAGACAATCATGCAAAGTGAAAGGAACAAGCACCTGACACGGAAAGGGGAGCAATGGCCTTGGGGGAAAGACCTCGAGTCAGAGAGTCTGACGACGTTAAGTACACTTCTCCGCAGTCCACAAAAATCTTAAAAGGATAATCTCGTGTTAAGTGTTCTTCCACATTTAAATCAAAGTCAGGGCTAAGCAGGGGGCACACACCTTTAACCCCAGAGGAGACAAGCAAATCTCTGTGAACTCAAGGCCAGCTTGGTCTACATAGTTGAGACATGTTTCAAAAATTAATAGTCAAGATTTAGGTAGGTGCTTGCCATCCCAGAACTTGGGTTGTGGAGGCGAAAAGAACTGGAGTTCGAGGACGTCCTTAGCTACAAAGTTCAAGGCCAGCCTGGGCCACAAGAGCAGGTGTCAAAGAACAAACAAGGGGCTGGAGATACGGTTCAGTGGATAAGAGCACTGGCTTTTCTTCCAGGGGACCTAGGTTCAATTCTCAGCACCACTCAGCTCACAACCAGCTAGCTGTAACTCCAGTTCCAGGGAATCTCACACCTTCTTCTGGCCTGTGAGACCACCAGGTACACACTGTGACACACAGACATACATGCAGGCAACACACACACACACAAAATAAAAATAAGTAAGTCTTTAAAAAAAATACCATATGCTGAGCACTGTTCCAATTGACCCTCAAAGGAAGACGAAGAACGAGAAACACAAGCACCCCCCAAAATGCTGCAAACTAATCTTGTCCAATTTGGTGACTTCCAAGAGCAGAGATCCCTCATTCCACTTTTCTCAGTCACGGTTGGACATGGGTCTCTCCAGGCCAAACTCAAGATGCCCACAGGGCACAGAGGTAACTTCTCCTTTGTTCACAGTCAGAAAAGCCCCCTTAGCTTTGAAGGACTCTTCTGGGTAACCCCCAGTAAGACCATGAAAATGGCTCATTTGCTGTAAAGTCCTGCCAACCTGATTTGATCCCCAGAGCCCACAGTAGGAAAAAAATTACTTTGGAAAGCACACACACACACACACACACACGACTTGCTCCTTGAGCTCTTGCTGCTGTGGCCCACATGATGAGCTGTGACCTAGAATTGGTCTTTAAAGCCAGATTCACGGGGGCCCTGATGCCTCTCTCTGCAGGCACCCACCAATACATGCATGTGCATGCATGTGTATGCACATATCCACATGCCCTTTTCAAAACAGATTCCGCAAAGATTTACTTATTTAATGTATGAATGTTTTGTCTACATGTATGTCTGAGTACCACGTGTATATGTCTAAGACCTGCAGAGGTCAGAAGACGTCAGACCCCCTGGAACTGGAGTTATGGACAACTCTGAGCCAGCACGTGAGTATTTGGAACTGAAACCATCTTCTGCAAAAACAGCAAGCGAGCCATCTCTCCAGCTCCCCCACACGTTTTTAAACAATAAAAATATTTTTAATTTAACACATTTGGAGATGTGAAGAATGAGGACAAAATGAAAACTTCCCCCACCCCAGTCTTCCAGGCCTTTTAGCATTCTTCTTGAGGCACTCTGTGCGTACGCACGTGGATACGCATTTATCTCAAGCCCCTCCTTCCAACTCACAGGGCTTCCTATGCCTCAGTCTTTATACTTAACCACGTAGCCTGCAGCCAGCTATGCAGAGAACTCTCTCCTTTTTCACCACTGTCCACTGTCCACCATGGAGATGTACCATTGCTTAGTTCACCAGTCACCCACTCACACAGCCTCGTCCTGTTACCAACAGTGTTCAGTGAACACCTTCATGAGTATGACTGAGAAATAAATGTCTCCAAGCGGAACTTCTCAGTGTGTAAGGTCAGGTGAACTATTAACTATGACAGATAAGTACCCTCGGCAGAGAATTCACAGCTGAGCGAGTTGTTTTCCCAAATCTTTCCTAATATAAGTTTCCACATGTTTCCAGGGAAGTAAAACAGGTCCACCTAAGTGACTTGATTTAATTACATTTACTTGAACATGGGTTCGTACACGGCACAGAGGCTTGTAATAGTTTAAAAAAAAAGGGGGCCACATGTCCCCAGGGGCGCAAGGGCAGAATCGCTGTGATAGCAGGCAGCAGGTCCCAAGACCACGGCAGTCATGAAGGCAACCAGGTCCCAGGCAGGGAGCCCCTGAGTGGCCCTTGGGCAATGAGGGACAGCGGGTCCTAGGCACAGAGCCGCATGGAGGGTGAGAGACCGAGACTGATAGGCACACCATGCAGAATGAAGTTGGATATTATTATTTAGTGGGTTATGGAGGGTAAAGGGGAAGGGGAGAAGGGAGAAGAACAAAGAGAGGCAGAGATGCGGGAGGGGAGAGGAAAGGAACCACAGTAGCAGCTACCTCTTTGGGAAAGAGAGGAGAGAAGAGACTCAGGCTGGAAGCTGCCTCCATGGACAGGGGAGGGAATGGGCGTGGCTTGTCTCTTAAAAAGACAGGTCAGACCATAACTCAGAGAACAACTTAAGAAAAGTCAGTTCTCGCCGGCGATGGTGGCACACCCCTTTAATCCCAGCACTCGGGAGGCAGAGGCAGGCGGATCTCTGTGAGTTCGAGACCAGCCTGGTCTACAGAGCTAGTTCCAGGACAAGCTCCAAAGCCACAGAGAAACCCTGTTTCGAAAAAACCAAAAAAAAAAAAAAAAAAAAGAGAGAGAGAGAGAGAAAAGTCAGTTCTCTCCTTCCATCATGTGACTTACAGAGACTGAGACAGGTCATCAGGCTTGGCGGCAAGCACCTTTACCTGCTGAGCCAGCCTGCCAGCCTGCCAGCTCTACTTCAGTGAGATTTAACTGGGGCGGGGTTTTCTTTGGGGAGGTCTTTTTTTCCTTCAAAATATGTGCAAAACCAAGGTCCTTCCATGTACTTATGAACTACTAATTTCTTTTGCATGAATTGTTCGCATCCTTCAACCATTTTTGAGACAGGACGGCCTTGAACTCTTGATCCTCCTGCCTCAGCCACTCCAATGCAGAATGCTTGTTCTGGTTTGTCAGGTTTTGTCAGTTCTGGGGGGTTTGCTGCGCTGATTTTTGTTTTTAAAGTAATAAGTTTTATTTATCATTCTATTCCTCATGGTGCCCACCATCCACAGAAAGGCCATTTCTGTCCTAAATTTACAAGACCCGTTTCCCTTTGAGTTTCCTAGAGAGAACCCAGCCACGCACAATGAGCTCCGCCACGGTCATGAACTGTAGCCTCACCCCAATGTGCTCCCAGAAATACAGTACCGAGACGAATCACTGCTGTTCACAGAGCATCTCCGCGGTTACTCAAGCAGGCTGTGCGAGGCTGTGTATCCTGTGGTAAAAGAGGTGTGGCGTACAGTCAAGCCCCAAGTGCCAGTTCTTCTCTCCTGGTTGTACATGGCCTCTCTCAGCAAACACACAGCATCCTCAAGCACTAGAGTCTAGGGAGGGTAGAGGCATCAAATCACAAATACCCAGCGCCCCACACTGCAACAGTCCCATCTGTGTACCTATGCCTCTCAAGTGTATCTGTGATCTGGGAAACCTGTGAAAACCCCATTCCAGAGTAGCACCCAGCCATGACAAGCTCAACAGGGGCCAGAGTCTCAGTAGTTTACCCTAAGGTAATGCCTGGTTCCAAGAAAGACCACAAACTGAGACTACTCAGGTACCAGCCAGGAACAGAATAACCAAAGGAAATTCCTAACGTTCCAACAGTGGTAGATAGGATCACCTGCCAGCACACACCCATTGCTTTTCACCAGGACACCCCTAGACAAATGTCAGCCAATCAGGGGTCCTGAACCTTAGAAATCCCTCACCCCCCCACCTTTGCTACCATAAAAACCCAACTCTAACTGAGCTCGGGGCTCTCTGATCACTCCAATACATTGGACACATGGAGAGACCGGGTTTGCAAACTTGTGCAAGGATAAAGGCTCTTTGGTTTTACATACAGAACTTGGTCTCCTAGTTGGTTGTTGGGGGACTTCGTGATCTGGGCATGACACCCAGAAGATAGCTCTTAGCTGTGTGAGCCCTGTAGGCCATACCCCTCAGAGTTCCCCGACTGTGTCTACCTCCTAATGCCTCTGCATACACAACAGGTCATTTCCACTGCCCATCTCATTGCTCAACCAATAGCCTCATTTGCTTCCTATTCCTTTGATATCCCTACCCCCATCTCCCTTACCCCATTCACCACAATGACTGTTTCCTATCCTTCATCTAGGCCTCTCCACCTCCTCAGAGAGGCAATGCACCACTTTCTTTAACCTTATCTGTCTTGTAGTTGGTATTGTTTTAACCATTAATTTGTTTCTGTGTTTATCATCTGCCATCTCAAAAGTCCCCAAAGGCCAGAAGGCCTTGCCCAAATCATTTATGTTTTAAAACCCTGCATTCACTTAGCACAGTGCCTGGCAGAGAGTCAGTACTCAATAAATATTGGGTACATTAAACTTGACTGAATGAGTTCCAGAGAATTCTCGCCATTTCTGCATCACCAAGTTTCTGATGAGCCCAATCGCCTGGGATGGAAAGGTAGGTATAGGAACAGAAGCCTCTCATGCCCACCTGCCTCGCTCCATCATGCTTAGCCCTTCATCACCGGAGGAAAGAAAGCATTTCCCCAGCACCGGCCATAGCTAAAGTGCTCAAGAACACACTGCTTTCACTGTTCCCTAGCTCTTGATTCCACTGGACTGCGGAGGATGAGCTGGGAATAAGACTAATGGTGACCTTTCACCACTAAAGATTCAAAGGGGAAAGCTCAAAAACCCCTACCTTTCCTAGGGGATCTAGAGGCAGCTACTGGTAGAGAGGTGTGCTGGTTTGAATGAGAATGGTCCCCTATTAGGCTCAAATATTTGCAGGCTTTGTCCCTAAATGGATTAAGAGGTGTGGCCTTGGAGTAAGAATGGCTTTGTTGGGGAAGGTGTGTCACTGGGGGTGGGCTCAGAGGTTTCAAAAGCCCAAAGCAGACCCAGTCTCCCCTGCCCCCCCTTTTTCCTCCCTCTCTCCCTGCTATCTGCAGATCAGGATAAAGTAATTCTCCAGCACCAGGCCTGCCTGTGTTCCATCATGCTCCTTGCCATGAGGATAACAGATCAACCCCCAGAAACTGTAAGCCAGGCCCCAATTAAACACTTTCTTTCCTAAGAGTTTCCTAGGTCAAGGTGTCTCTTCACAGGAATAGAACCCTAGCTAAGGCAATGGGAAGGAGGGACATTTTCCTCAAGGCTCTAATCCACTGACAAAGTGTTCATATTCCTGTAAACAGCCCCTCCCCCGTGGTCCTGTATGTAACTCATCAAGTAGAAGAAGGACTGGTTTGGAAAGAGAAAGGAGACCAGCAGGAAGGGACAGGGACAGTTGTGGGGAGAATATGATCAAAATGCATTAGATACTGAGCGCTTTCATCATTCATCGTTCATGTAAGTTAACAAGACATTTTTTAAAAAGGCAAAAGTGGGTGGCTGAAGATGTATCTCAGTTGGTAGGGAACCTCCCAGCATGTAAGAAGCCCTGAGTTTGATCCCTAGCACCACAGGAATGGGAGCAGTACGTGTAGATAATCTCCACTGTAGAAGCAGGAAGGTCAGAAATGTTGAGGTCATCCTAAGCTATATAATGAGTTCACAGCCAGCCTGGGCTACAAGGGACCAGGTATCAAAAACAGAAAGGAAGGCAGGTAGGCTGGTCGGCCAGCTGAGCATCACAATGCACACCCTTAATATCAGCACTTGGGAGGCAGGGATGGGGAGATCTCTGGGAGTTCTAGGCCAGTCTGGTCTATATAACAAGTTCAAGGACAGTCAAGGCTACTTAGAGAAACTCTATTTCAAAACAAAAGGTGGGTGAAGAGATGGCCCAGCAGTTAAGAACACTGGCTGGCTCTTTTAGAGGACCCCAGTTCAGTTCCCAGCATCCACATGGTGACTCACAATGGCCTGTAATTTCAGTCCCACGGGATCTGGCCTTGGTAGACACTGCATGCATGTAGTACCCAGACATACAAACAGAAAAAAAAATCCATATACATCACATAAAATAATTTTTTTAAATTACGCTTTTCTAGGACTGGAGAGATGCTCAGAGGTTAAGAGCACTGATTGTTCTTCCAGAGGTCCTGAGTTCAATTTCCAGCAACCACATGGTGGCTCACACCATCTGTAATGAAATCTGATGCCCTCTCTGGCCTGCAGGCATACATATAAACAGAACACCGTAAGCAAAATAAATAAATAAATCTTTAAAAAAATATATAGAAAAAAATTACGCTTTTCTACTTAAAAAAAAAGAAAAGAAAAGAAAAGAAAAGAAAAGAAAGGAAAAGAAAAAGAGGGTGGATTGGATGGAGGGAAAAGAAAACCTGAGCTAGACATGGTGGTCCATGCTTGTAATCTGAGCATTTAGGAGGCAGAGGCAGGAGATCAGTTCAAGTTGATGGCCAGCCTGGTCTCAAAAGTAGATGGAAAAAAAAAAGGAGAAAAGAAAAGATTGGGCTAGAGGTGTGGCTCAGTGGGCTAGAGGTGTGGCTCAGTGGTAGAATACTTGCCTAGAATGGCAAGGCCCTAGGTTTAACACCCAGCACAATAAGTAACTAAATAATACAATTTTAAAACAATCAAAACCTAATGTTTACTATCAGGCACTGTTTGAAGCCTATAACATGAACTATCCTTTTGGATTCCCAAGCAGCTACTAAGCTACACATCATTACTACCCTAATGTTTAAGCTAAAGAACTGGTCATTGGAGTAAGTGAAGAAGCCAGACCGGCCAGATGGATTCAGAAAAACCCCTTGCTCTTACCACACTGGAACCCTAACAGCGTGCCTACCCTTGATCTTCACAAATAAACGCTTAAAGTCAAGCACAGTTGAGCACACCAAAAACCATAGCATTTGGGGACAGCCTAGGCTACCAGAGAAACTCTACCAAAAAGGAAAAGGAAGAAAAGATTGAGATAAGGGGAGGGGAGGAAAGGGAGTAGGGAAGAGGAAAGGGACAGGGAAGCTTAAGAGAGAGACAGACAGACAGGAGCAGTGGTGGTGCTCGTCTTTAATCCCAGCACTCTGGACGCAGAGGCAGTCGGATCTCTTTGAGTTTGAGACCAGCCTGGTCTACAAAAGCTAGTACCAGGACAGGCTCCAAAGCTACAGAGAAACTGTCTCAAAAAAAAAAAAATTGCCAACCCAAACACTGGGTTGTTACTAAGTATTCACATGCTCCAGGATGTGAAGTAGGCCAAGTTCTGTCCACTTATGAATGTGGAAAAGCCAGGATCGGAATGTGACCTGCTGAGGATCATTAGCTATGAATAAGCCCCAAGGATAACTTGAGGACAAGTCAACCCACTGGCTAATCACTGAGATTTGTCACCTGTATGACGTCGCCTGTTCTAAGGCCTACAGATGCTGAGGCACAGATCGAAACAGGTCACTTGTGAAGCAAAGCTCATCGTGCCAAAAGATGGAGTGCTGGTGACAGGGCTACCGGAAGGAGGAGTGTGGCGGGAGAGGACTCCAAGAGAAGGCAGAGGCCAGTGGAGCTCTCTGAGTTCAAGGCCAGCCTGGTCTACACACTCGTTCAAGGACAGCCAGGACTACATTAATAGAAAGACCCTGGGTTTTTGTTTTTTTTTTTTTTTTTTGGTTTTGTTTTTAAAAAGGCTGGAGGGGGGGTAGCACACACATGAGCCACCTAACTAGGTCTTGATACTGGAAGAGGACAAGCAGGAAAAACAGGACCGACCTGAGGCTCTTAAAACACAAGGCAGCTGGCAGGATGGCTTAGAGAGTAAAGGCAGCCACTGGCCATGCGAGCCTGCTGACCTGAGTTTAATCTAGAACCCACACAAGGGTGGAAGGAGAGAAGAGACTCCACAAAGTTGTTCCAACTATGGCACTGGAAGGTACTGGAGTTTTATCCAGTTACAGGGCAGAGGCCCACGTCTGACACTCCCATAGCCAAATTCAATGCTTATGCCCTTACATAACCTGCAGACACCTGCACACGCCCCTCTATAACTGGCTCCCAACTGGTTTTCTGGTTTGAGTTTGGGTCCTGGCTGGCTGTTGTGGAATAATCTTTTTGTACACTGTTAAGTGTGTCTTTGCCAAGAAGCCTTCTGACTGGTTTAATAAAGAGCTGAATAGCCAATAACTAAGTGGGGAGAGGTTAGGTGGGACTTCTGGCCAGAGAGGAAGAGGAGATTAATCTAGGTGCGGGAGGAAACAGAAAGTCATGAGGCAAAACACAGATTAATATAAATGAGTTAATTTAAGTTATAAGAGCCAGTGGGTCAAAACTAAACTATAGGCCGAACTTTCATAATTAATAACAAGTCTCTCTGTCATGATTTGGGGGCTGGCGGTCCAAAAGAGCCTACTAGAGCTGGCTGCAAACTCACCACACAGGCAAGGATGTCCTTGAACTCCTGATCAAGTGCCAGGATTACAGGTGTGGGATACTGAGTCCAACGTCAACATGTAGCTTCAGCTTACATAGGCATGCTGTAATACTTTGTGGCAAATTCAAGCTCTGCTTTCCCTACATCTTCTGTTCAGTTTTGCTGGGAGCCTAAAACCACCCTAAGAAATAAAGACCACTGGGGGCAGGGAAGTGGAGCTGCACCTAGGAGGAGTTAAGGGGAGGAGTTGGGGACAAAAAATAATAATAATAAACTTTTACAGAAGGGAATAAAGGGCACTTAGCAACAGGAAGAACCTGGACAGAGGCGGGATGGAAAGGGGGAGTCGGATGACTCACAGACCGATGACTGGAGGGAGGCCAGTGTCACAGGCAGGATGAGGAAGCTGCAGGGGGGTCAGAAAGAAGGCTAACCCCGAGAACAAGCTAGCTCAATGTAGGACATCGGCCATTCCTGTTTGGGGCTAAGACTGGGAAGGGTACAGGTATGAGGGTTAGAGAAAGCTCCACCCAAAGTTCTGCCCCCACGGGGAGACCATCTCCTGGAAAAGGGGAAGGTGGGGTTGGGTGTGGTGGCTCGCACCTGTGACGCCAGCTCTTGGAAAGCTAAGGAAGGGTTCCTCAAATCCAAGGGCAGTTTGGATAAAAGAGTGAGTTCCAGGATATCCTGAGCTACTGACGGAGGCACTGCCTCAAAGTCACAAGATGGAAACAAAAACCAGAGGGATTGCAACACATGGGCAATCACCACCTTTTACACTGGCCACGAATGCCAGAACGGGTGTCGGGTCGGTTCAGTGGCCTGTGGGACCAAGAACAATCAGGAATTACATGTGACCTACTTAATCAAATTCAAACCAGCCAAAAGAACACTGCTCCAAATGAAGTGACCAGCAAGGAGGAGGGGCTGCCTAGTGAGCAAGGTGATCCCTGTGAGCAAGCCAGGGGCACAGCAAGGGGGGCGGGTAAAGGTATTCACTGACAAACCGATGGGAGATACCTTCGCTTTCTGCCCCTGCAAGGCCAAGGGAAATCGTTTAATACCTCTGGGCCTCAGTTTCCTTACCTATAAAACAGGCCCACTGTGCACTTCATGGATCTGCTGCTATAAAGGGCCAACATGAAAATATGGAGTCTGGTGCCTGGCACCCACTATCCTGGCCCCCGTCAGTGTTCATTGGGTCCTTTAAAACTAATTTTAATTTTCCTTCAGATATCCTCCACGCCAGATATCAATGTTTATGGGACAGAATGTTTTTAAACTCCACGTTCTGTGGTTCACTGGCAAGTGTGAAACACACATCGTGGCCATCGCCTCCGAGAGCCAGATCACTAACTCTTAGACATCTAAGGCCTGGATCTGAAGCCGAAGGTAAGGCATGGAAATTCCTTCTAGAAGGAGGTGAAATGCCAAAGTTATTATTCCTAACTCCTTTTTTGACGGAAACTCTGAAGTAACCCAAAGGTATCTGACACGTGTCTGTCCACAGCTTCGGGTCCGCCAAGTTCTCAAAACAGAGGCCACAGTTTTTCAGGTTTCCACCATCGCTCAACCATCAGAGAACTAAGCTGAGCATAAAGGGAGAAACGCCCAGAACCCTGATTCAGATCATAACCCTGATTTCCCGGCATACGGAATGTAGTCATGGGTAGGATAGGGTTGGATCAGTGCTAGGCAAACGGATGAGAAGGCTATGAGCTCGTTATTCCCTCTGAGACCCCCATTCCAACCTTCACGGGCAGCAGGATCGGCGTGTCTGTCCCACCTCCTCCCATGCTATTCCACCACCTGCTCTGCCAGGAAGCCTCATTATTGAATCACAGTGCCGTACAGAACTCCTGGCAGAGCTGTGTCTGTGACTTCAAGGAGTATGAGTTCCCCACACACAAAGCCCTGTTCTGCCCTGTACATTAACCATGTAAGACTGTACTCACAGAAGAAAGAGGAACCAGGGGACAGCAAGATGGCTCGGTGGATAAGGAACTTGGTAAACTTGATAAGGAAGTTGATTGATAAACATCGTGCCTGCAGCCTGAATTCAATCTCTGAACTACAGTGTGGAAGGAGAGAACTCCCATAAATTGTCCTCTCTGACCCTAACACTTATCTTATACAGCATACATGCATACACAAATAAGCACACACACAGCTTTACACACGTGTCATGCCTTAGTTACATTCCTACTGACTGAGGCAATTTATAAAAGAAGTGTTTAGGGGCTGAAGAGATGGCTCAGCAGTTTAGAGTACTTGTTCATCCAGGGGACCCAGGTTCAACTACCAGAACCCACAGCGTGGCTCACAACTAACTCTCTGTAACTCCAATTTCAGGAGATCCAACCCCTTCGTCTGGCCTTCAAAGACACCAGGCACAAGTGCAGTGGACAGATATACATGCAGACAAGACATCCATACATACAGAAAACAAAAATCCTTTAAGAAAAGTAAGCACTTAATCAGGCTTATGGTTTCAGAGGTTTACAGTCCACGATATCAGAGCAAAAGAATACTGGAGAGCTCACGTCTTGATCCACAACCACCAGGTAGAGAGAAAGAGCACTGGGAATCATAGGAGTCTTTAGAAACCTCCAAGCCCACCTCTTCCTACAAAGCCATACCTCCTAATCCTTTCCAAACAGTTCCACCAATAGGAGACCAAATATTCAAATACACATGCCAAGAGGGGCCATTCTCATTCAAACCACTATATGCCTTTACATACACATAAGAAAGAAAGAAAGAAAGAAAGAAAGAAAGAAAGAAAGAAAGAAAGAAA
>JABTXL010004176.1:305757-330852 GCA_025134845.1 Neodon shergylaensis
AGTCACTTCTAAATGTATCTACGTTTACATCATTATTCAAGACGGTCTGTCAGTCAATCTCAACTCTACTACCCCTTTAAAAATAAATAAACGGGGATTGAGGAGCAACACAGTGACAAGGTGCTTGCTAATATGCTCGAGACCGTAGGCTCCATCCCCAGGACCAGAAGGGAAGAAGACAGCTAGAGGTTGGTTGAGTGAAACTGGAATGACTGTCCGGGTTGTATGTGTGCCTGAGGGACAGGAATCACGCCAAGTCATGCAGACCCCTCAACCTCACTAGAGATACTGTTGCCAGGACACTTAGCCTCCCCCTTCTGAAAGCCCCTCAAAACTGGGCCAATAGTTGGAGGAGTCTCCTAACGCCCCCAACCCCCTCCGGCCACTCCCACAAGCCCGCTGCCAGGAGAAGAGGGGTTTTCATACACCCCTCCACCGAGTGCCTTCTGCTCCCCCCTCTCGGACCTTGGTTTCACCTGTCGCAAACTGAAAGGGTTGATGGAGAACACGTCAAACCCCCCCTCTGCTCCCAATTTCTAATCCATCGCTCTCCACGCGCCTGTGCCTTGCGGAAACAGACATCCCGTGACCATCCCCTTAACAATCCTTGTAATTTTAGGAAAGTGTGATGTGTCCAGAACCGATAAACAGGCTGTTGCTTCCCCGTGCCATCAAACCCGATCAACAACGTGGGTTCATACGCGGCCTTTTCCATCAATCCCACAACCTCGTAAAGAAGAGGGGGGGAAAAAAAAAACATCCTCGCCCCTCCCAGGCTCTAAAGTCGAAGGCGCCTGGCCTAGGGTGCAGGCAGGGAATAATAAAAACCGCCCGCGCCAGCATCTTCCCTGTCCCCGGGCGGGCTGAGCAGGTGCCCGCCACCCGGCTCCCTCCCCGAGGCTCGGCTTACTCACTCGCGGTCCTGGGCGGCGGCGCCGGGCCGGGGAAAACCGCGGAGTTTGCTGACTCAAGGCGCGGCGGCGGCGGCGGCGAGCGCCCAGGAGCGCACACGAGGAGCGCAGCCCCGCGTCCAGCGCACGCAGCGCCCGCCCCGCCCTGCGCGCCCGCTGCCCCCGCCCCGCGCCACTGCCAGCCTCCCACTGGAACGTGGGAACAGCCACCTAGCTAGTGGGTCTTTCTCTCCACCCAGCAGTGAGGGACGGGGGAGGTTGGGAACAGACGCACATGACTCGGTGTTCACAGCGGAATCTCGATGGAGGGCGTGTGACTGGTATAAAAATATTAACTTCTCTGTAATTTCTTTTTTTTAAAAAAAAATATTTTTTCCATGAACTATGAGGGGAAAACCTATGAAATCTGCCAAAAGTATGCACATTTCCTAAATACCATCTTGAACTGGATTTCACCCACCTGTATGCATAGAATACCTCAATCTTCCGGAATGGGAAGGGAAGATGGCTCAGCTTTAAGAGCCCTTTTTTGTTGTTTTGTTTCTCAAGACAGAGTTTCTCTTTGGGGCCTGCCCTGGAACTAGCTCTAGTAGACCAGGCTGGCCTTGAATGCACAAAGATTAAAGACCAGCACCACCACTGCCCGGCATAAATAAACAAATCATAAAATTAACCAAAGTATGCTTTTGTCTAATTCAGCACTATGATAACTGTATCATTTTTCTGGGTTAAGAATAATAATTTACAGCCGGGCGGTGGTGGCGCACGCCTTTAATCCCAGCACTCAGGAGGCAGAGGCAGGTGGATCTCTGTGAGTTCGAGACCAGCCTGGTCTACAAGAGCTAGTGCCAGGACAGGCTCCAAAACCACAGAGAAACCCTGTCTCGAAAAACCAAAAAAAAAAAAAAAGAAGAATAATAATTTACAATCCGAATCCAGGGAACTGTTACAGTCACCTTTTAAAGGCTGTGACATTTTTGTTATACCATCACTGAAAGCTGATAAAAATCTGTATTCTGTTGTAGTTTGTAGTTTAGAAACACTGAGCTGGGCATATGGGCATGGTGGCACACACATTTAATCCCAGCACTCAGAGGCAGATAAATTTCGGTAAGTTCAAGGTCATCCTTATCTATGTGGATTCCTGGACAGCCAGGGCTAGATAAAGAGACCTGGACTCAAGAAATAAAAGCACAAAGAAGCCCTGTCTGGGCCTGGAGAGGCAGCGTGGATGGCATGTGCTTTTCTTTCAGAGGATGCAAAAGTTCCTTTTGCAGGGGCTGGAGAGTTGGGTCAGTGGTTAAGAACACTGACTGTTCTTCCAGAAGACCTGGGTTCAATTCCCAGCACCCACATGGCAGCTCACAACTGTCTGAAGATCCAGTTGCAGGGAATCTGACACCTTCATACCAATGCACATAAAATAAAAGTTAAATAAACCATAAAAAATATTTTTAAAAAAAGTTCCTTTTGCAGCACCTACAGGGGTGACCCCAGCTCCAGGAGAGCTGATGCTTCCCTCTGGCCTTCTTGAACACACACACACAAAATACATGTCTTTAAATAAAGTTTGCTGATACAATCCCATGAAAATGTTCTTAAGAAAAAAATACAAAAACTTTACTGTGAGAACTTTTAGTCCTGGAGACTGAGAATTAAGTCTGTGGTATTTATGCAGTTCAAGCCCATGATGTCAATGTACTGTCTTAAGGAATTTGGGCGCATTTCAAATCTATGTTCAAGTAATGTTTACAATAATGCATCCTAATAGGATAGTCATTTGCCTTGTACTAAAAGTTTTCATCTAAATAGCTGATTTTAAGTTACAATATGTTAGTAAACAGTATTGGAGGACAACAGAAATTCTTTTGAGACAGGGGTCTCACTCTACAGCTCTGGTTGTCCTAGAACTCACTTTGCAGACCAAGGATGACCTCATGCTTACAGAGATCCACCTGCCTCTGCCTCCAAAGGGCTGTGGTTAAAGGGGTGCACCCCTATGCTTATTTGACAACAGAATTGAAGATTTAGAACATTTCTGAGTTTAGAGCGTGGCATGGTGAGTGAGTGCGGAAGCATTCTTGTAGCATACAGGAGGCAGAGGCAAGGGGATCACAACGAGTTTGAGACCAGTTTGGGCTAAATGTTGTTTTAGGTATTAACTTCTGTCTTAGTTAACTTTTCTATTGCTGTGATAAGACACCATGCCCAAGGCAACTTAGAGAAGAAGAGTTTATTGGGGATTACAGTTCAAGACATCAGGGTGGGGAGAAGGGCAGCAGACACAGGCAGGCATGGGGCTGGAGCAGGAGCTGAGAGCTACAACAGGGAGACAGAGGGAGCTAAGTAGGGATGTTGTCAGCTTTTGAAACCTCAAAAACCACTCCCAGTTGACGTACCTCCTCCCAAAAGGTTGCACCTTCTAATCTTTCCCAAACAGTTCCACCCACTGGAAACCAAACATTCAAATACTTGCAAGCCTGTGAAGGCCATTCTCACTTGCAAACTCAGATATCAAGTTACATACACAAAGATAAGTAAAATAAAATTTAAATATAATGAATCATGCTGTTAAACTTGTGACTTAATAACTAAAATTTGGGGGCTGGAGAGATGGATCAGTGGTTAAGAGCACTGACTGCTCTTCAGAGGATCCCGGTTCAATTTCCAGAACCCACATGGCAGTTCACAACTGTCTGAAGATCTAGTTGCAGGGGATCTGACACCTTCACACCAATGCACATAAAGTTAAATAAACCCTAAAAAAAATTTAAAAAAAAAAGAAAGAATAGAAATAGAAAAACTAAAATTTGCCTGGGCAGTAGTGGCGCACGCCTTTAATTCCAGCACTCGGGAGGCAGAGACAGGTGGATCTTTGTGAGTTCGAGACCAGCCTGGTCTACAAGAGCTAGTTCCAGGACAGGCTCCAAAACCACAGAGAAATCCTGTCTCGAAAAAAAAAAAAAACCCTAAAATGTATGGGGTTAGAGAGATGGCTCAAGGCTTAAGAGGACTTGCCACTTGTCCAGAGGACCCAAGTTTGGTTTCCAGCACACACTGTGGGAAGACCACAAAAGCCTATAACTCCACCTTCCAGGGATCCAGTGCCTTCTTCCGGTCTCTTCAGATACCCACACAAGTAACATATACATTATATTAATAATATAGTGTTTTCTGTGCACAAAAAGTACTCTGGCATCAAGAAACAATCATCATTAGCACATTTTCTCTGTGTGCATTGCAGCAAGATGGGGACACATAGTATCTTTACAGCTGTGGCCATGAGTTACTGTCTCCACTCTGTACTTGTTTCCTTCTTGTATCTGTGTAGCTACAGCACTGTGAGCCTTCACTCTGCTGTTTACCCACCCAAACAAGCCAAAAGGTAACTTTTAGGGGAATCAAAACCTGTCTTTCCACTACTTACTTTAGGATCGCAGCAAATTAACTTAAGCTTTTTAGATTTGTTTCTCCTTTTGAAAGGGATGTGGTAATAATGGCAGTAGTACCAGCTTCATGGCACGGTTGCAGGGGTCAATGAAAGAACCTAGGTACAGCCCTTAGAACTGTGCTGGGCACATAACTGTTCCGCACATTCTCACTGTTGTGTTTTTTATTCTCTAGGTGATTTCTGTAGCTGGGATGGGGGTGGGGAATACATGTTTGTGCACATACATGTGGAAACCAGAGGACAACCTCTGGTGGTGTACTAATCAGGGTTCTCTAAAAAAAATAGAACTGATAGAATTTACATGTGAATTCCTAGACCGAGTTCCAGGATGTCATCCAGTAGTCCACCAATGGCTGCCTCCTAACAGAAAAGCCAGGAACCCAGTAGCTGTTCCTTCCCTAGAGGTATATGTTTCGGCAGTCCCCATCAGGTGTTAGAGTCCTGGAGGATTCCCAGAGAGCTGCTGTGTTAGTTAAAGTTACCATGGCTGTGATGAAATACCATGACCAAGGCAGCTTATAAAAGAAAGCATTTAATTGGGGGCTTGCTAACAGTTTCATAGGGCTATTTCATAACACCGCAGCAGAAATCATGGAGGTGTCATAAGATTGGCATGGTGCTGATGTATAGCCGAGAGCTCACAACTGATCTGCAGGCAGAAAGACCTTGCCTGGTGTGGGCTTCTGGAACCTCAAAACCCTCCTGCAATAACACACCTCCTCCAGCAAGGTCACACCTCCTAACCCTTCCTAAACAGTCTGCCAGCTGGGAAGCAAATATTCAAATATATGAGTCTAGGATGAGGAGGAAGGCATTCCCATTTAAACCCCCAGTTGGCCTTCAGTATATGTTAGAATCTCAAAGAAGTTAGTTTTAATACAGGTAGAAATGGCTCCGTAGTGGGATAGATGAATTTGCCAGTAAGAGTGAAGACTAGTAGGCAAAACCAAAGGTTCCTTCTGTGTCCTTTTAAGTGGACACACCTTTAATCCCAGTACTCAGGAAGCAGAGGGAGATGGATCTCTGTGAGTTCGAGGCCAGCTTGGTCTACAGAACTAGTTCCAGAACAGCTAGGGCTGTTATACAGAGAAACCATGACGCCATGTCTCGAAAAACCAAAAAAAAAAAAAAAAGAAGAAGAAGGAGAAAAGGGAGGGAGAAAGGAAGGAAGGGAGGAAGGGAGGAAGGGGGAGAGGGAGAAAAAGAGAGAAGGAAGGAAGGAAGGAAGGAAGGAAGGAAGGAAGGAAGGAAGGAAGGAAGAAAGGAAGAAAGGAAGGAAGAAAGGAAGAAAGAAAGGAAGAAAAGAAGAAAGCCCCTCACAAATTCGCACAGCTGGCTGGGTTTTAATTGTTTCCAGATGTAGTCAAATTGACAGCCCAGATAGCCATCATAGAGAGGTGTCATTCCTCAAGAGCCACCCACTGTTTTCTTTGTTTCTTTTTTGAAGCAGGGTCCCTCAGTCCTCTAGAACTTGGCAAGTAGGCTAGGCTATCTGGTCAGTGGGCCTCAGGCATCCACCTGTCTCCCCAGCACTGGGATTACAAGTGTAAGCCACAGTGCACAGCTTTTATCTATGTGGGCTCTGGGAGTCAGCTCCGTCTTCATGCTTGCAAGGCAAGCACTTTATCAGCTGAGCCATTTCCCTGAGGTCTCAGCACATAGTCCAGGCTCACCGTGAGCTCACTAAGTATTCCAGGCTGGTCTTCAACTTCAACAGAAGGGGTCCCCCTGCCTCAGCTTCCCGAATGCTGGAATTACACAATGCTCAGGTTGTTTTATCTTTAGTATAAAGATATGTCTTTAAAAATCAGAACAATAGGGCCTGGGAAATAGCTCAGCTGATAAAGTGCTTGCCTTATGAGCATGAACGCTGAGCTGACTCCCAGAGCCCACAAAGATCAAAGCTGTGCACTGTGGCTGACACTTGTAATCCAGTGCTGGGGAGATTGTGTAAGAGATTATCCTCTAATCTCTTACATCTCCTAGCTAAATGTACTGAGATACATGACAAAAGGCCATCTCCAATCCGCCTCTCACTGGATGTTTTTTTTTTTTAGGTTTATTTACTTATTTTGTTTACAGTGTTCTGTCTGCATGTATGCCTACAGACCAGAAGAGGGCACCAGATTTCATTACAGATGGTTGTGAGCCACCATGTGGTTGCTGGAAATTGAATCCAAGACCTCAGGAAGAACAATCAGTGCTCTTAACCTCTGAGCCATCTCTCCAGCTCCCTCACTGGGTGTTTATTCTCTCTGAAAATTTGCAAAATCCACAAGATAGCAAAAAATGAAAATTGACCTGATATTGGCTGGCGTGTCTTTGATGCTACCACTGGGGAGGCAGAGGCAGATGAGTTCAAGGACAGCCTGGTCTACACAGAGAGCTCTAGACCAGTCAAGGCTACATAGTGAGACCCTATCTCAAAATAAACTAACAAACCTCATCCCTTCAAAGATTAGGGAGGGTTTGGTAGGAGAGACAACACCTTTTCAAGAAAGCTTTGCATTATCAAAATTAAAATTTGTATTTATTTTTCTTGTTTGTTTTGCTTTTATTGAGACAGGGTTTCTCGTGTAGCCCTGGCTGCCCTGGAACTAGCTCTGTAGGTAGGCTGGCCTCAAACTCACAGAGATTCACCTGCCTCTGCCTCCCCAGTGCATAGCCATGTAGAGGCAGTAGAAGCAGTGGTTCCAAGACTCCTGCTGATTTATAGTCCAAAGTTCAAGGCCTAAAGCCTACACACATCTCCCTGCCTATGATCTAAGCCTGGTCTACAGAGCTAGTTCCAGGACAGGCTCCAAAGCCACAGCAAAACCCTGTCTTGAAAAACCAAAAAAATAAATAAATAAATAAATAAATAAATAAATAAATAAATCATCTGCAGATTTTTTTATTTGGTTTTGGGTTTTTGTTTTGTTTTGTTTTTGTTTTGTTTGTTTTAACCAGCATCACTACCACAAAAAGTTTAGGCTTATATTGTTTGTTGGATAACCGTAGAAGTCTTCATGTACTCAATTCAGACACAATTATTATGTTTATTTTTTAATTTTGACTTTTTCCCAGATCCCTACCCGTACCCACTCAACTTTGTGTCTTCTTTTTTCAAAACATTTTTATAACATTTGTGCATGCATGCATGTATTTTGTGTGCATGTGTGTGCATGATGGTATGAGCACACTGTAGGTGGGACTTCAGAGGACCACTGCAGGAGGCAGTTCCTTCCTTCCTTCCACCATGTGGGTCCTGGGAATCTGTCCCAGGTCCTCAGATTTGGTGGCAGGCACCTTCAAATGCTGAGCCTTCTCAGCAGCCCAATTTTTTTTTAAATAAGTGCAATTCTCAGTTGATTGAGTATGAGGGTATTAAGTCGGTGATGTCCAGATAACCCAGAGCCAAGCCCTTTATCCCTCTGCACAGTTCCTTGTGAGAAATGGCACCTACTCAACTAGGCTGTTTGGGAGACAATGGATATAACAGCCCAGTTTTACACAGAGTAAGAAAGAGCTTCCTGGGCTGGAGAGATGGCTCAGTGGTTAAGAGCATTGCCTGCTCTTCCAAAGGTCCTGAGTTCAATTCCCAGCAACCACATGGTGGCTCACAACCATCTGTAATGGGGTCTGGTGCCCTCTTTTGGCCTTCAGGCATACATGCAGGCAGAATATTGTATACATAATAAATAAATAAATATTTTTTTAAAAAAGAAAGAGCTTCAGCCAGGCAGTGGTGGCACACTCCTTTAATCCCAGCACTTGGGAGGCAGAGGCAGGCGGAGTTCTGTGAGTTCGAGACCGGCCTGGTCTACAAGAGCTAGTTCCAGGACAGGCTCCAAAGCCACAGCGAAACCCTGCCTCAAAAAAAAAAAAAGGAGATTCCTATGTAGTACTTAGACAATATTGTGTTTCACCCATATCTCATCTGTACTGAATTAATGGTTGCAGAATATATGAATGACACAGCATGGTGGATCTTAAGAAGGAAGCCTTATTTATTCACACAGTCAGTGCTGCGCCAGCGCCATATGAAGGTGCCAGATGTCTGCTGTGGGAAGTCCTTCTGTCTATGTGTTGTTTTTTATTGATTAATGAATAAAGAAACTGGCTTGGCCTGATAGGGTATAGCAGAGCTAGGTGGGGAAAACTAAACTGAATGCTGGGGGAAAGAAGGAGGAGTAAGAGAGAAGCCAGGTAGCCCCACCAGAGATAGATGCCAGAACTTTAGTCGGTAAGTCACAGCCATGTGGTGATACACAGATTACTAGAAATGGGTTAAATTAATATGTAAGAGTTGGCCAATAAGAAGCTAGAAATAATGGGCCAAGCAATGATTTAATTAATATAGTTTCTGTGTGATTATTTCAGGTCTGGGTGGCTGGGAACCAACAAGCAGCCACCCTGCAACAAATTGGCATGCCAACATGGTAGACTAAATCCATGCAAAAGCTGGAAAGCTTAAAAAGGAATTCTAGAAAACAAAAATACAGAGTTTAGCACAGCTTGCTGTTTGCTGGCGGCGTGCTGTAGCTCCTTTAAGAGAGGTTTCCCTGACTCAGTGGTAGCAGAAAAAAAACCTGCATGACTTTGAAATGGAGGCTTTCTGGGCCATGCTGCCAGCGTGACCTCTGGCTCTTTCAGGAGGCCAAGCCTTTTTTTGTTTTGTTTTTGTTTTTTGAGACAAGGTTTCTCTGTAGCTTTGGTGCTTGTCCTAGAACTAGTTCTTGTAGACCAGGCTGGCCTCAAAGTCACAGAGATCCACCTGCCTCTGCCTCCCAAGTGCTGGGATTAAAGGTGTGCACCACCACCACCCGAGGCCAAGCATTTAAATGGGGTTTGTAAGCAGCATGTTATGAACTGCTAAATGGCTCAACATATGCCCGCTGCATACTTAGAACTGGGGAAATGTGCATGGCTTGCAGAGGTGATTAACAGATTTCCACTATGTTGGATGGTGTGGACCAAGCAGGAAGGACTGTATATACTCTAGTAATGCCACAGCTTAAGTTTTTAAGAAGGGCTTAGCATTTTAAGAAGTACTCTTGGACAGTAAAGAATTACAGATACACAATAGACATAAAAGACTTCTAAATGGGTCACAGCATTGAATATATGTATGTAGGCTTGGGAGAGAGAAGAAAAAAAGAGTATAGAAGGTAATAAAAAGGAAAAAGAAGGTAAAGTCTTTAAAGAGACAGAAGTCATGGATTAAAGGAGTAAAGATAATAAAATAGATAGTAAAAGTAGTAAAAGTAATAGAATAAAAACAAGCCACATAAAGATGGAAAATTCACAGAGAGTCCGGATTATGTATATTATTGTGTTTTCTTTGAATTTTTTTGACTGTAAAGGAGCTAAGTAACCAAAATATATACTTTAAAGGTATCTTGTCTTCAGAATTTGAGTCTAAGAATATGTTGCTTTGGAAAAGAGGTTTTTCTTTTGTTTCCACAGAAGATGAGAACCTGTGAATTGCTTCCAGATTAATACCATTTGATGAACCACGACCCCCTAAAGGTTGCCTTGAACACTCCTCAAAAAATTACTTCACTCGGGCTAGAGAGATGGCTCAGTGGTTAAGATCATTGCTCCTTCTTGCGGAGGTCCTGAGTTCAATTCCCAGCAACGATATAGTGGCTCACAACCATCTGTAGAGATCTGGTACACTCTTCTGGCCTGCAGGCAGGCATACAGACAGAACATTGTATACATAATAATTAAATAAATCTTTTAAAAAATTAATTTACTCAATAAACAGCAGGAAGTAGTTTAGAGAAATATACACCCTAGTCCCAAATATTGCCTACAAATGTTTGTTTACATTTGAAAGGGGATATGCTATAGAGATTTTCATTGGTATGGATCTTGGTTTATTGATACAAATTTAAGATCAATTTTGTTATATATATATTTCTGCTCTTGATTAAAGTATTGTGTTTGTGAAGCTCATTTAAAAATGTAATGTTGGCCGGGCGGTGGTGGCGCACGCCTTTAATCCCAGCACTTGGGAGGCAGAGGCAGGCAGATCTCTGTGAGTTTGAGACCAGCCTGGTCTACAAGAGCTAGTTCCAGGACAGGCTCCAAAACCACAGAGAAACCCTGTCTCGAAAATAAATAAATAAATAAATAAATATGTAATGTAGGTTAATCCCAGCACTCGGGAGGCAGAGGCAGGCGGATCTCTGGGAGTTTGAGGCCAGCCTGGTCTACAAGAGCTAGTTCCAGGACAGGCACCAAAGCTACAGAGAAACCCTGTCTCGAAAAACCAAAAAAAAAATGTAATGTAGGGGGCTGGAGAGATGGCTCAGTGGTTAAGAGTACTGATTGTTCTTTCAGAGGTCCTGTGTTCAATTCTCAGCAATCACATGGTGGCTCACAACCACCTTTAATAAAATTTGCTGCCAACTTCTGGCCTGCAGGGACACATGCAGGCAGAACATTGTATACTTAATAAATAAATCTTTTTTAAAGATGTAATGTATAATTAAGAATCATAGGTTAATCGATAATCATCTATAATATTCAAGCTTGTCATGTTAGTTAGGTTTTCAAGATATATAGAGATATATTTCAGTTGGATAGGCATTCTTCAAATCTTTCAAAGACTACAGAATATGGCACTTAAAATGTTTAAGAATTTAGGACTTGCCAGGCGATGGTGGTGCACACCTTTAATCCCAGCACTCGGGAGGCAGAGGCAGGCGGATCTCTGTGAGTTCGAGACCAGCCTGGTCTACAAGAGCTAGTTTCAGGACAGGCTCCAAAACCACAGAGAAACCCTGTCTCAAAAAAAAACAAAAAAAAAAAAAAGAATTTAGGACTTTTCATGACAGTGAGACACATCTGCTCCTGGGAGCACCAACTACTTCACAAGGATAATGAGCATCGAAGAGGCTCCTTACGGAATTTGTTGGCCATTTGGGCAAGAAACTGCTCTTGCCTGGACTGCTTGATGAACTGGACATGCAGGACCCACAGAGAAATGACTGCTAAACTTGCATAAAGGTGAGATGATCCTTCGGGGTTCCTGATTCATGAAAGAGACTGCCAGACATTCTGCAGGACACAGAAGAAAATGACTGACAAACTGCCAACAGAAGCGGAACTGTCTTTAAAATTTCCTGCTTCATAAAAAAGTATGCTGGATACTATGGGCCTATGGGCTGAAGATTAGCTGCCCCCACGAAACAGAAGAACTTTGGGTGACTATCCAGGCAATGAGATGTCTCTGTCAATTCTAGAGTGTTAGAAGCTGCTTACAATGCACTTCCTGTTTACTTAGGTAATATATCCTTCTGGAGTCTTTGATGGAGTTGAAGAATAAATGGTTATAGTTTTCCTTAGTTATGATAAAAGATAAAGTAATTCTTACTTGATACCCTTTTTTGTTTGTTTGTTTGTTTGTTTTTGTTTTTCGAGACAGGGTTTCTCTGTGGCTTTGGAGCCTGTCCTGGAACTAGCTCTGTAGATCAGGCTGGTCTCGAACTCACAGAGATCTGCCTGCCTCTGCCTCCCGAGTACTGGGATTAAAGGCATGCGCCACCATCGCCCGGCTTGATACCCATTTTGTAATATGTAGTTTTATTATATTAATGTTAAAACCTTCCTTTTTATTTAAACAGAAAAGGGGAGATGATGTGGGATTCCCCTCTGTATGATGTGAATACTATTGGTGAATAAAGAAACTGTGTTGGCCTGTTGATAGGGCAGAAATTAGGTAGGCAGGGAAAAGTAAGCTGAATTCTTGGAGAAAGAAGGCAGAGTCAGAGAGAAGCCATGTAGCCCCACCAGAAACAGATGCTGAAACTTTATCAGGTAAGTCACATATTATTGTGGCAATACACAGATTACTAGAAATGGGTTAATTTGTAAGAGTTAGCCAATAAGAAGCTAGAGCTAATGGGCCAAGCAGTGATTTAATTAATACAGTTTCTTTGTGATTATTTCAAATCTAGGTAACCAGGACAAACAAGCGGCCTTCCTCCTACAGATGTCTCTCTCTGGACGGTTATACTTGGATAAGAAGAAGGAAGAGAGGCAGGGTGGAAGGAAGTGGTTTGAATGCAAATGACCCCCATAGGCTGATATGTTGGAATAATTGGTCCCCAGTTGGTAAAATTGTTTGTGAAATTTCAAAACCTAGGCCATTTGCTGTTGGCCCTCCACCCAATCCCCATTCCACCCTCCACTTCCACATTTCCAATATGCAGATTAGGACATAAACTCTTGGCTATTGCTCCATGCCTGCCTGTTTACTGCGTGCTTGCCACCAAACCGTGAACACCAATAAAGGTTCTCTCAAATAAGTTGCCTTGGCAGAGGCAGGCGGATCTCTGTGAGTTCGAGGCCAGCCTGGTCTACAAGAGCTAGCTCCAGGACAGGCACCAAAAACTTCAGAGAAACCCTGTCTCGAAAATCAAAAAAAAAAAAGTTGCCTTAATCATGGTGTTTGGTCAGGGCAATAGAAAATGATTCCTTTGGGCTGGAGAGATGGCTCAGTGGTTAAGAGGACTGGTTGTTCTTTCACAGGTCATGAGTTCAATTCCCAGCAACCACATGGTGGGTCACAACCATCTGTAATGAGATCTGGCGCCCTCTTCTGGTGTGTCAGCATACATGGAGGCAGACTGTTGTATACATAATAAATCTTTAAAAAAAAAAAAAAGAAAATGATTCCTTTATCATTCCTTATCTTTTTGAATCATTCAAATGTAATAGAGTACATTAAAAACATATACACAGAGACAAACACTGAAACTAAGATAGCCTAGAGACCTGAAAAACTCCACCTCCATCCTTTTCAGGTCCCTGCTGAGCTGGGAATAAAATGGCATAAAAAAAAATAACAGCAGTTGGAGAGAAGGCTCAGTGGTTAGGAGCACAGGCTGCTCTTCCAGAGGACCTGGGTTCAATTCCCAGCACTCAGATGGTGGCTCACACCTGTCTGTAATTCCAGTTTTAGGGGACCTGACACCAATAGCAAAACCCCAATGCACATAAAAATAAAATATCATTTAAAAAAAGATTAACAGCCAGGCCTTGATGGTGCACGCCTTTAATCCCAGCACTTGGGAGGCAGAGGCAGGCAGATTTCTGCGAGTTTGAGGCCAGCCTGGTCTACAAGAGCTAGTTCCAGGACAGGCTCCAAAGCTACAGGCTCCAAAGCTACAGAGAAACCTGATCTTGAAAAACCAAGAGACCTGGGTCATTCAAAAGGAGATCAGCTGAATGCCCTTTATTCAACCTTGGGAAAATCCTCCTGTACCTTGCTGCTGTACAAGGAATTCTCCCCAGGCAGGTGGGAAATTGCCACACCCAAGATGGAGTAAACAATGCCCTACAGCTAATCACCAGGTGGGGCAGAGGGAGCACAGGAACAAACAGGATGTCCTCAAGATGAACCCCAGGAATAGGGGTAGACTGGGGTCCTACAAAAGCCCACTTTCACATTCTTGGCGGCTGCAGGAGCTCCTCTTCTGAAGTTGCCAGAAGATCCTGCAGCCTAAGATTCTGCCTAAAGCACTCAGCTTTTGACCATACTTGAGCAAAACCCCAGCTTGTGGAGGACGCATCATCACCCCTGGTCTACAGAGTATATAAGCTCCCTGCTTAGTTCAGCTTTGTGACTTCTCTGGCCCCGTCTCTGGGGCTGGAGGCTCACCCGGGAGTTGCCTTGCTAAAATAAACCTGTTCTTTTCCTTTTTCAGTTTGGCTTGATCTGGCTTACTGCATCGGCAGAAAAACTTATTATTGAGTTACAGAAAACCTATTACTCTCCAAGTCATCTGAGAGAAAAGCATCGGCTCAGGAGGAATTGTTTGATCAGAGGGTCCGTGGCATGTTTGTGGGGAACTGTCTTGATTATTGATACAGAAGAGCCCATCCCATTGTGGGCAGCACCTAGGCCAGTAGTTCTGAGCTGTATACAGACAACAACTCAAACAGAAAGTGGGGCTGGATTGATACCTCAGTGGTTAAGAGCACTGACTGGGCCGGGCTATGGTGAGGCACACCTTTAATCCTTTGATCACAGCACTCAGGAGGCAGAGGCAGGTGGATCTCTGTGAGTCTGTGAGGTTGAGGCCAGCCTGGTCTACAAAGCGAGTTCCAGGACAGCCAAGGCTGTTACACAGAGAAACCCTGTCTTGAAAAACAAAAAGTAAACAAATAAACAAAAAAAGAGCACTTATTATTTTTCAGGAGGACTCAGGATTGGTTCCCGGTACACATGTCTGTGTCTGTATGTCTCTGTAGTATGCACACATTGTTATGATTTTAGCCAAACCAGCATGGCTGGCATTTCCAGGTTCCAGGGCCACACATATGTGCAGACAAGCCCTCAGGCAAAAATACCTAGTCACCCGAGGATCTTAAAAGGCCCTGCGTGACCCACGCGCAGCATGGTTGCGTCATCTACAAATGACACAGCTACATGAGCCCTTGCGTGCACGCGTGAGCTCCGTCATCACATCATCCCCCTGTGTGCTTGCGCTAGGCAGCCTTTAAAAGCTGGATGCGCCATCTTCAGCCTTCTCTTTCTGCACACCGACTTCACCGGGTCTGTACACGTCTCTTCTAATAAACTCCTAAGCGTGTTGTGTGTTTCGTGCTTCCTTCTCACTCGTACCAGGAAATTTCCCACATAAGTCCCTTTGGAGGCCAGAAGTGTTGAAGTCCCTAGAACTGGAGTGTCCAGGCTGATGTTAGCCATCTGATATAGGTGCTAGGAACTGAACTCCAGCATTATGTGCTCTCAACCAAATACATATATGTTATCTTATTATTACACGTATAAATGCATACACATTATCTTATTACCATTGCAGTTTGCTTTTGTTGCTGTGATAAAGACAATGACTAAAACCAATGAGGGAGGAAAGGGCTCATTTGGTTTACACTTCCAAATCACAGTCTATCACGAAGGAAAGTCAGGGCAAGAACTCAAGACCGGAACCTGTGTAAATGTTAACTAGATTTGTGAAATAACCAGGCCAGCTTGAAGATAAACAATTATATTTTTACTTATTATAAGGGGAAACTCACGCCACGAGAATGGGAAGTGCAAGCTCCACTGTGTTCCATGGGAACCACCCAGAGAGAGCGAGCACCTGGTCCATCTCAGCTTTTCTTCCTGGGCTCTAGGTAGCCATGCCTTAATTAGGTTCCACTTCTTAGAAATGATTGGTTAACAAAGTTTCCCCATCAAACCTGGACACAGGGACTGAAACAAAGACCACAGAAAGGATGTTCCTTACTGGCTTGCTTTTTGGGCCCACAATCTAAAACCTTTGTTATCACATAGGTCCAAGGGATCAAACCCAGGTGGTCAGGCTTAGTGGCAAGTGCCTTTATCTGCTGAGTCATCTCAAAATCCCCAGATACCTGGTTCCTACTGGTCTTGCAGTTGCCATTTCCCTTCTAAATATTATGTCCATTTACCTGCTGAAGATGGAGCTCTGCCCATATTTCTGGTCTATTTAAAACTAGCCATTGAAGGTTGGAGAGGCAGCTCAACAGGTAAGAGCATTTGCTCTTGCAGAGAACTTCAGTTCTCTTCCCAGGACCTATATGGGAGATAGCAACCATCAGCAATTCCAGTTCCAGAGGATCTGATGCCCTCTTCTGGCCCCCATGGGCCCTAGATTATCATGGTGCACAGACATACATGCAGGCAAAACACCCATACACATAAAAAAATAAAACAAATCTTAAAAAAAAATAAGCCAGGCGGTGATAACATAAACCTTTAATCCCAGCACTCAGGAGGCAGAGACAGGAGGATCTCTGTGAGTTCAAGGCCAACCTGGTCTGCACAGCAAGTTCCAGGACAGCCAGGAAACAGACAGAGAAACCTGTCTCAAAAAAAAAAAAAAAAACAGCCGGGCGGTGGTGGCGCACGCCTTTAATCCCAGCACACGGGAGGCAGAGGCAGGTGGATCTCTGTGAGTTCAAGGCCAGCCTGGTCTTCAAGAGCTAGTTCCAGGACAGGCTCCAAAACCACAGAGAAACCTGTCTCGAAAAACCAAAAAAAAAAAAAAAAACATAGATAAATAATATGAAAATTCCCATTGGTTCATGATACACATGCATGACAGATGCCACACATATATGCCACACAGCATATGCACACATATACCACATACGTACAATATATACACCACACCACACACCACGCAAACACTCAAATACAGGGTTTCTCTGTAGCTTTGGAGTCTGTCCTGGAACTTGCTCTATAGGCCAGGCTGGTCTCAAACTTTCAGATTCACTTGTCTCTACCTCCCAAGTGCTGAGATTAAAGGCGTGAGCCACCACTGCCGGGCCTGAATTGTTATTTAACCTTTCTGAGCCTTGATTTTCTCTCTTTCTCTCTCTCTCTCTCTCTCTCTCTCTCTCTCTCTCTCTCTCTCTCTTTAGTATTCATTTCACAGAATTGATAATGGCCCCCAGGAGCCACGCCCCAGGCAGGTTACTGTCACTCTAAGCCTGCCCTTTCTACCACTCTGGCTCTGCAGGTCATCAGTCTCTCCAGTTTACTTGACGTAGGAGAGAAATCCAACCCCTTATCCTTGGGGCTGCCCCTGCTGTGACTGGACAAAGTCCCCTCCCACACACCTTGCTCAGGAATTCTTGGGTTTTCTTATTTTAAGCCTTTTCTCTAACTCACCCATTGTTTCAGCCTGCAAGAGTCCTCAGGCCAGGCCTTTGCCACATCCTACCTTGCTAAAAACAAACAAACAAACAAAACAAACCACAGATTCCCCCCCCCCAAATCTTGGTTAAAGATCAAGGCTCTTTCCAAACCCAGGGCCCTAAGGGGTCAGAGAGGGCTGAGAAGGCAGCAGGGCAGTGCTCAGCCAAGGGCAGATTATCTCACAGATTATCTCCCACTACACACTGCAATAAAGGTTCTCACCTGGCAAGTCCATGGTGTCCTGTGCAAGATGGCGTCCTGATGACCTGGGTTCCAATCCCTTGAACCCAGGTGGTAGAAGAGAGCTATTCCCATGATGCATGCACGCACACACACACACTCAACCACACACACACACATACAATAATAATAACCACTATTATTATTATTATTATTATTATTATTATTATTATTAGGTTGGGGTTTTTTTTCTTTCGCTTTTTCAAGACAGGGTTTCTCTGTAGCTTTGGAGCCTGTCCTGGAACTAGTTCTTGTAGACCAGGCTGGCCTCGAACACACAGAGATCTGCCTGCCTCTGCTTCCCGAGTGCTGGGATTAAAGGCATGCGCCACCACCGCCTGGCTATTGTTATAGTAATAGCAATAATAATGTTTCAAAATGAGCATCTGGCATACCCTTGCTAGAGGAGTTCTATTTGTTTTTCTTCCTATCAAGCACAACAAATGTCTGGCGACTGTACACCTTCCTTTTTGTTTTGTTTTTGAGACAGGACCTTTCTAGATAAGACTGTCCTGAAACTCACCAAGATTCATTTGTCTCTGCCTCCCAATACCTACCAGGAGCACAAGTGTCTCTCTGGAATAGCTTGGGTCCTTATAACCTGATTAGTCTCAGAATGATTTCAGCATGGGTGAAACAGCGCCCTCTTCTGGAAGGATGTCCTGAGTAATCTTCAGCTCATAGCTACAAAGAGTGAAAAGTTCAAATTAAGGAATAAAGAGAGTTCTGGAATTTGAAAAAAACAAAAGCAAAAAGCCCCAGGCCACATCCTATATGGACAGACCCATGGGAACCCAGAAGCAGGCTCCCTTAAAGCTAAGTGTCTTAGGGTTACTACTGCTGAAACGTCACGACCCAAGTAGCTTGGGGAAGAAAGGGTTTATCTGGTTTACACTTTTCATCATTGAAGGAAGTCAGTGCAGGGACCCAGGGGCAGGAGCTGATGCAGAGGCCATGTCTGGGTGTTGCTTGCTGGCTGGCTCCCCATGCCTTGCTCAGCCTGCTTTCTTAGGGAACCAAGGACCAACAGCCCAGCAATGGTACCACCAACAATGGGCTGGCCCCTCCCTCATCAATCACTAATTAAGAAAATGCCCTGCAGACCTGCCTGATCTTATAGGAGTATTTTCTCTCTCTCTCTCTCTCTCTTTTTTTTTTTTTTTTTTTTTTTTTTTTGGTTTTTCGAGGAAAAAAAAAAGAGAGAAAATACTCCTATAAGATCAGGCAGTTCTGCAGGGCATTTTCTTAATTAGTGATTGATGAGGGAGGGGCCAGCCCATTGTTGGAGGCTCTCTCCTCCCCAATGAATTTGCTTGTGTCAAGTTGACATAAAACTAGCAGCACACAAAGGTTCTTTACTCCCAAGTTATCCGGAAACAAGTTCTTCAGAGTTGGGCTAGCCTGGAGCAAGCCAGAGGTGGTGCTGTCCCCAGGGGAAAGGGCCTAAGAAGGCTGGTAATTCACTTCACAGCCGCCTGCACACTGCCAGCCTCCCTTCATCGTTAGAAACCACATCCCGCTCCAGGTGATGTAGAAAGAAGCTCAGGGCACTTTTCTCCCCAGTTCTGACCAAAAAAAAAAAAAAAAAAAAACCAACATTCCTTGCCAAATCCTATCTCGTTCTTCAGCAAAGCAGCCAAGACTCCAATCTGGCTAGATCCAGAAAATGATGTCTCCAGGTAGTGCCGTCTTCAGACTTCTCTGCTCCTCTTACGGATGCAGAACATAGCTCTCTCCAAAAGGAACGAGAGTTTATGCTGGAACCAAATATGAGTGACTTTGGCCTAGGAACAGTCAGATGATCAAAAATGTCCCATTCCAACATGGTGGCGGTTTTGCAGTTTTTTACAGTTGCAAAGTCACCAATTAGTGTGCTTATAATTAGTGGGGACATCAGGCAAGCAGGTTACACTAAAGGGGAAGTCTCTACCATAGCACTGAGTACAGCAAAGGGAGGAGCTCTACTGTGGCTTAGAGATGCTATCTGTCGTTATCTTTGGCTTTAGGTTTGGTGGGTCTAAATTAATCCATCTCCAAATATTTCAAGCGATCGTAGGTCACACACAGAAGTGGGCAATAAATAGCTCTGAAAGGGAACAAAGATTGCTCAAGATAACTTGTCTCTGAATAGGCAGCATTCCAACTCTCCACAATCATTAAGTTCTAATTGGTCAGCTCTATAGAATCATTGACATTAACATCGGTGCGAATTTTTCCCCCTTTTCTTTTTCCTTTCTGAGAAATTCGGCTCATTCTTACCCGGGAGACGGAGAAGGTGAAAAGTTAGATTTAATGTAACTGCTGGGGCTGGCCTCCACACTTAGTGCTAACCACAGTGAACCGCTGAGGCAGGATAACATTTAAGGATATTCGCCTGCAAATGTAGCTCAGTTGGTAGAGGGCTTGACTCACGTGCAGGATGCCCAGAATTTTTCCCCCAGCACTGGTGGTGCCCACGCCTCTAATCCCAGCAAAAGTCAGAGTTTGAGGTCAGCCTGGTGTACATAGTGAGTTCTAAGCTGGCCAGGGCTACATAGTGAGACTTGGTTTCAAAGAGAAAGAATAATTAAGATATTGATTGTCTCACTGCGTCACCTAAGGAGGTCTACGCGTCTCCATTGCCCTGGATCAAACTGCGTGGGGTAGGATCCAGACTCCGCTGTTTTAGCTTGCTTCCGGGTAATTGCAGTAGGCAGCCAGAAGAGAACTGTCAATTTAGCCGGCTGCGGGGCTCTTGTCTATAATCCCGAGACAGGGATAGAAAGACTGGGGAAGCTAGGGGAACTCCGGAGGGGGAGGACGGAGTCTGGTTGAAGGCTCTCTGCGACCAAGACCCCAACACAGCTGTCAGCACTGGCTGCCAAGGCTGCCCGCAATAGATGTAGTACTTCTTTCAGTCTGGAAAGATTTTCAAATAACAACACTAGATTAACCATGAACCCTGCTAGAAATTGTGTCAACTTGAAGAAAACCGTACTGCGTTCCAAGGCATTTTCTGGAAATCTCAAAAATAAGACTGAACTCTCATTTACAGGGGAAAAAAAGTCTGAATTTAACCCTTCAGGCCTTGTCATCAGAGCTTTGCCTTCTCAGCTGAAATCCCACCCCTGCAAATCAGAAAACGGCAACTGTTTCCTGTTGGGTTCTGCAGAAACTCTTCCCTGTGGTGAAGTCAAGAATCCTGGCTTCACAGGAGTAGAATGCCCTCAGGAAGAGGGGTGTACAAGGGGCTCTTGAGGCTGTTGCAGGAGGCAGTGTGGAGCTGTAGTTCAGCCTGCACCCCACAGGGAGCTTAACACTGGGGAGCCTGAGGCAGGATGCAGCTCATGGGAGTTGGAGGCAAGAAAACTATCTCAACTTTGAGGCTAGCCTGGGCTAGAGAGAGATCCTATCTCAAACAAACAAATAAATAGGTCTCTGCTTTCCGTGTAAGCATGAGGACCCGAGTTTGAGTTCTAATACCCAAGTAAAAGACAAAACAAACATTATTATTATCATTATATTATTATTATTATTATTATTATTATTATTATTATTATTATACAGGGTCTCACTATATATGTAGCCTTGGCTGGTCTGCAGCTTGATGTGTAGATCAAGCTGAACTCCAACTCAGAGATCCACCTGCCTCTGCCTCCCAAATGCTGGGATTAAAGTAACAAGCCACCATGCCAAACCAACATTTCATTTTCATTTTATGGGTATGAATTTTCACGCCTGCAAATATGTCTATTTTAAAGCAGCGTGCATGTGCCTGGTGATTATGGAGGCCCGAAGAAGGCATCAGAGCACTTGGAACCAGACTTACGATGGTTGTGGATTACCACGTGGGTGCTAAGAATCAAACCCGAATCGTTTGTGTTAGGTTTCTGAGGCAGCCTAAAGAGACTGGAAACAGAAAGGAGATGGAAGTATGACTGGCTGGGCGGTGGTGGTGCACGCCTTTAATCCCAGCAGAGGCAGGTGGGTTCGAGGCCAACTTGGTCTACAAGAGCTAGTTCCAAGACAGGTTTTAAAGCTATACAGAGAAACCCTGTCTCGAGTATACATAAGCGACCCCAAAAACTCTACCAAAGAACTCCTACAGCTAATAAACACCTTTAGTAATGTGGCAGGATACAAGATCAACTCCAAAAAATCAGTGGCCTTCCTATACACTAAGGATAAGGAAACAGAGAAGTCAGAGAAGCATCACCTTTCACGATAGCCACAAATAGCATAAAATATCTTGGGGTAACTCTGACCAAGGAAGTGAAAGATCTATATGACAAGAACTTTAAGTCTTTGAAGAAAGAAATTGAAGAGGACACCAGAAAATGGAAGGATCTCCCTTGCTCTTGGATTAGGAGGATCAACATAGTAAAAATGGCAATTCTACCAAAAGCAATCTATAGATTCAATGCAATCCCCATCAAAATCCCATCAAAATACTTCACAGATCTTAAGAAGACAATAATCAACTTTATATGGAAAAAAAAAACCCGGGATAGCCAAAACAATCTTATACAATAAAGGATCGTCTGGAGGCATTACCATCCCTGACTTCAAACTCTATTACAGAGCTACAGTATTGAAAACAGCTTGGTATTGGCATAAAAACAGAGAAGTCGAGCCGGGCGGTGGTGGCGCACGCCTTTAATCCCAGCACTCGGGAGGCAGAGGCAGGCAGATCTCTGTGAGTTCGAGACCAGCCTGGTCTACA
Source organism: Neodon shergylaensis (assembly GCA_025134845.1). Classification (NCBI taxonomy): domain Eukaryota; kingdom Metazoa; phylum Chordata; class Mammalia; order Rodentia; family Cricetidae; genus Neodon; species Neodon shergylaensis. The sequence goes on from JABTXL010004176.1 coordinate 327,747, forward strand.
AGAGCTAGTGCCAGGACAGGCTCCAAAACCACAGAGAAACCCTGTCTCGAAAAACCAAAAAAAAAAAAAAACAGAGAAGTCGACCAATGGAATCGAATAGAAGACCCTGCCATTAACCCACAAACCTATGAACACCTGATTTTCGATAAAGGAGCTAAAAGTATACAATGGAAAAAAGAGAGCATCTTCAACAAATTGTGCTGGCAAAACTGGATGTCAATCTGTAGAAGAATGAAAATAGATCCATATCTATCACCATGCACAAAACTCAAGTCCAAATGGATTAAAGACCTCAATATCAGTCCGAACACACTGAACCTGATAGAAGAGAAAGTGGGAAGTACTCTACAACACGTGGGCACAGGAGACCACTTCCTATGTATAACCCCAGCAGCACAGACATTAAGGGCCTCATTGAATAAATGGGACCTCCTGAGACTGAGAAGCTTCTGTAAAGCAAAGGACTCTGTCACTAAGACAGAAAGGCAACCCACTGACTGGGAGAAGATCTTCACCAACCCCGCAACTGACAAAAGTCTGATCTCCAAAGTATATAAAGAACTCAAGAAACTAGACCGTAAAAGGCTAATCAACCCAATTATAAAATGGGGCACTGAGCTGAACAGAGAATTCTCAACAGAAGAAGTTCAAATGGCCAAAAGACACTTAAGGTCATGCTCAACTTCCTTAGCGATCAGGGAAATGCAAATCAAGACAACTTTAAGATACCATCTTACACCTGTCAGAATGGCTAAAATAAAAAACACCAATGATAGCCTTTGCTGGAGAGGTTGTGGAGAAAGGGGTACACTCATCCATTGCTGGTGGGAATGCAAACTTGTGCAACCACTTTGGAAAGCAGTGTGGCGGTTTCTCAGGAAATTCGGGATCAACCTACCCCTGGACCCAGCGATACCACTCTTGGGAATATACCCAAGAGAGGCCTTATCATACAACAAAAGTATATGCTCTACTATGTTCATAGCAGCATTGTTTGTAATAGCCAGAACCTGGAAACAACCTAGATGCCCTTCAATGGAAGAATGGATGAAGAAAGTATGGAATATATACATATTAGAGTACTACTCAGCAGTAAAAAAACATCCATGCATGCAAATGGATGGAAATAGAAAACACTATCCTGAGTGAGGTAAGCCAGACCCAAAAAGAGGAACATAGGATGTACTCACTCATATTTGGTTTCTAGCCATAAATAAAGGACATTGAGCCTATAATTAGGGATCCTAGAGAAGCTAAATAAGAAGGAGAACCCAAAGAAAAACATATAGGCATCCTCCTGAATATTAACCTTCATCAGGTGATGAAAGGAGACAGAGACAGAGACCCACATTGGAGCACCGGACAGAAATCTCAAGGTCCAAATCAGGAGCAGAAGGAGAGAGAGCATGAGCAGGGAACTCAGGACCGCGAGGGGTGCACCCACACACTGAGAGAATGGGGATGTTCTATCGGGAACTCACCAAGGCCAGCTGGCCTGGGTCTGAAAAAGCCTGGGATACAACCAGACTCGCTGAACATAGCGGACAATGAGGACTACTGAGAACTCAAGAACAATGACAATGGGTTTTTGATCCTACTGCATGTACTGGCTTTGTGGGAGCCTAGGCAGTTTGGATGCTCACCTTACTAGACCTGGATGGAGGTGGGAGGTCCTTGGACTTCCCACAGGTCAGGGAACCCTGATTGCTCTTTGGGCTGACGAGGGAGGGGGGACTTGACTGGGGGAGGGGGAGGGAAATGGGAGGCGGTGGCGGGGAAGAGACAGAAATCTTTAATAAATAAATAAATTAAAAAAAAAAGAAAATATACCTAATATAACTACAAAAAAAAAAAAACCCTGTCTCGAAAAACCACACACACACACACACACACACACACACAACTGACCCTAGCCGGGCGGTGGTGGCACACGCCTTTAATCCCAGCACTTGGGAGGCAGAGGCAGGCGGATCTCTGTGAGTTCGAGACCAGCCGGGTCTACAAGAGCGAGTTCCAGGACAGGCTCAAAAAAAAAAAAACTGACCCTAGCATATGGGATTGTGGTTATTAGAGCCCACAGACAGGGGCAGCCTCTCTCTTGCCAGGAAGCTGAGGGGTCTGCCAAAGGAAAAGATGGCTTTGGCCTTTTACAGGGGTAGAAGTTTAGGAATGAGGAAATTGTTGCAGTCTTTCTTTCCTGAAATTGTTTACCCAAGGCAAAGGGAGAGCCACAGTCCCCACAGACAGTCCTTTCTTGGATGGCTAAGCAAAGCCCATGGTCATCATTTAGGAATTCTGCCTTACCTAACCTGACCTGAGGGGGCGCTCAAGAGCAGCCTCAGTGGGTGCTATTAACCACTGAGCCATCCCTCCAGCCTTTTGGTTTTCCTGTGGAGGGCACTGCCCTAGCATGCCATCATGTGCTTCCTGGGCCCCAAACAAGGACCCCAAACCCCCAAAACTCTGAGCTCTCTCTTTTTTATAGTTTGAGCTATGGTTGAGCTGTCAGATATTTGTAACAGTAACCAAAAAGCTGACTAATATATTCTGCTACTCATGGCTTCCAATCAACACATTACTGCACAGCACAGGACACTTCCCTAGGTGGCAGCGACTGTTCTGCAGAACCCTCTTTGGTAGGCACTGTCTCATGTGGTAGTCACAGCAGTCCTAGGAAGTAACCACTATTCTTGTTGCTGTTTTTGTTTTTTTTAAAGATTTATTTACTTATGTACATGAGTGCTTTATTTGCCTGTGTGCCTGCATGACAGAAGAGGGCAGGCATCAGATCCCACTATAGACGGTTGTGAGTCCCTATGTAGTGTCTGGGAGTTGAACTCAGGACCTCTGGAAGAGCAGCCAGTGCTCTCAACAGCTGAGTCATCTCTCCAATCCTGTTGTTTTCGAGACAGGGTCTCACTAGGTAGCTCTGATTGTCCTGGAACTCACTCTGTAGATCAGGCTGGCCTCCGCCTGTCTCTGCCCCCAAAGTGCTGGTATTAAAGGTGTGCACCACTACGCCTGGCTAATAATTGCTATTTTCTTTCTTTCTTTCTTTCTTTCTTTCTTTCTTTCTTTCTTTCTTTCTTTCTTTCTTTCTTTCTTT
>JABTXL010004176.1:339972-376091 GCA_025134845.1 Neodon shergylaensis
TTCTGTTCTGTTCTATTTACCCACATTTCTGTTTCTTACCATGCTGCATTTGTTATCATGACTCTAATAGAACTTGAAATCAGGTATGGTCATACTTGGAACTGAATTATTTTTCTTTTAAAAGTACATCATTTACCCAGACACGGTGATGCACGCAGTTAGGTCCAAAGAAAACTTCCAATTCCCCCAACTCCAAAAAGCAGACCAAATAAATGTCCAGAAATGGGTTCAACCTGGACTATGGAGGATTCTTGGCAGTTAGCTAAAAGCCAGCATTCCTCAAGAATTTGGGAAGCCAAACGGAGTCATTGCCCTTACCTTTGGCAGAAGGGACAAATGGCAACCTGTAGTGTCTATTGGCATATCCAAGTGCATGCTGGCCTCCATGCTCCTTAGCTATCTCAAGTACCTGTTACACTATCTAAAAACCCTACATGTATACACAAACTACCGGTATAGAAGCATACAGCTACCCCCAATAATGCCTGTTTTTACTTTGATGACACAGAAAAATTAAGTAAAATGTCTTCTCATAAGCTTTGTAGCTAGGAAACTGAGTGGTATATCTGAGACAAGTAAAACAAAACAGGTGTTGTGTCAGAAAAATGACCATCAACCTACTCCTCTGACAGTTCAAACAAGCTCAGCCTACTTAAGACCCTGAGAAGAGATGTAAAGGTTAAAGGTCAGTTTAAGGCGACTGGAATCAGTAGATACATTTTTACGTGGGTTTATCTATTTATAAAAAGGATTAACTGATGGTAAAGACTCGCATTAGACTGGGCAGCCTTTTGAATAGTGACCCAGACATAAAGTAGTCCAAGGCTGGCTGGAGAGATGGATCGGCAGTGAACAACTTTCCTGTTCCTCCAGAGAACCTGAGTTCAGTTGCCAGCATCTACTCTAGGCAGCTCACAATTGCCTGTAACTCCAGGGCATACAAGATTCTAACACTCACCATCCCCAGTTCCCATATTAAAAATAAAATCTTAATCTCTGAGTTCAAGGCCAGCCTGGTCTACAAGAGCTAGTTCCAGGATAGGCTCCAAAACCACAGAGAAACCCTATCTCGAAAAACCAAAAAAAAAAAAAAAAAAAAATCCAAGGAAAAAGCAGTACTGACTGCCTACCTTTGCTTCAGGCTGTTGGGCTATCCCTGTAGCTACCATCACACTCATGCTTCTTGGGCCTCCCAACATGTACTAAAGTGAATCCCTTCAGCACAAGGCTGGGATAGCTGAGCTGAGGCTTCTAGCTTCATGAAGCTAAAGAACTGTTAACCTCTCCATTATGCAGACAGTCAATGTTGGGACTACCCAGTTCATATTGACTGTAAATCAATGTATATAAATAAGATGTGTGGTGATATATGTGTTCGTGATCCTGGTACTCAAGTTTAAGGCTAACTTGGGATATGTGAGGCTATTTCAAAATAACAAACCAGAAAGTACCTGGGAGACTGACAGAGAATGGAGGAGAGCCTGAACTACAAAGAGGCCTTGTCTCAAAACTAATAAAGGATGAACTCTATGATTAGATCTTTCCATCCTCATTACAGAGCAAATCAGACAATGACAAAGAAGCCTTCACATAAAGGAATATAAAACTATTTATTGACCACTGTTCACCATTATTTACAATAAAGTAAATATACAGTTGGATGACTTTCGGATACTACAAAGTTACTTTTCTGGCTCACTGAACCAGAACCCAAATACTGAAAAGATTGATCCTACCAGTAAGGAATGAGACAGGGTAAAGAAAAAGCATGCAAGTCATTAGTTTATATTACCAGATTTTGTTCATTTATGTCAGCAGGTCTGAAATTGCCAACACCATCTCTAACCATGATTCTATTTCCACAGCAAACAGATATTCCACACATCATAACCTTTTAGTAGATTTCAACTTTCTACAAAGGAATGGTTCACTAGAGGAACCTTACATGCCCAGTTGTCTTTTTGCTTAGTTTTTAGAGACAGGGATTCTCTGTATAGCCCTGGCTGACCTGAAACTCAATAGACCCGGCTGATTTAGTCTAAATCAGAAAGACCCATCTGCCTCCAAAGTACTGGGATTAAAGGCACATGCCACTACACCCAGCATAAGTCTTGTTATTATTAAGTCATAGTGCTACTTTGTCTAATTCCATTTTCTGAAGGGGTAGTTTGTAAAGACAAAATTTTGTAAACAAACTACTGTATGTGATAACAAATTCTGATGTGGTTGCTTTAAAACTATCCAGTAACTTACAGAACTGTCTACTTGATCTGAAAGGTTATGGTTTCAGGAAAATGTTCACAAGGGAGGAATCTCAACACATGTTTTCATCTACAGTTTTTGAGTATTAAAAACAAGACAAAATGAAAAACAGTTACATAAGGGTCTTATGCACACACAAGCTTACAAACAAAAAACCCAGAATGGTCCTTCTGTGTCCCAGTTAAAAATAAGTTCTGATTGAGTAATGACTGTAAAATCTCCCCAGCATTTAAGAAAAGCTGTTCTTCAAAGCCGAGGAAATACAACACTACCGTTAAAAGAAGCAACTACAGAAAGCTTTTATTTGCTCAAAGGAATCAGTGCCTTTTGATGCAGAACAAAAACCAAAAATATCCCAACTACTGTCAATACTTTCAAAACCAGCATATCAAACTCGATTTTCATTAGAACGCTATTTTTTCCACACTAGTAATTCAAAACTCAAGATCCAGATTTTATATATATATAAATATATATAAAAATGCAAACAATTATTGAGCCTCGTCTTCTGGACAAGAATGCCAAGTCAGCCTTTCCTCATAAAAGGCGATGACAATCTGAGGACACTTCATATTCGCCTCCTTTGCCAGCACCAAGTCCGCCTCATCTGAGTCCTTCCTGTTTGAGGGGGGGAAAAAAAGTTAAACGTTTAAACTGTGCATTGTCATCTGGGCTCTATTCAATAAATACTAATTGAATAAAAATGAATGTAAATGCTACTAGATGGATGCATGGTAGTGTGATTACATATCAATAATCCCCCCCCCCCACACAAGAGACAGCTTTATTGTAGAAACGCTGGGCCAGCAGGTTTAAAATAGGGACAGACTTTCAAGTGCACACCAGTCCAGACTCCCCTGTTCATATCCGAACCCCTCTCCAGTTTCTCACGTGTTTGTCCTCTGCAGCAGTCACTTCCTTAGGGTCTCAGACACATGCCATCACAGAACCTTACATATCAATAGTTTCATTTCTCAAAAGAGGCTATACATTTTTCTTTACCCCCCCTCCCCCTTCTCCGTATAATGGTCCTGGCTGACCTTGAACTCAAGTGCTGGGATTATAGGTTAGAGCCACCATGTTTAAGAAACCTGGTGTGTGTGTATAGCTGGGAAATGGTGGTGTATGCCTTTAATCCCAGTACTTGGGAGGTAGAGGCAGGGGGATTCCTGTGAGTTTGAGGTCAGTCTGGACTACAGAGTAAATTTTAGGACAGCCAAGGCTGTTACACAGAGAAACCCTGTCTCGAAAAACCAAAAAAGAAAGAAACCTTGTGTACAACTTCCATATAATTAACACTCAAACCAGGTGGTGGTGGTGCACGCCTTTAATCCCAGCACTCAAGAGATGCAGTGGCAGCTGGGCGGTGGTGGCACAGGCCTTTAATCCCAGCACTGGGGAGGCAGAGGCAGGCGGATCTCTGTGAGTTCAAGGCCAGCCTGGTCTACAAGAGCTAGTGCCAGGTGGATCTCTGAGTTCAAGGCAAGCCTGGTCTACAGAGTGAGTTCTGGGACAGCTAGAGATACAGAGAAATCCTGTCTTGAAAAACGAACACCAACCCCCCCCCCCGCCCCAACACCACCCTCTCCCTTTCAGGCCTAATTCGCAGAACTCTGAGTTGAGGTCAGCTTGGTCTACAAAGAGAATTCTACATCAGCCAGGGCTACACAGCGAGACCCTGCTCAACCACCTACCTCTCAAAAAAACCCAACCGAAGTACTTTCCATCCTTTTTAAACTGTATGTAATGAGGGCCAGCAAGATGACTTATCAAGTAAAGATGCTTGGCACACAGTCCTGAATCTACATCCAGGTGCAGAGAATGGACTCAAAGCTGTCCTCTAACATGTGATACACATACTGCTCTCATCATTATGTATGCACACACAGAGGGAGGAAACAACCCCTTCCCCCCAAAACCACCCTAAAACCATTGCTTCGCACACTTACCATTTCATAAGAAACATTAATTCTCCACTGCTGTCTGTGGCACCAATTATTCGTTCAGGATCAAGACCTCTGGCAAAACCCCTTGGTTTGTCGGCCTGTTTAGAGGGTGAGGTAATAGCCTGCATAAGTATTTCTTTCTTTCTTTTTTTTGGTTTTTCGAGACAGGGTTTCTCTGTGGCTTTGGAACCTGTCCTGGAACTAGCTCTGTAGACCAGGCTGGTCTGGAACTCACAGAGATCTGCCTGCCTCTGCCTCCCGAGTGCTGGGATTAAAGGCGTGCGCGACCACCGCCCGGCATAAGTATTTCTTTTTTTTTAAAAAAATTTATTTATTTATTATGTATACAACTTTCTGCTTCCATGTATACCCACATGCCAGAGGAGGGCGCCAGATCTCATTACAGATGGTTTGGAGCCACCGTAGTTGCTGGGATTTGAACTCAGGACCTCTGGAAGAGCAGACAGTGCTCTTAACCACTGAGCCATCTCTCCAGCCCCCTGCATAAATATTTCTACACAACAAATAAAATTAAGAACTCTTTATGAAATACAACTTTCATCAGAACTCCAAGCAATGAGACAGCAACAACTAGAAAAAAAACCCTAAGTTACAGGGCTATGAAAAGAAATCCTGTCTGAAAAAAAAAAAAAAACATAACCCAAGTTAGATATAGAAACATGTGTGGGGTTAGGAAGGTAGCTGTAGTTCTATTGGCAGAGTATTTGCTTAGTATGCAAGGAATTCTAGGTTTAGTCTAACACTTGGTAGCTGGAGGCAGGAGAATGAGGAGTTAAGGTAAGCCCAGGCTAGAAAAGACCTTTTCTTAAAAAAAAAAAAAAAAAAAAAATAGATGAAATTTTAAAGTCTTATTATGTAGCAGAGATTAGCCCTAAACTTTCAATCCCCAGTTTCAATTCCTTGACCATTAGAACTACAAGTATGCAACAACATACCGAGAAGTTATACACTCTTGACATTAAATTCAAATGCCTATACACCTAGCACTTTAGAGGCAGAGGTATAATAAGTTCAAGGCTGGGCCTGGGTAAAGTGAAACTTTATCAAGAACCATCCCCCCAATGAAAATAAAAAACAAGTAAATAAATATGCAGCCACTTACAGTAGCACAAGCCTATAATCTCAGTATTCAGTAAGTTTTAAGTGTACTCTGGGCTACGTAAGACTGTGGCCTAAAATATATACATCTAAGAAAACCCTAGGCTGCTGGAGAGATGGCTCAGTGGTTAAGAGCACTTGATCTTGTAGAGAACCTGGGCTCAGTCCCCAACACCCACTTGATGGCTCACAGCTACCTCTAACTTCAGTTCCAGGGAACACAACTCATTCTGACTTCTGTGGTGGCTGCACACATGTGGTGCACATACATATACTTGGATCTCCTACCAATAGTAACATTTCTAATGTAACATCAGTCATTACTCCTGTGCATCGTGATGCAAGTCTTTAATCCCAGCACTTAGGAGGCAGAAGTAGGTGATCTCTGAGGTTGATGCCAGCCTGGTCTACAGAGTAAGTTCTAGGACAGCCAGGGATATGTAGAGACCCTGCCTCAAAAAAATAAACCAAAAAAAAAAAAAAAGTTACCAAACCAATCCCAAACAACAATAAAATCCGATGAACTTACTAGTAGGAATAAGTCTAAATTATTTGCTTATTTTAAAAAACACAGACAAAAAATCTGTAAAATCTCCTACTTTGAGTTAACAGATTTGGGATTGTCTTTACAGTTCTTTTTAAACATTTCACAGCAAGCCAAGATTAGTGGCAAGAAGCCCTGGGATTGATTTAGCACTTCGATGGAAGCGGGACGATCACGGTTTAAAAGCCAGCCTGGGCTATGAAACTATCTTAAAAACACAATCACCTTTCTTTGAAGCCTGAATTAGCTTCAAAGTCTTGAAACAATCTTCCTTATTCCCTCAGGTAGTAGGATTTTAGGGATGAAACATTGGGCCTAGGCCTGTTTACCCCTCAAATGTTGGAATTATAGGTGAATGCCGCCATGGCCTGTTTCCAATCAGTTCTGGCCTAAAACCATTTAGTTTTGTTTAGTTTTTTTTTTTTGGTCATGTTATTTTTAAAATTTATGTGTATTTTCTTGTGCACCCATAAGTATGGGTGCTCTCAGAGGCCAGAAAGGGTGTTGGAGCCCATGGAGCTGGAGTCACAGGAAATTCAAAGTACCCACATGTGTTAGGAACGGAATTGGGGGGTTTCTACTAGAGTAGTTTGTGCTCTCTAATTACTAGTACTTTAAAACTGTTATCCTAAACAAAAACAAAAAAGAAAAACAGATTTATGCACTGAGTGTATTATCTGCACGTATCATGTGTATGCCTGGTGGATGGTTAGAGCCACTGGAATTGGCGTTAAGGATTGTTAGAAGCCACCAACTGGGTGCTGGAAACCCACTGTGTCCTTTGTTGTTTTTTTTTTAAATATTTATTTATTTATTATGTATATAATATTCTGTCTGTATGCCTGCAGGCCAGAAGAGGGCACCAGACCTCACCACAGATGGTTGTGAGCCACCATGTGGTTGCTAGGAATTGAACTCAGGACCTTTGGAAGAGCAAGCAATGCTCTTAACCTCTGAGCCATCTCTCCAGCCCCCACTGTGTCCTTTGGAAGAACAGCAAGTGCTCTTAACTATTGAGCTAGTTCTCTACCTAAAATTGTCTGTTCCTGACCCCTCATCGTGTCTCACTATGCAGACCAGGTTAGGTAGGTTGGTCTGGGAACTCAAGAGAAATCGCCTGCCTCTGCTTCACCAGTACTGGGAAACTCAAGTCATATCGCCACCTGGCTGTTTTTCAATTTCTAAAACAGTTGGTAAGTATAGCCTGTATAATTTTGGAGTATATCGGAGAACTAAAGATATCACTAAGTTAAAATCACTTGAAGTTTCACATTAATGTAACCAGGCTCTGGCGTCAAAATGGGATAGAATGACAACTCTACCTCTTTAAAGGTCTGTGGGTTTGGGTAAGTTAATTATCCAAGGTACCTACGTCGTAGGTTTTTTGGAATGTATGAATTAAGCTGTTTAGAACACGGCTGGCTCAATACAGCTGAGGCATCACTACCAAAGTTGTTTCCCTTATGTATATGCTTTCCTTTCAGATCCCCACCTGTAACAATCATGTTTTCTCATCTATTCAACTGGGTCATTATCTAACGTTAACAGTGTTGGCATTAACATTAATGATCTATATGCAAAATTCTTGATACCTAGTTCAAATGATCATATTTGAAGCTCACAGTCCTTTACTAATTTAAAGACAAGGGTAGAGATTATCTCATTTGTGCCACCACGAACGGCTCTATCAAGTTTTTCTTTCTTTTCTTCTCAATTGGAGTTTAAAAAAGTATTCTAGGGTTGGAACAATTAGAAACATCTGCTACCCTATCAAAGATTTTGAGTTCAATTGCTAGCACCTACATGGTAGCTCACAGCTGCCTGTAATTTCAGTCTCAAGGGGTTTGATACGCTCTTCAGGCTTCTGGGAACACCAAGATGCACATGGTCCACAGACACGCAAACACATATATATATGCAGGCAAAATACCATACATGTGAAAAAAAAAGTATTCTAGTTTTAGCTGGCATGGTGGTGCACGCCTTTAATTACAGCACGCAGGAGGCAAAGGCAGGCAGATTTCTACGACTGAAGCCAGGCAGGGCCACATGGTGAAACTCTCTAAAACACCTAACCTATTCTAGTTTTAAGCAGGCACTGTGGTGAACACCTGTAATTCCAGTGTCAGGATGTCAGAGGTAACAGGATGAGTGGTTCAAGGCCATTCTCCAATACATGAGACCTTGCCTCAAACACAACCCTCAACAAGGAATTAACTATAAAGGGGAAGGGAGAGGGAGGTGAATTAGAACAAAGTATAATGATAATTATGCATGAAAAAAAGCACAACAAAACCCATCACTTCGGAAGAACAAAATATGAACTAAATAAAAAGTATTCTAGAAGGGGGAAAAAGGTTCAAAGTAATTAAAATTCAAGCTATTAATTGTTGATAAGACCCAGTCTAATAGGCAATACTTTATACTTACAGCATCTCTTTTCTTCTTCGATTTGCTATCATCAGATTCACTGTCAGATAAAGATTTCCTTTTTGTACCATCTTTTTCTTTACCAGCTTTTTGAGAATTAAGAAATGCTTCAATTAATTCTGGACAATCTAAATTTTCTTCTGGTTCCCAAGTATTATCAGCACTGTGTTCAGTTAAAGAAAACAAAAAGTTGATTCAATTAAACATTGCCATTACCCGAACCTGTTTACAACTACCTGAAAAAAAAAAAAAGTTCCCATAGAATAACACTAATACTGGTAGAATAATAAGAAAGAAATTTCTTTTTATTTCCTATATTATTTAAAAATGTCTAATCTCCTTTCACATCTCTTCACGTCTCCAACTGAGCAATCAGGTATTTTAACCCCAAAGGCAGTTGAACCTGACTCTAAGGGCAACCAATACTAGTATTTTTCTGCTCCATATGCAACTCACTTCATGTAACCCTAGCTGGCCTCAAATTTTATGCAACCCAGTCTTCATTCTCCTGTCCCCACCTCCCAAGTACTGGAATAAAAGGCATTTTCTATCACACTCCGTTTGTCTGATGGTGGGATGAAACCCATGGCTTTGTGCATGCCAGTCAAAGCATGCTACCAACTGAGCTACATCCCAATCCCTTGAGTTTAAGGTGGGGGATAGAGCCGGGCGGTGGTGGCGCACGCCTTTAATCCCAGCACTCAGGAGGCAGAGGCAGGCGGATCTGTGTGAGTTCGAGGCCAGTATGGTCTAGAAAAGCTAGTTCCAGGACAGGCCAAAAGCTACGGAGAAACCCTGTCTCGAAAAGAAAAAAGAAGAAAAAAAAAAAGGGTGGGGGATAGGGACATATGTACCACAAGCTGGCTGGGATTAAATTCTGAAAAAACAGTGATTCCTAATTCCTTATATATTATGCCCAGGTTTGGGATCTCCAATGATGTTTGGAAATAAAGATTCTGACATATTCTCATACACGAAATATTTTCAATTTGGGAACTGATATAGAGCATGGGCTGAGGAAGAAAATGAACAACAAATCTAGCCTGTTGTTTGCACCCCCCCCCCCCAAAGACACTGTATCACTATAGGCTAGGTTGGTCTCAAACTCCTAATCTTGCTTCAGCTGTCAGTGCTGGGATTACAGTATTGTGCCACCATGCACAGTGCCAATTTCTACCCTTAAATTTTTTTAAGGTTGGAAGGAAATGAAAGGTATCAATTTCAGGCAGGGTTCATAAGTTGGAATAGGCATGCTCGTTTAAGGCATTAGCTACTGCTGCTTTTATGCTGCTCATGCAGACAAATCAATGGCCCACAAAGCCTAAAACAGTCACTTAAAGATGCTTTGGGGGAAGAGACTGCCAACTCCTATGTGAGCACAAGGCCAAAGTAATCATTCCCATGTGTCTCTCAAAAGAGCTGTGAGGAAAATGAGAATCACCTCACAAATATAGTAGTATGGCCACCTTGTACCAAGGGACAGACTCTTTGTGCCCAGGCCACAAATATCTTCAGAGAATGAGATGGAATGAGTGATTTCAGTGATATCTAGTGCTATTAACACCCGGTACTTAATACTTGGTCCACTGGTATCTCCAGACTGTAACATTGGCAAAGTTTAATTTTGGTAGGAGGATTGATGTGTTATTTTCAGTTTTGTCTTCTATATTATAAACATACTACACTGTAAATGTTAGGCTCTTGATCATAGATATTCAAATTTGCATGTTTAATATGACATTAAATGCTTTAATGAAAGAACACATTAGGACATGAAAGATGTAGAGAATAGAGTGGTAGGTGGAGAGAATGAGAATCCATTACAAATGCTCTGTTTAAAAATGCTGTGACATTTACTCCTTTGCAGGCTAGTTTAAAAATTATGCTGTGGAGAGCTTTAATTTTCCAAGTTTGACTCGATAGCAATAAATTAAGCTCTAATATGCTGGTTTCAAATGTTGCTAAAGCTTTGATTTTTTTAAAAGATTTATTTATTATATATACAACATTCTGCCTGCATGTATGCCCACATGCCAGAAGGGGGCGCCAGATCTCATTACAGATGGTTGTGAGCCACCATGTGGTTGCTGGGAATTGAACTCAGGACCTCTGGAAGAGCAGCTGGTGCTCTTAACCACTGAGCATCTCTCCAGCCCTTGGTGTTTTTTTTAAATTAACTTTTTTGCGTGTATGAGTCTCTTTTTTTCCCCTGCACATATGTATGCATGTGGATCATGGGTGTGCCTGGTACTTGAAAATATCAGAAGGTGGCACTGGATACACTGGAACTTGAGTTATGGGTGATTATGAGCTACCATGTGGATGCTAGGAATTGAACCCTGGTCCTCTAAGAAAGAACAAGTGCTCTTAACCAGAGCCATCTCTTCAGACCCCAGAAGCCTTAAATAAACCTCAAACAAGATAGTTCTAGAATTAAAATTGACTTCTAACATCTCTTTCGGCAAATTGGTAAAATATTTAAGCTAAAAGTAAAATTTAGGCCTAATCAAGCACAATTACAATTACTAAAGTAAGGGCCAGGGATGTAGTTGATGGAGTGCTGGCCCAGCATGCATAACCGTGGATTCAATCTTTTTTTTTAAATATTTATTTATTATGTATACAATATTCTGTCTGCGTGTATGCCTGCAGGTCAGAAGAGGGCATCAGACCTCATTACAGATGGTTGTGAGCCACCATGTGGTTGCCAGGAATTGAACTCAGGACCTTTGGAAGAGCAGGCAATGCTTTTAACCACTGAGCCATCTCTCCAGCCCCCTGGATTCAATCTTTAGGCTCATATAAACCAGGTGTGGTGGCGCATCCTGTGCACCAGGGAGTTGGAACCGGAACAAATAAGAGTTTAAGGTTATTCTTGGCCATATAGCAAGTTCAAGAGCAGTTTGGGGTTCGGGAGACCCTGTCTTAACAGAAAAAAAAAAAAAGCAAATACAAAAATGAGGCATGGGGAACACCTATAATCCCAGCACTTGGGAGAAGGAACAGAGTCCAGGCTAGTCTGCACTACATGAGACACCCTCGCTTAAAACAAAATCATAAGAAGTTTCTTACTCTGTGAACCCCTTCCACTTGAGGAAATACTCCACCTTCCCATTCACTACACGCCGGTCCAGTACTTTTTCTACCACAAATTCTTCAGGCTCTGCCTCTTCAACTTTTTTACTCTTTCCATTCTGTTTCTTTCCCATTTTTTGCTAAAACAAAAGAGAAATTAAGAAAATTTAAAAAAAATCTTGAGTACATTTTAAGGCCAAATTGACACAATTTACTTTTCGACAAAAAACAAAAAACCCCAAAACACCACCCCCCTTTAAACTTCTGTGACCCAGGGTAGGCACATCCTAGAAAGGCAATAGATAATAAAATAAAATCTCTGCTCCACTGATTTACACTTAAAACCCAATACCCTTCACCAGTATGACAGAATTAAAAACAACAACCAAAAATCTGAGAAATAACCTTATCCTTTCCTAGTTTTATTTCCAGGATTCTACAAGACCATGTTTACCAGAATCACCACTCATTTTAATCACAGCATAGCGACAAATAACTAGAAAACACGAGACAATGACAGAATGGAGTAAATATTAGTAGATGGTGGTTTGAATGAGAATGGCTTTATAGGCTTATACTGGAATGGTTGGTTCCCAGGTGATGCAACTGTTTGTGAATTGTGTGGCCTTGCTGGGGGTGGGGTGTAGGGGTGGCAGCTGGGCAGTGCACACTTGATTTCAAAAGCCAACGCCATTCTCATTTAGCATGCTCTCTCTGCCTTGTGCTTGAACATCAAATGCAACCTCTCAGCTACTACTTCAGTGCCATGCCTGTTGCCATCCTACCAGGATGGTCATGGACTCATCCTCTTAAATTATAAACCTCAACAAACTTTTCTTTAAGTGGCCTTGGTCATGTCTTATCACAATAAAAAAGAACTAAGAATGAAGTGTGATAGTAAAAAAGAAAGAAAACAAACCAACAAAACACTCAAGTCAGGGTTACATATAGCCCAGGTAGTCTCCAAGTCAGACCCTAAATTCCCAATCCTTTAGCTTCTACATCCCAAAGTACTAGGTTTATAGGTGTGCACCACCACACCTCACTAAATGATAGAACCAAGTGTAGCAGAGTAGATGATAGAACCAAGTGTAGCAGAGTAGATGATAGAACCAAGTGTAGCAGAGTAGACCTATTAAAACTACAGCTCTAAGATATGGCTTTCCCAACAACAGTAACAATTTAAAATTGTTTCAAGGATAAAAATTAGCTGCAAAACAAAAACAGAGTTTTATCCTCAACCATGGAGACCATGAATAAACTAAATAGACAATATTGTTTTCCCATAATTATTACATGTAGATAATTTTCCTGACTAACAAACCTTATACTATCACTTTAAGTGTCCAAAATGGTGGATAGAAAAATTCCTTCCCTACTGGGTTTTTCAACCTAGAATCTTAACTGGTAGCAGACTATATTTACTTTGAAGAGAGGCATGAGGTAGAAATGATGAGCTTATTAGCAGCATCAAGGAAATCAAAATAGCTTGATTACCATGGGTTCAGGGTCAACTTGAGATATGGAGGAAAACTGTGTCCCTAAAATCAAAAGTTCTTTCTTTCTGGTGAGGGTGGGTATAACATCACCCATTAAGTGTTTTCTCAGCACATACGCAGGATTGTTAAAGGAGTAGAAACTAGGTGCTTAAAATCTTGAGATGGTTAATTATAAGCCCCTTTGGGACACCACAACAACCCAATACAGTATGCGCAAGCATTTCATCTCCACAACAGCAGCCAATTCTAACCTTTAAGTGGCTGTGATCCCCCCGACTCAGTCTCCCCCAGTGTTAGCATTATAGGTGTGCACGGGTGCTACTTAAGTGATCAAAACCTAATCAATCAAATCAAAACAAAACCAACCAACCAAAACCCCTCAAAAGCCTAGTCACGAAAACCATCTCCCAAATGAAGGATTCAAACAGGAAAAGTCAACAGCAGCACCCAAGGCAGTTAAACCTACTAGCATCTAGGGGCATACCTAAACAAACGTCCTATGGAATTTTCTAGATGTTTTTGTTGTTATTTTTCAAGACAGGGTTGCTCTGTGAAACAGCCTTTGTAGACCAGACTAGCCTCAAAATCACGCGAGACGCACCTGCTTCTGCCTCCCGATTAAAGGCGTATATCACCACACCTAGCCCAAAGACTTGTGCTTATTATCACTAAGGCTTTAACCTGTATTTGGTCATTTATCAAGAGTGATCAGACAGGTTCAGATCACAGATCCTAGTCAGCTCTGCAGAGTATTACAAGTCATGCACAATATAATGATGGCACAAATTAAAAATCACTATCTTGTCCTTTCCAGTGAGAAACTCAGTAAGACACTACACAGATCAAAACCAAGTTTTGTTTTACTTAGGTGTTAATACCTGCCTTTATATGCTGGTAATCAATGTATCAGTATTAAAACAGAAACCCTAACAGCAAAATTCACCTTTTAATACAAATCTGTCAATTCAGAGTTTTGCCATACACGTTGACTAATCTAGTATTTTATAGTCCAGGCTAGCCTTAAACTCACAGCAATCTGCTTGTCTCCGCTTCTCAATATGCTGGGATTACAAACATACACGATTAGACCTAGTGTTCCCCCCAATTCCACAGGGTTTCTTGTGTAACAGTCCTCACTGTCCTGGGACTTGCTCTATAGACCAGGCTGGCTTTGAATTCAGAGATCCAGCCTCTGATGTTTTGGAATTAAACCTCTGGAGCTTTGGGATTAAAGGTGTGTGCTGCCACTGTCCAAATTTTAATCTAATTTTTTATTTTTACTATAACTTGACAAAAAAAGAGTATGTCTTTATAAATTTGTCTAACTTACTAGAAACCCAATACAAACATTGGGTTTAGCAATCCTCAGGAAATCGCTCAAAAGATACAGAATCGATCTACTGTTCTTTCATTCCTAGACATAGTTTGTAATTCTTGCTCATGGCAACACAATACTTTGTTACATTTGATTCACTTTGTGCACAAAGTATCGTTTTAAACTTCTGCATTTAATCAATACTCAGTGTACCTACAATTCAGCAGATTTAAGTATAATCTTATCAATCAACTAAAACTTACTTTATAGATTTCCCCATGTAACATTTTTCTCACAATTAAGCTCATTAAAAACATTTATCATGTGGTAGCAGGAAACACTTTGGAGATCAGGGAACAATCCTGTGGGTTCTGTCTCTCCCTTCCACCTTTCCTCGGGTGAAGATTGAGCCATCTCGCCAGCCCTAAATATGGATCTTTATCTCAAAATAAGAACATCCAGCTAAAGCTGTACCATGTCTTCCTAAGATTAGGTTTTAAAAGATGCCAATTAAGAATGTTTCAAAATTAACAACTCAAGGTTTTCTTCCAGTGCTGGCTGGGAAGTACATGGATGTAAATAGCCTGGCTTCAAACTCACAGCCATTCATCTGCTTCTGCTGGGCTTAAAGGCAGACACGACCATGTCCTGCCTGATAATTTTTTCTCCCTGGACCCAGGGTTTCTCTATGTAGCCCTGGCTGTCCTGGAACTAACTACTCATTCTGCAGACCAGGCTGGCCTCCAACCCAGAGATTTGCCTGTCTCTGCCTTCAGTGTGCTGAGATTAATGGCGTGTGCCACACCTTAAAGGCTTCTTAGTTGTAATTTTTAAAGAACAAAAAAATTCTTTAGTTAAGATTCTTACATGTTTTAGGGTTTCACAAACTTACCAATGTAGTTTTATTGGAGGCCATTTTTTTTAAAAAAATCGAAGACTTGAAGAGCTATTGCGAGAAAAAAATGCATGACAGTTAAATTTTCATGACACACAAAAGGCAATTGCAAGTTTTGTGTGGATTTCATCCTGCACATTTCAGATAAAAATGCAGGGAAAACAGTTCAGAGATTCTATGTTATTAGAGATACATACTTAAGTATGTTAGTGCTTTAACCAAGTTAGTAAAGTTAAAACCTTACCAAGGACACTGGTACCTCAGACTTTACTTGGTTATAATACAGAATTACTTTTCCAATGTAAATCTTTATTTGTAATAAATACAATGTTTATTTTCTATGAAAGGCAATCTTCTGTGTGAATATCAAGCATAATTAATTAACCTTTATCGGTAAATTACCATGATTTTTTCCCTCTAAATTTTTGAATAGTCCAAGAAACTCGTGTATAATTAATTCTATTTTTTTTTTTTCAGAAGCTCTCCCTCTTCAATCATGGAGTAGAATAAAAACACTGAGATGTCTCAGTCCTATTTCCTGGCCTTTTGCGGGGGGGGTGGTGGTGGTGGTGGTGGTAACCACTCTCTATAGTCCGGTCTGGGTTTGCACGCCAGGCAATACTCCTGCCTCAAGCTTCCCAAGCCTGTCCTGCTAAAGCTGGAAGGAACTGTCCTCCTCCACGCCCGCTCTTTGAAGAGGACCCCTTCCCTGTTCGATTCCCTCGTCTACCAGGCCACGGCCAGGAGTCCGCCCCCCACTCGGGAGCGCGGGCCTCGTGGTCAGCGCCTCCGCGGGGAGAAACAAAGGCGGCGGCGGGGGCTCAAGGGCACTGCGCCACCAGCCCGCGCCTCCCTCTCCGGCGGCGGCCACGTAGCGGGGAGCTCGGGGCCTCGGGCCTCGCGGCGGCAAAGCCAACCTCGCTCTCCCCGCGGGCCCGCGGCGCGGCTGGGGGGAGGGGAGCCCCGCGCTTTGTCTGGAGTCTCCGCGGCTGTCATCGCGCTCCCACCCTCCGCACGACTATCTAATCTCCCCCGTAAGGTGGCGCGACGCCTCAGCCAGGCCCCGCCAGCCTCCCCCGCAGCTCGGGGCCCACGGCGGAGCGCGGGGCCCGCAGCCTCTCCCCGCAAGCCCGGGCGCACAGAGCATCTTAGCCCCCGCCACGCACGCACAAGATAAGAAAGCAAGCCACCGACTTCACCGCTCGGATGCTCCGGGCCGCGGATCCTGCAGAGTCTCCCGGCGGCGCGCCTTAGCTCAGCCACATCCGAGGGGAGGGGGCGCGGGCAGCTCGGCCTGGGGGGAGGGGAGGCACCGCCCACGCCCGGGCCGCGCGGGGCCCGCCGGGAACGCGGCCTGCGGGGGGCGGCGTGCGCGCCACTCACCGTCCGCGGCGTGGCGCCTCGGGGGTCTCCTTAGGGGGAGGCGAGCAGGGCCGCGGGGGCCTCTCTGCGTCGCGCTGCGCGCCAAAGCCGGGCTCCGCCCACCTCCTCGCCCCAGGGTTGGGGCGCTGAGCCGCGGGGTTCTTTAAGCACCACCTTCTCACGGGGCGCGGGCTCCCAAGGCCTTGGGCCTGGGGTGCTGGACTCGGACTGGGAGGGAGCGGTACCCCCGGGACAAGGACAAAGATTAGCGTAGCCCGGAACACCCCGGGCTAGGATTGGCGCAGGCGGAGCTGCAGGGACTGCGCTAGGGTGGAGAGGGCCGCACGCAAGAGCCGCCGCTTAAGCCCCGCCCGGCAGCGTTAATTTTAAACTGCGCGACCGTTTTCTCGGCTCCCTGCGCCGAGGTTGGGGGCCGGACCTAATTCCGGACGTAGTAACACGCCGGGCGCGAGCCTTCCGCAATTCACTGAAGCCCGCTGCGCAAGTGACGTAACGCGGCCTCCCTAATCCGAAAGGGGGAGGTGCACGGATTTGGCGTAAGGGGCGTGGAGCCCCTTCCCGCCATTGGCGGCGGTTAGGACGTTTACGTAACGGCCTGACGTCAGCAAAGACGCGTTAGTGGGGGAAGGTTCTAGAAAAGCGGCGGTCCCGGCTCCAGCGGCAGTAGCAGCGGCGCCGGCTCCGGTGTGCAGGTCTTCCCAGCGGCGCTGTTTCGCGAGCAGCGGCTGCTCTCTCTCCCTCCCCAACCCCCAGCGTCAGGACGAGTCCGGTGCGTGCGCGTCCGCGGAGGTCTTTCTCGTCTCGCTCGGCTGCGGGGAATCGGGCTGAAGCGACTGAGTCCGCGATGGAGGTAACGGGTTTGAAATCAATGAGTTCTTGGAAAGGGCATGGTGAGGCCGAAGGCGCCGCAGCAGAAGCCGGCCACCGCCTCCGCGGGCGGACGGGCGGGCAAGCGGAGGGAAAGCGGCCGCTCGAGTGGCGGTTGGTCTTGGGGACTCGGGGAATGGGTCGTTGGCGCGGAGGCCCGATTGTCCGAACGCCTTCCCCGCCCTTAGGCGCCCGGCGCCATTTCCCTGAGCCGGGGTGGGGGATGGGAGCCCGCCGCGGCGAGGCGGCCGGGCCGCGGAAACTGCGCGGGGACGGGCCGCTGTCGGTTCTTCCCGAAGGGCGCGGGCCCAGAGAGCGGATTGTGTGGGCGGCGGAGCGTTTTCGGCGGCCCCCGGGTCCCCGGAGCGGGTCTGCGGAGCCTCCCCTCCCCCCTCCCGGGAACCGGATTTGGCGTCCGCCATTTTCCCGTCTCCTTCCTCGCTGCGATTTTTGCGTTCTACACTTTTCAGGCCTCCCAATTTGCTCCCTTTTACCGCCGCCTAGGACTGGTTTGCTGCTTTTCTTTGTTTTCGGCGCGGTTTCATCTCGTTTCGAGGTGAATTTAGGGGATTTTGAGCTTGGATTCTAGAGTCCTGCGCACCTCGTTAAGGGCTCCCTGCCTTCCCCTCGACGAAATGGCGCCATTGCGTTGAGCAGGCACACGGAGGAGCGGGTGGGGGTGGAGGCGCTCCACTAGGCTTGCTGGCGCAGGCCTGGACAACAGTGCGACCGCGGCCCGAGCATGTTGTTGAATTGCTGCAAAGCAACCATTTTATCTTTTCTAGCCACTGAATCCGATTAATGAAAGGCTTTATGAGCCTGCAGTGGTAAAGCACGTGAACGGCAGGAAGTTCTGGTAGTTAGATTCTGTTAGCTCGGGCGGAGGGGTATTATTTTCCTTAATTGCAGCGTAGGTTTACTTTCCCAAAGGATCCTTTGGTTTGAAATAATGATTCTGAGCTTAGGGTGTGTTGCTTAAACTGCAACAGGATCTTTTCACGTGACGGCCACGTTAGAGAAGTTAACCTTTTGCTTAAAGCCCTGCTCAGTCAACATTAATACATGAACTAGCTATATAAAAACTTTTGAGTTCTGGGCTACAGTGTATTTGAACTTTGTCATTTGCTTCTCTGATTTGTGTTTGCGATCATGGTTGATCATTACTTTAATAAGGTTTCAAGTTGAAGGGGGTCTGCTTCGCTATTTTCTTTGACCCTTAGCATGTTTATAAAATAATCTTGTTTATAATCGATAGTGGACGTCGGGTAAGTTTGGAAAAACCTATGAGGTAAGTAATGAGCTTTTGCTTTTTACAATTTAATTTAAAGAGGCATATTTTGGTATTTAAATACAACTACCTGGACACTCCATTTTCAGTCATTTTAAGTAATTAAAACTAATGCTTAAAACGTCGTATTTGAATCTTTAACCTATTTTGACATTTCTATTTTTCTTCAAATAACAGAACCTGAGAAGAGCAGTAAACAGTTTCTTTTTGAGAGTATTTTGAGAGAACCTTATAGATTTGGATTGAGTAATAAGAGTTGTGGAATTTTTTTTGTAATTTCAGTTTTGTCTTCAGTTATGCAATCAAGATAGGTCCTGAATACTATGACCTAGTTTATGAACATCTTGACTTTTTAAAGCTTAGTTCTTTATAAGCCAGTACGTAATAAAAAGCACTTCAATTAATAATTATTTCAGGCTTTTTTTGGAAATTTTTGAGAAAACCACTTTATTCCATGAATTGTCAGAAGGCTAGTACATTGGACAAGTGTAAGCTGCTTTAATTAAAAACAGTAGCAAAGTTTTTTGAGTCAGTTTGGGGTAACTGAAGATAAATGTGTTTAGTTTTTCTCTGTAGTCTAAATAACGAGAGCAGTACCTCCCCAAACTTCGCACTTCAGATGGTGATGGCTACAGGAATACACTTTTCTAAGTTAGAAGAAAACTATAAAAAAAAACTTTCGTGGAGCTTGTTTCAGTGTTGGAGCCTTCTCCCCCAGACTCCCATATTTAACACCCGAGGGGGCAGTTCAAGGAAAAGCAAATCTGCCACTATTTCAGAGACTGATGCCTAATGTAAGTGGTGGATTGTGGAAACATTAGTGGATTTTTTTTTTGATTTTACATTTTTTTAACTAAAAAGTAATTTGAGTAAATTTTGTGCTTGAGTTGTAGAATTTAATGAAGAATTTCATAAGACTTTTTGATGCCCCTTAAATGACCAGAGAAGTCGAGCATGGTTTTTCTCAAAGATTTTGAAGAAAGTCTGTGCTAAGTTTAAGATAGCTTATGTGAATTAAAGTTATATCAAATATTAGTGACATTAAAACTTGTATAGTTCAGCTGAGGCATTTTTTGGTGTAACACATATGTTTTAACATATGGTTTAAATTTGATGTAAGTTTTTTTTTTCCCCCCCAGAAAACTTTAGAAACTGTTCCTTTGGAGAGGAAAAAGGTACTCTGCCAGCAGGTCACCTCATATTTAAGAATTTAATTTCCAGCATACAAAGAGAAAATGTAAATAAAAATTGAAATGATATTTTCCTTTGCAGAGAGAAAAGGAACAGTTCCGCAAACTCTTTATTGGTGGCTTAAGCTTTGAAACCACAGAAGAAAGTTTGAGAAACTACTACGAGCAATGGGGAAAGCTCACAGACTGTGTGGTAGGTTACTTCTGAAAGTCTGGCTGCAGGTTCTAGTCTTACTGAACTTACCCATACATTTTGGGTTGAGTCATTTTCGTATAGAAAATGAGTATTAAATGTACTTTCTAATTGGTATTACTAGTTATACCATTAAATTAAATGCTAACATGTTTTTTGGTTTAAAGGTTATGAGAGATCCTGCAAGCAAAAGATCAAGAGGATTTGGTTTTGTCACTTTCTCGTCCATGGCTGAGGTTGATGCTGCCATGGCTGCAAGGCCTCATTCCATTGATGGCAGGGTAGTTGAACCAAAACGTGCTGTAGCAAGAGAGGTAAGTAAAATATGTTGTGAATTTTTTCTTGCAGTGTTGGTTGTATTACCTCTTTGTATCTGTTTTTCAAAGGCTAACCTTTGTTGGTTTAGATGAAGAAATTTGATGTTAAGAAGTATAAGGTGGTAGTATCAAGGTGAATAATTTGTAGCTTTTTCTCAGCATAATTTCCATAATTATCTGTTGTAGGAGTCTGGAAAACCAGGAGCCCATGTGACTGTGAAGAAGCTGTTTGTTGGTGGAATTAAAGAAGATACTGAGGAACACCACCTTAGAGATTACTTTGAAGAATATGGGAAAATTGATACTATTGAAATTATTACTGATAGGCAGTCTGGAAAGAAAAGAGGCTTTGGATTTGTTACTTTTGACGACCATGATCCTGTGGATAAAATTGTATGTAAGTGTCCAGGCACAGGAGGTGTGGTTTGTATATATAAACTGTTGGGTATATCAACTGTTGTTAAAACATTCAGAATTGTTTACTATTAGAATGTATTGACAATTTTTTTTTGTTTCAGTGCAAAAATACCACACCATCAATGGCCATAATGCAGAAGTTAGAAAGGCATTGTCTAGACAAGAAATGCAAGAAGTCCAAAGTTCCAGGAGTGGAAGAGGAGGTAACAAATTTTATATATTTTATATATATATTTATTTGGCGGGTTGTTTATCAGAATGCTTGCCATTAATTATAACAAATATCCTACCTAGGAAACTTCGGATTCGGAGATTCTCGTGGTGGTGGTGGCAATTTTGGACCAGGACCAGGAAGCAACTTTAGGGGGGGATCTGGTAAGTATATTTAAAGGGTGTGATAGGTTTGATTTTTGAATAGAGTGGTTTTAATAGGATTTAGGAGATCCTGAGCTGGGTCTAGGGTAACATGTACTGAGCATGTATGGTGCCTAGTGTGTTTAATTTCTTGCACCCCACAAAATGATACTGATAACCTGGAATTTCAGTATTTGGGAACAAGAAGCAGGGGGGTTAGAAGAAATTAGAGGACTTCCTTGGCTGCCTGCGTGCGCACACACAAACACGATTCAAGATATGTTTGGACTTATAAGTCCCTGTCTCAAAAAGTAGTCAGGATTGGTATAGAATATTTCAGGGCATTTTTAGGTTTTAGCTTATATAAATAAATGCAATAACTTGTGATTAACATTTTGATGCTATATGCTTTCATTCCTTTATTAAAGTTTGTGTGGCTTTTTGGATCCAAATGCATTACTTTCAAACGTGTTTTGTAATGGTAGTAAAATGGAATTGATATGCTTTTTAAATGAGCTGGTAAGATTACCAGCCACCATTCTGACATACTAATATTGTAGAGAAAAGTAAAATGATAAGTTTGTTTTCTAAACAGATGGATATGGAAGTGGACGAGGATTTGGAGATGGCTATAATGGGTATGGAGGAGGACCTGGAGGTTAGTTTTGCTTAGATGTGATTTATGTATCTTAATATATTTAATAACATTGTATCTGGGGCTTTGGTTACTTTTATTTAGATTTTGATTTATGTATCTTAATATGTAATTAATAGCATTTTAGTTGGGTCTTGGTTTTGCCTGTCAGAGTACTTAAGTGATAATGGTTATTTGGCTTTTAAGAATGTACTTTGAGTTTTTTACTAAGCAGTGTATGCCTATAACTTACGCAGTAAAAGTCAGTTGAGGTTCCATTTCATGGAAAAATTGATCTAGATGGGGAAATGGACATTGTATGTAGATCAGCTAGAATGCTAGAATTTGAGGTCTGGGTGTTAAGGGGAAATAAATTAAGAGTAGTTAATATTGTTTTGCTGCTGGGATCCCTTAGAGATAACATTTTACCTAAGGAACTTGTCCAGAGTTTATAAATTTTGTTTTTTGAGATGGTCTCTATGTAGTGCTGAGTTTCTATAGATCAGGTTGCCTTCAAACTCTGTGATCCAGAGTATCAAGAGTTTTATAAATCTTGCAGGTATGCTACCCCCATATTTCTTCCTCAAACTACAGAGCATAAGAATTTTAAATATTTCCAGTTCAAAGTAGAGTCATGGTATTACCTGTTATTTCAAGTTGCTTTATATATGGTGGTTTGTAATCCTGAAATGCTTCCCCAAGAATAGGTGTTATTTCTGAGTCTGTTGGATTACGAAACAAATAATTCACCTTAAAAAATGTCTTAAACCCAGAAATGAGTATAATAAAGACAATTCAAATGGAATTGAAAAATTTAAGCAATTACTTAAAGGCTTATTTTATAATAGGTGGCAATTTTGGAGGTAGCCCTGGTTATGGAGGAGGAAGAGGAGGATATGGTGGTGGAGGACCTGGATATGGCAACCAGGGTGGGGGCTACGGAGGTGGTTATGACAACTATGGAGGAGGTAATAAATTCATCTACAACCTTTATGTTGGAATTTGGATTAGAACTGATGATACTTACTATTCATTGTCACTTAGATGCTTTAAATTGTAGGATTATAGAGAGGTACTATATACTTTGATTTTTGTAGAACATTTGTTCTGAAAATTAAACTTCAGTTTTGAATTAATGCTTCTATAATAATAGTTCAGGTGTCTGTTGGCTGATACTCTTAATTCTTTCATAGGAAATTATGGAAGTGGAAATTACAATGATTTCGGAAATTATAACCAGCAACCTTCTAACTATGGCCCAATGAAGAGTGGAAACTTTGGTGGTAGCAGGAACATGGGAGGACCATATGGTGGAGGTAATTTACTAAAGACTTGGCAATTTAGGTGATTTGAGAGGTATAGAGGTAGAACAGTTTGCATTTCAGAAGGGAAAGAATCTAATAGTTAAGCGTAAAGAGAATTTTCCATTTTAATTTGACCTCATAAAATTGCTAAAGTGCATCCCAAGTATAAACTTAGGTGATTTGGGGGGTGTTTGCTGGGATGGTATTGTTTGAGACAGGTTCTATGTAGTTTAGGTCGTCTTGAAGCTCCACAGATCTTCCTACCTATACATTGTGCTGGGGTTAAAGGCCAGTTTTACTACCATGCCCACCTAAAAATTAGGAGTAACCGTTGAATTTTAACTAATAGTTACTCAAGTAAGGTACCACTAATAATATTGGCAAGGGAAAAATGGAGGATCAATTTTTCAGGGTCTTCATTGTTCTTCTAAACATGAAACCAAATAGAGTACACTGTCATTTAACTTGTGCAAGAAGCTTTTTTTTAACATTAAAAAAATTTTTTTTTGTATTTTGAGACAAGGTCCAATTTTTTAAAAGTTGTTTCTGCTTGAAAGTAATGAACTTAAAGGTAGGGGATGTTAATTAATATTTCACACCTTTCATGTACCTTTAATTCCAGCACTCAAGGAATAGGATTTCTTAAGTTCACAGCCAGCCTGGTTTTCAGAGTGAGTTCAGGACAGCCAGATCTATGTAGAGACCATCTGTCATAAAACCAAAAGAAGATTTGAAATTTCAAAACCTTAAAGATATGCCCACAAGCCTACAGGTTTACATGTGTGCTAAACTTGCTTTCTTATTTCAATCATAGGAAACTATGGTCCTGGAGGAAGTGGAGGAAGTGGGGGCTATGGTGGGAGGAGCCGATACTGAGCTTCTTCTTACCATGGGTAAGTAGTTTTTGAGTTTTAAAATTATTATTATCTTGGGAGAATTAGCGGCAGGAGTTAAAGCATTTTAGGATCATGTTATCTTTCCTTAAAATCTGGTTAGATGGATAATTTCATAACCTATTTTTTTTTACTCTTTACTTCTGTTGAAACAGGCTTCACTGTATAAATAGGAGAGGATGAGAGCCCAGAGGTAACAGAACAGCTTCAGGTTATCGAAATAACAATGTTAAGGAAACTCTTATCTCAGTCATGCATAAATATGCAGTGATATGGCAGAAGACACCAGAGCAGATGCAGAGAGCCATTTTGTGAATGGATTGGATTATTTAATAACATTACCTTACTGTGGAGGAAGGATTGTAAAAAATGCCTTTGAGACAGTTTCTTAGCTTTTTAATTGTTGTTTCTTTCTAGTGGTCTTTGTAAGAGTGTAGAAGCATTCCTTCTTTGATAATGTTAAATTTGTAAGTTTCAGGTGACATGTGAAACCTTTTTTAAGATTTTTCTCAAAAGTTTTGAAAAGCTATTAGCCAGGATCATGGTGTAATAAGACATAACGTTTTTCCTTTTAAAAATTTAAGTGCGTGTGTAGAGTTAAGAAGCTGTTGTACATTTATGATTTAATAAAATAATTCTAAAGGAAATTGTGTAATTATAGACTTTTTATTTTAAATAAGTTAAGGAGTGGGTAGTATAATTAAGGTCCATTGCAAAGTTGTTGTTGTATTTGTGTAAGATAAATGCTGGTCAGATTTAAGTGTGTTGTCTGCAATTCATCAGGATTAAATTATCTAGTTAACTTAAGGGATATCTCTGCAAGGAGAAACACCTTTTTAGATCTTTTAGATGCTGCTTCTTCAATGCAAGGAAAGGAAATAACCCCAGCGAGGTACTCTTCAGGGACACAGGTCTAGTACAAGAGAACTCTTGACGACTAAGCTCAGCCAGTCTTAACAAACTGTGCTGTATCTACAAAGCTTAACCTACAGTAGTTGATAAGGATGCCAACGAAAGCTGAGGGTGTAGAGCAAAGTAGTTCTAAGCATCAGTTAAACTTCTTTAGGTAAGATCTTATTTACTTTTTCTTTCTTAATTTTCCTCCCTAAAAGATAAACTAATAAACTCTTCAATGGTCTTTCAGTATAGTGGTTCTTATGTAGTTTAACATAGCTATAAATTGAGTTTAACAAATAATAAACTCAAGATAATTTTATAAACCCTGTTTTCCAATCTGTCATTTACTTAAATTATTTTGGTTGTTGTTTCCTTTTTTCCTTCTTTCTCACCCCCTCCCTTTCCATGAAGATTCAGGTGCTTAACATATCATTTTTTTCCCTGCTGGAATTTTAGCATTGATATGAACCATGGACAAGTATATTCTGCTGCCACAAAGACTGTAAAGTGCTTCATTTCAACAGCTGAGGCAAGCCAAGTGATCATTAATAAAGCTTTTCTTGCTTCCTTCAGTGGTGTTGGTAGTAAAATGGTAGGTAAAAGTTAGGCTGCAAGTTCAATAAATGAGATTTACCTATCATTCCACCCTCGTGTATTTATTCACCTGTCCTGGATCAAGCAGTTTTGAGTCAACTAGGCATTTAAAGGCATTGTGTTTATTACTTTATGGTTCTAATTTTACATGCTTAATCAGGATGAGGCTGACAGGAGGTTGAGGATAGTGTCTTTACTACATTAGAAATTTCTGTGCAACAACAACAAAACCCTTTGTACTCTCTACTAAATAATTGGGTTAAGATTTAAATTTCACCCATTGTCCTACCCTAAACTGCTGTAGGTTGGCTATTGTAATTAGTTTCTTAAATCTACCCTGATTTCTAGGCTTTATTGCCTTTCCAGAAATGTATATTTAGGGCTTATACACATCAGTGAGTCTGCTTTAATCCTAAAACCACCACTGAAGTTATTTAGGTTCTTTGGACAAACATGATAAACTTCTTCAGATACTTTTTTTTCCTTTGGCAGGAAGGTGTCTTGCTGCAGGTAACTAATGAAGAAGTGGTCAACCACAGAGTCTTCAAGAAATAAGAAATTCTGTACCATCTGAAAGTAGTTCTTGTTGGTGCCTTCATTTAAGAAGCACTTTTAAGATAAAAGGGAATGTTCTCTGATTAAAAACTTCATTTAGTACAGGTTCTTGATAAGATTCAAAATGAAATAAGTGCTGTTTGTATAGAGTAACATCAAATTAGCTAAGGATAATGTATTGTTTTAAAATAGGATTTGTGAGTAGACAGATGAAAGGTCTATTTTGAGTACAAGTTTTATAAAATAAATACTTTTGTATCCAAATAATGCGGTGTAATGCTTATACACAAGTGTGGATCTTGTTCTATCGACACCAGTTGTCTACAAGATTGCCATCCCCTTAAATTTTAAGTTAGTTTGCACAAAACTATGCATTTACAGTTCCCATTCAATATTAATAGAAAATGAGAAAAGCAATAATGGGCATAATTTGCTGTCCCTAATAGTCTTTATTATGAATTGTGCATTGCTACAGTTTCCCTATATTTAACAGTGGTGGCATGGGTTTTAACCAGATAGTGTTGGATGTTAATTAGTATGTGCAAAGCAACAAGAGAGAGTTCTGCAGAGTATGAAATCTCATTAACACTTCTCCATGAATAGCAAACGGTGAAACTCAGTCTTGTGGTTGAAACTTAATGGGGACTTGGTGAGTTATTGACCATAGTAAGCACTTAATATATATCAAACGTGGTTTTGATAATGAGGCCATATACAGGTAAGTCAGTGGCTAATAAGTGTGAGTTCGTTCTTAAACCTTGTGAACTAGCGTGTTTATGAACATTCTATCTAAATACTTGGTTTCCAACTAGTAGGATATCTTGGTGATGTATGCCTTTAATCTCCAGAGAGGTTAAAGTTGGACTTGAGTAAAATTTGTAGTACACAGTTTAAGAAAAGTTATTAAAACAGTAAAGACAACATCATAAAAGGAAAATTGACGGTGACTCATGGGCGGTATGGGAGCGAGTTTAGTTCATGAAACGTTATCTGCGGCTTTTAAAAAAACTAGTAGGGAAAGATGATTGTGATTTTACAATCTGTGCTTTTGGATGCTCTGGAGCTGGATGGAGTACCCTGTCTTAGCTGTGCCACTGGGAACTGAACTTGAGTTCCTATGGAACAGCTCTTAAAACAGAATTATGATAAAGTTTTAAAAACTAGTATAAAGTAAACAAGTCTATTCAGCAATCTACACTCTGACCACCAAAGATCCCCCAGGCTCCAGCAAACTACCTTCATCTGCTGAACGCTTTTAATAAAAGTTTCATAAAACTTGACACAAATAGTAAACAATCTTGGGTGTGTTATCCTGGTGTTTGGGCTATGCACATGTGGCTGGCATAGATTGACCCTGGAGTATTACAAGTTACCACAAAGTACAAAAGTGCAAACACTTGAGTTACCCTCTTAAGGCAGGAGTTCTAATTTGAATCCATAGGCTTCAGAAAAGTATAAGATTGGAGTGGTGAAAGTCCTATGCCATCTTAAATTTCCTTGAACTGGGGACAGTTGGCTAAATCTGAAGGACAAGGATGTGCCTGGTTTTTGAGGGAAAATCCCCAAATGGCCTTGTAAGTGTGTGGATAACTTAAGACGGTTTTTATCTGGTCATAGTAGGTTGTCTCCAGGAACACAGTGGAAAAATTGTGTTCAAGAAGGTTTTCCTTTAAATAGAAAATGAGTATTGAGTTTGAGTGTCTACTATGTGTACAGCCCTTGAGCAGGGATCATTTGGAACTGCATGTGGGGAATCCATCCAGCTGGGTCTTCAGAAGAGCAGCTAGTGAACACCTTGTGAAACCTCCATTCCTACTTTTGACTGGTGCTGTTGCCTTGTTTTTACTTTGTTATGTTGGGAGAGGATCTTTATTAGCACTTTGGTGCTCTTTATAAATAGCACTTTGGTGCTCTTTATAAATTGTGTGCCTTATATAAGTGTAGGAAGCATTGGTTCACACAATCTCATTCAGTAATGGACTTACACATCAAAGCCTCTTAACATTTGGGAAAGGAGTTGGTTGACTCATTGCAATGAATGGCCACTGAGCAAATCTTCCTTGGAACTGGGATATGCCAGTACAATATTAAAAGTCATCTTACCAAATTTGGTGACAGGTCATATTTTTACGTTGTAATCTGTATGATAAAAAAATTTTGTAGGTCCTTACTCTGGTTCATGGGCATCTTGAGTTTTAAGATGGTTAAGAGTAATATCTGAAAGTTTAGAATATTTTAGGTTGTGAGGTCAATACAGACTGGTACTGCTGCCCTGTGTTTCTCGAGGGCTTTTTACATTTAGATATGGGGCTATGACTACATTCTCAAAAGCTGGCATACTTTGCTCTGAAGCTTGAAGGAATTTCTTATTTTGCCATACTGACTGGATTTTCTTTGAAGGACAAATAAGACATTTTGTTAAAATAACGTTTTTATAAATTCAAATATAAAATGTTTTCACATACTTGTTTACATGTTATATACTAAATACCTTCAGAAAACTAAAGGCTACTCACGTTATGTAACCATCTCAAAGCTTTTTCAAGTGACCACCTTAATAAAAGGCTGTAGAAGGTTATGTGAACATAGGTATTAGTGCAGAAGTGGTCCATGAAAATGTGGATTCTCCCAACTTCACAGAAACATAACATTGAATTTTAAGCATTTATCAATACAAACTTAAACACATACCCATAACTGATTTAAGTAACAGTGCTTTTAAGAATAGTTTAAACAGTTTGTGATGCAGGGTCACTGGATCCTGTTCAGTTTTTCCTCTTTCCCTTTGGGGCTTCCTTTTTGTGTCCTGATGTGACTAGTTCTTTAGGTACAATCAAAACAGTTCCATCATTATTGTACTGAAGCGCATAGTGGTTTGGATTGACTGGCCTACCTTGGTCATCTATTAACCTACTAAAAACATCATAGTAGAGCTCATGCAGCTTCTGTTTCATTATGTCAATAGCTTTGTTACATTGATTTTGCTCATTCTTCAGGGCTTCCTTCTGTGTTTGCAAGTTACATATGTCATCTTCTAGATTCAAAATGATGTCTAGTTTACGTTTACGACAGTTTTGAGCAGCAACTTTGTTTTTTCCTCTTCGTCTGATGTCACGAATGAGAGACACTTGTAAGTCTGATAGGTAGTGCCTGCTTAGCATACTGTTGAAAGAGTCAACAGGCATGTGGACAATTTCATCTACAGAAAAGGGAATATGCAGAGCTTTAGCACGCTGTTCGTCACGACTCAAATTTCTATCTGAGTCAAGGCACCCACTGATTTTCTGAGATTTCTTTGACCGCGTCAAAGATTCAGATGTGGGCTCTGGTACACCTGGTTGTAAATGGTAAGTGTGGTCGTGAAATACTTGATGACATTCAAGATCCTGGTAAAAGCCAGACATAGTCCTAATATCCATATGACAGTGTTCTGGGCAGCAGCCTCCTACAGCACCTAAATCATGACTAAGAGACTCGAGGTCACTACTGTAACCTACAGCACCATCATACAGACAGTGAGAAGAATTAGACTTGGTGATAGAGGTGTTGTAACTTGAATTTAATGAGATCCCAGAATCAGAGTCTGGATCTTCAAAAAGTTGAGAAACTTCCAGTGGATTGAAACCTGTGGCCAATGACATTAGGTTTATTCCGTCAAAGATGCTTGAATCAGTCTCATACAGGAGATCTTGACCTGTTAGAGTCCTCGTTTGATTGTCAACAGTTGGGAGAGACATTGCAGGAATGGCTTGCTCAGAATTGGTATGAGAATTTAGCTGAAGAAATGGTTCTTGTGCCTGTGAAATCCTTGCTTCTGGATCTCTTCTAAATGTGTTGGGGCACAGTAGCATGGCTTCATGAAGATTAACATCATGGCTTATGGCGTGGCTCAGATTTATGTGATGTGCTGAGGAATTTACACTCGCATTGATACTGTTTAGAAAGGGTGGAATGTCTTCCAGTGAGATGCCCTGAAGAAAGATAACACTTTTAAAAGGAGTCCCATTATCTATCACATTTATTTTCTCTGTCCTAATATGGATATATTGACTATGAACAGCTTAATAAGAGATGTAATGTAACGTGTGGTCTCAAGTCAGAATATGATGCTTTGCCTGTGGGGCAAAATATCTAGATTATCATTAAGCTTTGTGATTTGCAGCTATCAATGCTTTTGTAGCCAAAATCTAAATTGTGAAGGGTCAAGGATAAGTTCGTGAGCAGTCTGGCAAGGAGAGACTCAAATGCTACCAGGAAAATGAAGTTAACTAGTATGAAAGGTCTAAATCTGACAAAATGGCACATGTTTAAATTCTGCACACTGGTTGTTTCTATGAAAAGCCTTTAAACTTCACAATGTACTTGGCAAATTGCTGTATCATCCAAGTAGGAGCGTCCCTTAATTCACACAGAGGTCTATCAAGATTCCTTTTACCTCCAGGGAATGTTCAGGCTGTGATGAAAGCAGTTGAAATAAATCTTCCAGAAAGAAAGATGTATCGGACTGGTGTAGGTGATTCTGTATATAAACAAAATGTATACCATCAGAAAAAAACATTTTAGTTATAGACTACCTTTTCTATTCCCTTCCCCCTTTTTTAAGAGGAGCTTATGTAACCAATGCTGGTCTGGAACTCATGGCAACCCTCCTGCCACAGTCTTTTAGGTGCTGAAATTAGTGTCTCATTTGTGATTTTACTAACTAAACCCATTTTGATCATATCTATTGGTTCTGATTTACAACATGAATAGTTGTTGGCATTTTAGATGGGAAGCTTTCTAGTCCATGTCCATGATTTATCTGCTTTGAAACCTACCTACACTCTGAGCTCAGGACACATTTTCCTAGTGCTACTTGATGTTTTTCCAGGCTTTCTACTCAAGAATATGACTTGACAATTCTTTTGTTTCCTTCTATGAAATACATCAAAACTGCAGACAGTACTGGAGAAAGCTTAGCAGTAAGCAGTACTGGATGCTCTTACAAAGGACTCAGGATCAATTCCCGGCCTGCATATGGTGGCCTGTAAACTCCAGTTCCAGGGCATCTTGATGTCCTTTTATGGCCTTCACAGGCACCAGACAATGTACTTGGTACAGAAACATACAGGCAGGCAAAACATCAAAACACACTTTTTTTTTTTGGTAAAGTATAAGCTATTCTGAGAAATAATGGTACTGTGGAGGCTGAGGAGGACCACAAGCTCACAAGTTTGAGACTAGCTTAGGCAACACAGTATCTCAAGGAGAACGAAGGTACAATTCTAGTACACAGTGACTCAGGTTAGGGACATGAGCCTGGTAAGGCATGGCAGGATATGATAGCACATGCCTACAATCCTAGCATCTGGGAGGTGGGGTAGGGCTAGGGGTTTAAGGTGAGTTTTGGCCAGTTTGGGCTACATCTGACCAAGTACTCTGCTTTGGGCGTTTAATATGTCTCTGCAAAATTTGGTCCAAACTGCTGTTTGTCTTACATATATAACTATTTTATCTCAGTATCTAATAAATCTTCCATGTCTAACTGATTTAGTTAATATAAGCAATTCAAAGAAAATTTCATTCCTGGGAAAACCAATGAAAGTTAAAAGATACCAGCATGTGAGAGGAAATAGTAACCAATAACATGAGGCAATGGAGAATTGCATGTTTAGTGAAAGAACAGAAACAGCCTTTTCTTCAGGTAATCAGGAAAGTGGACTTTTAAGCCATGCCTCAGCATCCCAAGTAACTGGAATTATAGGCCTATACCATGGCTTCTCAAGTTTTAGAGTGAAACTTTTTTTTTTTTTTTGGTTTTTTGAGACCGGGTTTTAGAGTGAAACTTCAAACCAATGTGGTAGAACCTGGAGAGGTTAGCGAGAAAAGGTAGAGTGTTCTTCCCCTCAAAATGTGGGCAAGCTGGGCGGTGGTGGCGCACGCCTTTAATCCCAGCACTCGGGAGGCAGAGGCAGGCCTGGTCTACCAGAGCTAGTTCCAGGACAGGAACCAAAAACTACGGAGAAACCCTGTCTCGAAAAATCAAAAAAAAAAAAAAAATGTGGGCAAAAGAGGTGCTAATGTTCCCTACAATGAGCAGGTGCCCAGAACCATTTGTTAGTCATTAAGTGGTTTAGAAGACCACCTAGAAAGGGAAGGACAGTCTACTGAACATTTAGAAATCTTAAGGACCATCTGGGGACAAAGACTAAGTGCCCTAGCTTTGGAGGTATGGGTTCTCAAAGAACAAAAATGGAAATGCCTAAAAATATCGAACCATTGCCTAAAATATCTAACAGTTTTCTCTATCCCACCAGTAAGTGAAAACACTACTTGATAGAAGCAGGCAAATAACGCCTTTTCCTAAGCTGTTATTACCCTTTGCCCAGGGAAAACAGTCTAGCCAACAGGGAGGACAATCTGGTCCACTTGAGGGTGATTTGTCAACCTGAGAACGCAGCGGATAAGAAGGAAGCAGGGGTATTTAATTTTATTAACTTCTACTCTACCATGATCTCAGATGGTTTGGTTTCTATTCCTGGCAGTGCTGAGGATTGAACGAGGGCTTTGTGCTGCTAGGGCAATTCTACCATTGGCCTGCATTCCCTGCCCAACCAGAGGGATTTCTTAATCTGAATCTCTAGAAGCCATGGCCCTGACTAGGTTTAAGCCATGGTAATAAGAACAATGAGTTCCTATAACTAGAACAGGCTGGAAAAGAGGCAAGAGTGGTGGGAGGGGAAGAGAACAAACCTGATATCCACTCAACAAGAACTGCAAAGAGGTTGTGAATGCAGAGACCGATTGTTAGGGATGCAGCACCTGCCTCCCCGATGTACCAGCCAATGTAGCTTAGACCTGTCTCTATATTTAAAAACTTCCATGAAACTGCTTCCACATATGGAATTTCGGGTAACTTAAGTCTGTTCCTGGCACTCTCCATCCTCTAAGGATTTTCAAGACTGAGCCACAGATTCCACCTCCCAGAGAAGGCAGATGCTGAAGTTGCTCATAGTGAAGACAACCACTAGGGCAAGGATGCTCTGCAGGTGGAAGTGTCTGTGGACCTCTAGGTCATCTCTGCGGCACCTACGTGCCAAACTGGTGGCTAAAACCATCCAGGTCTAAGTCAAAACCAGAATATGGTACACGTGAAACTAGGGGAAGTTCTGCCTATAGAAAGAACCCGTTCTTCAGCCTGGTTCTTGGAGCTCACCCTGCGCCCAGAGAACTACAGAAAGATGCTCACCAGGAGCCTGGACCTGGCCCCTTAGGTGAGGTGAGGGTACGAAAAGGGCTATTGGGTACCAGTGATTTGGCCAACTGAAAACTTGGGTCTGAGCTTTAGTAGAAATTGAAAGAAATATTTGTAAGGTTGGTCCTTTGTTTGATCTCCCAGACCTGGACAATCTAGCCTGATGTGAGCTATTTTGTTTTGCTTTTCGAGACAAGGTTTCTCTTTGTAGCCTTGGCTGTCCTGGAACTCACTATAGACAAGACTGGCCTTGAACTGTAAGAGATCTGCCTGCCTCTGCCTCTGAAGTGCTGGGATTAAAGGTGTGCACCCACCACTGCCCGACTGCCAGCTGTCTTTTATTCCTTGTCTTGGCAAACACAAAATAACAAAATTGCTATTAAGTTCTATCTTTAACCAGAGAAAATGAGTTTATGGGCTAATTGCTTTGTAAGTACAACTAACACACATACACACACTTACTTTTAAATGCCAGATTTGCTAAAGACAGTGCATACACAGAATTCATTACCAACAAAGTCTTCATGAAAGGCAAACGACAAGGCTGGAAGCTTCTGCCACACTTACCTCATTTCTGGACTCTGTGATTGTCCCTCCTTCCCAGGCAGGTGCATCTGTTTTGCTTTCATCTTTCCTCCCCAGCTGTAGTGATTTTGCATGGGCTGACACTCCTTCCTCATCTTCCTCATGCTGGGAACTGTGATCCACAGCTTCACTCTTTTCTTTTAGTATATCATTCTCCTGTAAAAAAAAAAAAACACCCAAAATTCTACTAAGCAGAAAACCATTACCAACAAATAGAACAACTGTTCAAAAGCCACATTGTCAGCAGCTGAGACTGGTACTTTGTCATGTCACTATCAGAGAAGCATTTAATCCTGAGACAATGGTCTTCTTATGTATCCTTCAGACAGTCCAATCTACACAGCCTAAATTGTATATGTTTATAGAGCCCCTCAGTTGAAACCATTAACAGTGTACTATGTTTGGAAATCAATGTTCTCAACAGGGAGTTTTTATTTAGTTCTCAGCTGAAAACAGATCAAAAACATAAGTTGGAAGCAGATACTTAACAAATGTAACATATATATATATATATATATATATATATATATATATGTAGAAAATCCTGGAAGCAGTGTTTTTCAAATTAAGTACTGTCTTCTGTTTGAAAGGCAGATGGGGTGAGGACAGGTTAGGAAAGGGTACGATTCACTTTATAGACCAAATGTGTACTTTTACAATCAGAAAAACTTTTATTTTTGGCTTAGATATTTCAACTTCACTTGTTTACCCAGAGGACTCCTTCCTGCTTTGAATTTATTTCATCTCAGAAAGTTTTTAAATGGTGAGAGGACTCTTCAAAACCAGTCAAATGTTACAGTGGAACAGGCACTATCTACGGACACTTTCAGTTTTGATACCAAAAGACTGGGCATATTTTGCTCAACTGTGATGTCATTCAAACATCTGTTCTCAATTTCTTTTTCTTTTTGAAACAAAGGTCTCACTTTGAAACTCAGGCTGGCCTTAGTCTTGTTGCAATCTGCTTGCTTCAGCCTTCACCCTCAGCCTTGGGATTGTAGACATGAAGTTGCCCCCTCCCTCAGCTCCCTCCTTCTCCTCTCTCTTCCTTTTTAAAGACAAGATCTCTGTGTAGCCTAATCTGGTCTTGAACTAGTGACCCTCATATTCCAACCTATAGAGTACTGGGGTGACAGTTACTTGACTCACTCCAGGATGGTTTTCTGATTTAATGTGATGTTAACAGGAGTAACTCAAGGGTCCTGAAAAATGTAAATGTCAACAAAATGAACATAAATAAACGCAGGGTGTGGGGTAGGACAGAAAGCCAGTGTCCTAACGCCCACATGATTTTCTTGGTTTGACCTGTCCAGCTGTATCACACTGATACTCTTCTCCCTCCCCCCCCTCCCCGCACACACACCATGGTGTCTTGTTCCAGAGCAGTTGGTCCCCCCACGCGCATGCTTCTTAGGACATTGATGTTCATGAGTGGCTCCCACTACTTTCTTCCCTTCTGTCTGTCACCCGGTTGTTCCTTGTTTCCCGTCTGTGGACAATCCTCATTAGCCACCCACTGTGGGCTGGTGCCTCCTAGCTACAGAACCATTTCCCTTGGTCCCACATCCCATTCATTATTCTGCCCACCTTTATGGAAAAATTCTCCAAGAGTGCTCAGTGTGTTCTCTCTCAAATCCATCCTGATGAAGAATTCTGTTCCCAGCACACCACTGAAACAGTTTGCCAGAATATCCCAAATCTAAAGGCTCTCCATCCTTATATCTGACCCATTAGCAAATTATGGCGTAGTTACCACCGGCAGCTCTTGGAAACAGCTGCCTTGCCTGGTACCCCAACAAACACCCCACCTTTCTTCTAATTCACCAGAGATTTCTAAGTTGCTCATTCTTGATTTTCAGATCTCCAAACTGAGCAATATCCTGAGGCTGTGTCCTCAGATTCATTCTCTCCAAATATTATTGTTTCATTTTTTCCTACTTCTCCCACTCTAATATAGTAAAGATTTATTTTTATATGTATGAGTGTATTGCATGCATGTATGTCTGCTTACCTCATGTGTGCCTGGTATTTGTGGAAGTCTATAGAGGGTGTTGGATGTCCTAGGGATGGAGTTATAGACAGTGGTAAGCCCAATATGGGAGGTGAGAATCACTGGAATTGTCTGGAAACTCAAGCAGTGCTCTTAACCACTGAGCCATCTCTCCAGTCACTTTCTGTATTTTTTAAAGGCACCTCTACTGCCAATACTTAACTATTTTTTTCTATACCATTTAGCATCAGCTGTGTTTATTTGTATTTATTGTCTGTTCCACTAAAATAGTTCTCTCTCTCT
Organism: Neodon shergylaensis; assembly: GCA_025134845.1. Lineage (NCBI taxonomy): Eukaryota > Metazoa > Chordata > Mammalia > Rodentia > Cricetidae > Neodon > Neodon shergylaensis. The sequence goes on from JABTXL010004176.1 coordinate 376,056, forward strand.
CTCTCTCTCTCTCTCTCTCTCTCTCTCTCTCTCTCT
>JABTXL010004176.1:379623-394288 GCA_025134845.1 Neodon shergylaensis
CTCTCTCTCTCTCTCTCTCTCTCTCTCTCTCTCTCTCTCTCTCTCTCAACAGGGTTTCTCTATGTAGCCTTAGCTGTCCTGGAACTAGCTCTGTAGACCAGGTTGGCTCAACTTCTTAATGACCCTCTAGATCATATATGCATCACTGAAGCTCACCCCTGCTAAGTTGGTGTAGGCAGGAGTTACAGATGAGTCAGGACCCTCTGTGAACCAAACATGCTGAGAGTGGATGGTGGGAAAGAGGTTTGTTTTCCCAGGATCCATTTTTCCCACTTGTAACATATGTTAGACTATTTCAGCAGTAAAACCCGAGGCATGTAAATCCTCTTCTGAAGGCCCTTGGAGGAAGCCGTGTGCCAGCCAGATAACAACAGACATCCTTTAGGTAGATGAAGCTAAGACACAGGGGCCCCATGTTCAACGTGGCTAACTGCCAGAAGTACAAAACAAAACAAAACAAACAAAAAAACAACAAGCCAACTTTCAAATAGAAGCCCTAACACTCAAGACACAAAGATATGAGCCCCAACCCCCAGAGTCATTTTAAATGGAGCCATTGCTCTTGTATGTAGCCCCTTCTGCAGGCTTGAGTGTATTGGGGTGTTTGGGGAGGTGAAAGTTGTGTGTGTGTCGATTGTTCTTTTATCATCTATTTATTTCATTTAAGTTTATCCCAGGAGACCAAATAGCCCAACTGGCCCTCAAAATGCCAGATCTCATGTAGCCCAGACTGGCCTTAAACTCCCAATCCTCCTGTCTCTCTCCACTTCCTGGGTGCTGGGATGATAGGCGAACAGCACTACACATGGGTGCTGCTGATGAATGAGCGGCTTCCTGCCTACTGGGCATGCTCTCTACTAACTGGAGCCACGCCCCCCAACCATCAACTATTCTTTCATCACAGTTTTTGGGGCTAGGATTTACATAGGTGTAGATGTAAACATCCAGCTATTCACTCTGTCAAAAGGAAGCACATATGTAATCTGTACCCCAACCATGACATAAGGTGCTTCAGAAAGTTCTCTCCTGCTCCACACACATTTAGTTGTGTGGGGGTGGGGGTGAGTACATGTGGAGGCCAGGGGACAGCTTGGAGGAGTCAGCGCTCGCCTTACACCATGTGGGTCCCAGCGATTGAACTCAGGTCTTCTTGTTTGGTGGGAGGAGCCTTTCCCTGCAAAGCCATCTTACTTCAGCAATCACCTCCCACCAGCCTGATCTCTGCACCAACAGCCTGGTTTACACGGAGAGAGTCCCCAGCGGGGAAGGAAGGAGTCCTTTCATGCTGAAGTAGACTCTGCATGGTCAGGCAGCCTTCAGCAGTCTCCTGGAGAGGAAAGGGTTTGCTCTGGCTTTGACATGGAGCTCGTGGTATCTGTCAATACAGAGGAACCAAGCAGAGCCTTCCACAGCCACTTACTGCTCACAAGAATGCTCCAAATAAGGTCATTAATATTGTTTTCTGACCTATTGGAAAGCCAGGTTTGCAGAGCTCCCAGGAGGAGGCGGAGCTGGAGTATCAAGGCCTCCGGTGTCCATCGACTCAACTGAACAGGCTGTTTGCTCGGAAGCTGACTTTGGCTTTACCAGCTGACTTTAAACCAAGCAGCCATAGCCAGTCAGTTGAAGGACTTCAGGAGCAACACCGAGGCTTCTGGAAGGAGAAATCCAGCAGGAGTGTTCAGCGTCCCAGCCTGTGGTGGGCTGCTAGGGTGTCCTGCTGTCCTACCGGCTGGATTTGCCAGTTCCTACAACTGTGTTGGCCAACTCCTTGATCTGTTTGAGTGTGTGTTTATTCATCCATATTCTGTTCATTCCATTTTCCTGGCGAAGCCTGGTCAATAAGATCACAACTCCGTTCTAGCTCCTGGAGGCCTCCTAAGGCAGGGCTGCATTCTGCCAGCCACCACCTGCTACTCAATCAAAACAACTGGGGCACAGGGCTCTGCCGCCTCCAGCTGCTCAGAGAGTTCTCATTTCAGTTTACCCTTCGCAGCTGTGTCTGAGGAGCCGGTCCCTCACAAGGCTGCCCTGAGTGGGGGAAGATTGTTTTTCCCCTTTGAAGTTTCCAAGTGGGTGGGGGGTGTGGCTTACTCAGCGCTTAGGAAGAGTAACCAGTTCTATTCCAGGCAAGGTCACCACCAACTTGCTCCATCAGTTTAGGCGGGCCACATCTTGCCACCTGAGCCAATGGTAGGGCCAACTTGAACATCTACTCTTCAGTGGCCCTATCCACTTGAGTGGCTGGCACGAAGTGGTCCAGATTTCAGAGCTGACCTATATTCAGTTTGGTGAGCTGGCCTTGAAGGACCCACAATGCATTACGGTCATGACATCCACGAAGTGCAAGCCCCTGCAGAGTCACACTGAGGATGCTGCACTAACTTCTGCTCCTGGCCATGGGCAGACTGAAGTTGAACCTCAGTTGCCACACAGCAGACATGGCAGAGGGTGCTCTGGGCTGCAGAAGGCTCCAGGGCACAGTGTTGGCTCAGGGGAAGAGATGGCTTGTGGATGGTGACAGTTGAGCCAGGCTGAGAATTTAACAGTGAAGGGGAATGAAAGAGGCTGGTATTTTCTGGGCAAAGCTAACCGGGGCAAAAGTGATCCCGAGGTTGTCTGGGGAAAGGAAGGGAAGGAGGTTTGGACTGGAAAGTAGGTCATGGGCAATTTATCAGCAGGCTAGTAGTTCAGCCAGACTGGTGTCACAGTGGCCACACCTGGGGAGCCCTGAAGGACAAATACGGAGCTGGAAGGTAATGAGGAGCAACACCGGCAGCAGAATGAAGCGCAGGGACGCTGGAACCCTGCCAGGATGATGTACAGCCGCGAATCCTTCCAATACAAAGGACTGCAGTATGCCAGCTTCACGCCCCTTGACCAGCAGCATCTCATCGACTCGCCCCAGCATCCCTGCTAGCATCCATTCTACTACACAGAAGATGGCTCAAGCTTCAGAGAGGGTGGGGCGTGTGCTGCAGATCACATGGGCAGTGGAGACAACCTAGTAGGTCTGGCGGGCACAGGGCTGGCACCTTGCCTCTAGACTGGCCTGCCCCAAACCCTGGGCCCTGGATTCTGGATTCCTGCTCTGTGACCTAAGGAGCAGGAAGATGGAAAGTGGGGATAGCTGAACAGATAACATTTTTCTGTAACCCACCAAAGACAAACAAACAAAAACAAAGCGTAATCATGACGGTGGTTTGAATTACGGTTCTCAGGATTGTTGCTAGGTGGTGGCGGCGCATACCTTTAATCCCAGCACTCAGGAGGCAGAGGCAGGCGGATCTCTGAGAGTTCGAGGCCAGCCTGGTCTACAAGAGCTAGTTCCAGGACAGGCTCCAAAGCTACAGAAAAACTGTCTCAAAAAACCGAAAAAACAAAAAACAAAAAAACAACCAAATTCAGGATTGCACATCAAGCCAGCAAACCCCGCTTCCTCATCAGGGTATACCAAGTCCCACCACAAACAGCCCCATACACAAACTAACTCAGTTTCTTTTCTTTTCTTTTCTTTTCTTTTCTTTTCTTTTCTTTTCTTTTCTTTCTTTCTCTTGTTTTTTTTTCCTTTTTGTTTTTTGAGACAGGGTTTCTCTGTGTATCCCTGGTTGTTATGGAACTCACTCTTGTGACCATGTTGGCTTCGAACTCACAGAGATCACCACCTGCCTCTGACTCCTGAGTGCCGGGATTAAAGGTGTGCGCTACCACCTCCCAGAACTGACATAGTTTCTAACAGCTGGAATATAAGCAAGCTGTATAGTGGACAGAAAGGAGATGGGACTTGTTCCAGTTAAACTATGCCCTCTAAAATCCCTATTAAGTCCTAATGCCTAAGAATGTGGCCATATTAGGAAATCCAGTAATTGTAAATATGATTAGAAAAAAAGAGAGCCGGATGGGCCTTCCTATGTAAAAGGGAGTGTGCAGGAAGGAGGCGTGTGAAGGGAAAGGCAGAGACTGGCAGCCAACTACTCCAGCAGACCACCAAAATGCAGCTCCTTCCATCAGTCCTTAGAAGGAACCAATCTGCCAACACCTCGCCTGGGACCTCTCGCCTCCAGGAAATTTCTCTTTGAGCACACAGCCTGAGTACTGTGTCCTAGAACTCTAACACAATAGCCTGTGCCATTCTTTCCCACTCAAGGAGCCAAAGTAGACCTTTACAACAGCCACTGACAGCAAAACGAAAACCCTCCCGTGAAGCCACACCGCCAGGAATGAGGAGTTTGCCTGCACCAGGGCTTCGGGAAGTTTGTTTCCCACCTCTGACCAACTGGCCCAAGCGTTAGGAGATGCTATTGATTTTTGAAACAGATATAAAATTGACTTCAACAATCAGAAATGGTTTTTCTCTCCCCTTCATCCTTGGGTTATATATGTGATTCTATGACCTAAGAGAACCATCCTAATGTAAGTCAGGTGTTGGTAAGATTGCTCAGACAGCGGAGGAGTTGCTGTGACAGGGGACACAAGATGAGCACAAGCCAGCTCAGTTTCCAACGACTCTTTGAAACGCTGACATATTCACTTTCTCAAAACTGTTGTTCTTTTTTTTTATTATTATTTTCTTTTATGTGTATGGGTGTCTTGCCTGCATGTATGTCTGCAAACCCTGGGCCCACAGAGGTCAGGAGAGGATGCCAGATCCTGTGGAACTGGAGTTACCAGTGGTTCATAGCCACCATGTGAGTCTAGGACCCAAACTCGGGTGCTCTGCAAGGGAAGCAAATTCATGTGACGCCCTCTGGCACACGTGCCAGAGGCAAGAAGAGGGTCTTCTGGAAGGGCAGCGGGTGCTCTTAAGCCCTGAGCCATCTCTCCATCCCCCATAGCTTTATTTCTTGAGAACCCCACACTTCCCCGAGCCAAGCACGAGCTTCATCAGTTGTAAGTGAATGACCATGGTTATAAAAGGAAGCTGTCGGTTCCGAGGAATTCCAGAGTCTGTTTTCATAATTATTAGCCCAAGAAGTGAAATCAAAGCAGTACTTGCCTTTTGATACTTTGAAAAACCCCCTATTCTAAAATGGCTTTTTTTTTGCACATGCCTAGAAGTTGTGAAAAATTATATTCTAAAACCAGAATCTTCTACAGCTCAAATGGAAGTCCCTGGAATTACCTATCAGTTATCTAGTTCTCCACCTGTATTCCTACCATCCTCCACATTCACTCCCTAATAAGCAAGCTGGCTCCAGAGACAGACAAATCCTAAGGAAAAGGTGGACGGGGACAGGGGCAGATTTCGAATGAAGGGGAAAAGCACAGTGCGCTGTGGGCTCAGGGCTGGCACTTCACACCAACCTTCCCCGTTAGTTGGCTTGACACCCCTCCGGAAAACCTCACTCTCTCACGGGGGCTTGGAGTGATTCACATTGCCCATGGGAGGAAGTACGAAGGCCTAGGTAATCGCAAAGCCTGGCATTATTTCTCTAGCCCATATTCCCCAGAGTCACGCTCTTCATTATGACTGTATAACCTGCTTTTTATTTTACTATGATTTTTTTTTTTGGTTTCTTCAAGACAGGGTTTCTCTGTAGCTTTGGTTCCTGTCCTGGAACTTGCTCTGTAGACCAGGCTGGCCTCAAACTCACAGAGATCCACCTGCCTCTGCCTCCCGAGTGCTGGGATTAAAGGCGTGTGCCATCACCGCCCAGCTATGATTTCTTAAGAGAATTATTTATTTTTACCTAGTGTGTTTGAGTATGTTGCCTGGATGTGTCTCTGTAGGGTCTGCAGAGGTCAGAAGAGGGCGTCAGATCCTCTGGAAGTGGATGGTCGATAGCTACCATGTGTGCTAGGACCCAAACCTGGGTCCTCTGCAAGCTCAGCCAGTGCTCTTAACCACTGAGCTCTCCCCCAACCCAGAACCTGCTTTTACGAAAACAATCCAAGCCAGGCATGGTGGTGCACACCTGTAATCCCAGCACTTGAGAGGCTGGGACAGGAGGACTAAGAGTTCAAGGCCAGCCTGGTCAACAATACTCAATAAAGCTAGTTGTGGGCCACCCCCACCCCCACCATCAAAACCCAATCAAACAGACAACAAACAAATCAATCTAGCACCAGAAAGTAGTTGACTTGGAGCCTGACTCGTCCCATCCCAGATACACTCTTATAGAGGGAACCTGAGTATAGCCCACAGAACTTAATTTATATGCCATTCTGGGAGACGGAAGACTTGGTTCTCAGTCCACTTCTGGCATTTACTAATATATGGATTTTTTTCCCCCTAAGCACAAATTGGACATGTAAATGGCATTACCACACCAGTTCACTGGCTCCTACATCTAAAGTCTTCATCAGCTGATCACTGTCTAATTGAACAGAACCAAACCCCCACGGCTACCATTGTCTAGCAGGTGCACAGGCCAGCACTGCCAAGAGAAGTGTTGGGGTGGGAGGCTGGAGGAATTGGGACTATCATGGCTTTATTACATCTAAGAAGGAGGGACACCGGGTCCTCACATGGAGGACCATTGGCTGCCACAGAGAGTAAGAGAAAGATTAGAGGAGCCTGACACCTCGATTCAGATGCCACCTCCATCACCAGCCAGTTTTGTTACCTTGCACGAGTTTCTTAACCTGTGCTTCGGTTCCCAGGCCATCAGAGCTGCCTCCAAAATCAGCTTACTATCTGTATAGGTATCAGCCAGGTAATGGTAGGAAGGAAGTCTTCGGAGAGAAAAACCTTCCCTTCAAAGTCTTCTACACTTAGTAAGCTGGAGGACATTCAGTCGCGAGAAAGGTGTGGTACCACTTTGTATAGAATCTACCTAGGATTTCAAACCGACACATTGCAGGACCAGGAAAGGTATGGGGGCAGCGGGTGTCTCGCCTCAGGGATGATACCCCTCCGGCTCCCTCTTGGAGTTCAGATCTGCCGAGTGGAATCGGGAGTGGCTTCCTGTTTGTTCTAAACCAACAGAAGCTTACCAAGACTAGCACCAACCCCCACCCCATTAGTTCCCAGCCCAGGGAGGAGGAGGAAGGGATCATCAGATCAACCTAACAGTGAATCACCAGCACCTCACGCAATGACCCCTCCAAGAAAGGGTGGAGGAGCCCGTCAGGCAACTGCCTACACAAACTGGGTGATTCTGAAGAGCCGCAAACAAATCAGCTTAGTCCAATTCCCATTTTGCATAAGGCTGCTCTTCACAGAAACAACGTCCTACGAACACTTGTGGATCCACACCGATAACGCCAAGCTCTCGGCAGCTCCCGGGGAGGCAGGAGCTCTCTACATGTAGAGGTCTTTCCAGTTTCAGTCCATAGATCTTGGGGAACTGTTTTGTTCAGCTAAACGGGAGCACCGGCAACCAAAGGGAACTTGCGTGTCCCAGGAAAGACTACGTGTTTTGTGTTTATTAATAAGGGATTTCTTAAGCGAGGATTCTTAAGCGAGGGGGTGGATGATTAGATCAGAGGGACCAACTGCACTGAACACCGTGGCTCCTTATTCCAGGTGCACAACCACAAACGGGCTACAGTAAGGTCAAATTCAGGGCGAGGGCCCTGCCTTGGCTTGGGTGCGTGGTTCTTCAGAGAGAAGCGCATCTTCTCAGAGGATGAGGCCTCCCCCAGAGTCTCTAGTGCCGCACACGTTCCTCATCAAGGCGTCTTAATGCACTCGGGGTACTGATTGAAGACCGCGAACCAGACAACACCGTCCCCTCTCGCTTCCTCATTACCAAACTACCCTCCACAGCCATCAAACACAAGAAGGGTGTTTTCATCCACTTTTCCCAAAATCAAATCCCAGCACTCACCGTCTTCATTCAAAAAGAGGCAGGGCAGATTAGTCCCGCAACCTGCAACTAACTACCTAGGGTAAGGAGAGCACGGGTGTGGCCCTGCCTAGTGACCTTAGAGCTCCGGGCCAGTTCTTCCAGCCGTGGGTAGACGTGCCATTCGCTCGCGTCCCTTCAGGTTACCTGGCTCTCGCGTCCGCCTGTGTCCCGCACCTGCGCCGTCGGTTCCGCCGCCTTTTCCTCCTCCTCCTCGGCAACCAGAGGGCTGCTGTGAGTCTCTCGGGGGTCCCCGCCGCCCGCGGGTGCCGCCTGGCCGCCGTCTCCCACAGCAGACGAGGCGGCCGTGCCGAGCAGCCCGTGGGCCCCGTCTGCGTCCCCGGTCGCCACGCTGTGCACTAGCCACGCGTCTACGCGGGTGCGGGGAACGAAGGGGACGCCGAGCGCGCGCACTTCGCGCAGCAGCCGGCCCTTGGCAAGCAGCTGGGGGGAGTGTCCCCAGCCTTGCGAGGCCGAGAAGGGGCTAGAAGCCCAGGCGGGGCGGGTGCGACAGAGTGGGAGCAGCTCCTCGCAAAGTGCGGCGGCCGGCGGCGGCAGGCAAAGATCCAGGTCCACACGGAGCCTAGCTAAGCTCAGCAGCACCGTGAGGTTCAGGAGGCCGCCGCCCGCCCACCACGGCTTCTGGAGCTTCATCTCCCACGGCGCGCCTGGGATGCGGGCGCCCACCCGGCCCGGCACTGCAGCCGCCGCGGTGGCACGTGTGGGACCCTGTCGCCAGCACCAGCCAGGAAGACAATGGACCAGAGCGTACAAGGGGCTGTCTCAGCCTGACCCCAGCCAGGCACAATGGCTCTCCGTCGGCTGCCCGCACAGTGCCTGGCGCGGCCAGGGATCTGGAGAGGCGGAGAAGGAGGCACCTGCAGCACCCAGCCTTCTGGACCCGCCCCATTGTCTTGCCACGCCCCTAAATTAAATCCCGCCCCTAGTCAAGCTTCGCCCCGCCCAAAACTTTAGGCATTGTCCCCATAGGATATGCCCACGTCTGTCCTGGGCTCCAAGCCTCTTTATAGGAGGGGCCTCAAGGCATTTTGGAATGGGAACAATTTGGGGATCTCAGAGGTTCCTGGCAGCCCCATGGTAGTGAGGTGGACCACTCTAGCTGAAAAAACTAGGGGTTAAAGTGGAGGAAAGTTCGGGGAGTTGAGTGGGAGGAGACAGGACGTGTCAACTTCCAAGTAGCTGGAAGCTTCGAGGCACCAAGCACACGTGGGGACCACTGACCAGAACAGAGGATAAGAGAAGACCTAGATGGGCGGTGGTGGCTCACACCTTTAAACCCAGCATTCGGGAGTCAGAGACAGGTGGATCTCTGTGAGTTCGAGGTCAGCCTGGTCTACAAAGTTAGTTCTAGGACAGCTAGGGTTGTTACCCAGAGAAACACTGTCTCGAAAAACAAAAAAGGAGTAGACCCTAAATTCGGATTGCAACCTCATCACCAGCCAATTTTACAACTTTGCATGGATTTCTTAATAATCTGTATTTGTGATCCCTTGTCAGTAAAATGAGGATAATCGCACCTCAAATAGAGATTCAGGGAGATCAGGTGAAATACACAAAAGCCAGAAGGAACTGATACAAACTTCAAGCCTTTTCGATAAAAGAACATTGTGCAGACACACGCATTACAAATCTCCACCTTTAGGTCTGCACTATTCTCTAGACGTACTCTGCAAATTGCTAGTTTTCCCTCATGGCAACCTTTGCTCTTTACCTGAGGGCTGAGAACACCAGCTCTATGGGATCTGTGTGGGTTCAAATCCACCCACCGCAACACTGTTTCCTAGGCAAACCACCAAGCACCACTGTACAGGCAAGGAGTACTGTGTTATCTGTCCCCCCATCTAATGGGTGGCCCCCAGAGCTACAGCCTCTGAATATTCAGCATGAGGGATTAATCTCTCCTCCATCTGTTCTCCCACAGTGCCTTCTCCAGCTGCCAACACTGCAACACTTGGCCCATTCTCCTTTGTGTTTTGTCAAGGCTGAGGGGTAGTCTGATTTGACTATTGTAAATTCTTGAGGGCCTGGAACCTGTTTGGTTCACCTTTGTACCTGCACAGTGGCCAACATGGGCTTTGCAAATGGAAGTTTTTCCAACCCTTACTCCTTCCCTTCGGGGGGACTCTGGTAGAAAAAGGCCCCACTGAGGGTTTATCAATTACTTAAGAAATTTTGCAAGGCTTTTTCCACCCCTCCCTTCTTGGGAGCAATTTAGTGTGACAGATCTTATTCAGGAAAAGTCAGAGGAGCAGAAGCCAGAGTTGTTATTTTAGGGGTTGTTAGGGATAGAATGTTTTGAGCTACATATCCAGTTCTTGGTTTTCTGAGACAAGGTCTCCGTATATATTCCTGGCTGGCCTCAAATGCTTCAACCTCATGCCTCTGCCTCCCTAGTACTGGGATTACATGATGTACATTGCCATGCCTGACTGAAGGTGTTTCTGCTTTAAGCCTTGAGTGATCGAGGGTGAGGAGGCATGATGAGAAAGGAGAGAATGTTTATCACTCAGCAAGACTTGGGACAGAGCCTCATCATAGCTCTCAGTCCTTGAAGGGAGGATTCGGGATGCTCTTGGCTCTGTAAATGTCTGCCACATTCAGCTTTTTATAGAGCGATTTCCCTGTGTGCTGCTGGAGCGCGTGAAGGCTATGAAATGGGATACTTCAGTTCAGTAGCTTAGAGTTTGTTAGCGAGAGTGTATATAAACTTGTGAAATTCTTAGAAACAAAGATGGCACTTGAATTCTAAAATATTTTGATGTAAGAAACTTAAGGGCTTCTTGAGGACGTGCTGTGAACCAAATGGGAGCACAGATGATCCCTTAGTCATGATAACACCTCCCAGAATCTTGCACACAATTGCTGCCCCCCAAAATGGTTTTTTTCCCCCTTGGGTTGGGACGTAGCTCAGTTGGGAGAGTGCCTGCCTAGCACACATAAACCCTGGTTTGTTACTTTAAAAAAATTTATTATAGGTATGAGTGTACATATGTGTGTGTGTGTGATATTCACACACATGCATACATGTGGAATTCAGAAGAGAGTTTGTTAGCACTGATTTTCTCCTTCCACTGTGTAGGTCCCAGAGATTGAACTCAGGTAATTAGATTTGGTGGCAAGTGTCTTTTCCTGGTGAGTCATGCCCACAGCCCAAGTCCTGGATTTTGTTCCCAGCAACACAACCAGTGTGTGTGGTGATGCTCTCCTACAATCCCAGCACCCAGGGTGAATAAACAGGAGGATCAGACATTTAAGATTGTCCTCAGGTCCATAGGGAGTTCAAAACCAAACTGGGCTACACTTGTCTAAAAAAAAAAAAGAGAAAAACAAGATTAAAAAAGTAAATGTCTTTTCTTCATTTGAACTGCAGAGATTACACTTAGAATAGATGCTAAGGGGATCTGAAGAGGGTAGGGACAGGAAATGTTCTTTCTTTTGTGGGGGAGGGGCTGAGGAGAAGCAAAATAGTTGAACTCACTGTGTAGACCAGGCTCAGAGAGAACTCAGAGAGATCCAGATCTATCTGCCTCTGCCTGTTGAGACCTGGGATTAAAGTGTGTGCCACTACATCTGGCAGGAAGGGCATTTAAAAAAGTCACCTATAAGCCAGGCGGTGGTGGAGTGTGCCTTTAATCCTAGCATTTGGGAGGCAGAGGCTGGTGGATCTCTGTGAGTTCGAAGTCAGCCTAGTCTACAAGAGCTAGTTCCAGGACAGTCTCCATAGCTATAGAGAAACCCTGTCTCAAAACAGACAGACAGACAAACAAACAAACAAACAAAAGAAAAAGTCACCTATAATTTATAAAATCCTTAAGTCAGTGTTACTCTAAGAGTCTGAAACTTGTACCAGTCTGAAAATATTCTGATCCAGAGGAATAAACTGTCTCCCTTGGTTACTGTAAGGGATCAATTCCGAGATCTCCTTTGGGGTACCAAAGACATCTGTGCATTATAACTCCTAATGCAATGCAAATTCATGTAAACAGCTGTCCAGCTTTATTGTTCGTAGACTAAGGATGAGAAAAGACTTCAGTGCTGTCATTTTTCTCAAATATGTTTGTGCCTTGGTTGATTGAAGCTACCTCAACATGGCGGGAAGGCTGGTGACAGTGGAATTGAGGGTGCTTTCTCTTCCGAGAGCTCGGTTCAGCTCTTCAGTTTGTTCATTTATTAACTTGGTGTGTGTGCACACGCGCACGCGCGCTTTCTCTCTTGTTCCACAGTGCTTGTGAGAAGGTTAAACGACAGCTTGTGGGAGCTGGGTCTTTCCTTTGTCAATGTGACGCCCAGGGATTGGACTGGGGTCCTTAGACTTGGTGGCAAGTGCCTCTACCTGCTGAGCCATCCCAATGTCTCCATGGCTTTTAATTTTCTCTTTTTCAGTTCTTTATAACACTTTTATCAGGTATAAAGCTGGCAAAGATTTTCTCCTATTCTAGATGCTTCCTCTGCACTCAACTAACTGTACAAACACCTTTTAAGGTCCCATTTGTCCATACTTGGCCTCATTTCCTGAGTAACTGGAGTCCCATTCCAAGCCTCCTTGCTCGCGTCTGTCTTGTGAGGTGTTTCCTCTGACTGATTCCGCTAACATTTTCTAAGTTTCGGGTATTTTATTAAGGTCTTTGCTCCATTTGGAGTGGAATTTTGTGTAAAGTGAGCAATAATGATAGAATTTTTTCCTTCTACGTGTGCTAGTTTTCCTTTCTCCAATTAGTATTTTTGACATCTTTGTTAAAAAAACAAAAACACACCGGGAGGCAGAGGCAGGTGGATCTCTGTGAGTTCGAGGCCAGCCTGGTCTACAAGAGCTAGTTCCAGGACAGGCTCTAAATGCTACAGAGAAATCCTGTCTTGAAAAAACAAACAAAAAAAAACCCCACAAAACAAACAAACAAACAAACAAAAAACAAAAACAACAGCAAAAAAGTCAAAACTCAGGTTGCTGTAGCAGATGGGTTTGCGCATGAGTTTTCTCCTCTGTCCTTTTGATCTGCATGTTCACTACGCTGTTTGCAGTTTCTGTGACTTCATGGTTTGGGATACCGCCAGCATTTGCTCTTTTTGTTCAGGGTTGCTTTGGCTAAAGAGGTTTTTAAGGCTTTCCATATATCTGTGAACAATGATGCTGCTGATGTTCTAAAGAAGATTGCACTGAATCTGTGTATTGATTTTGGTAAGACGGTCATTTTCACAATATTGATTCTCCAACCCAAGAGCATGGGAGATATCGTGACATTCTAGTGTCCTCTTAATTTCTCTCTTGATTGTTCTAAAGTTTCCATTATAGAGATCATTCACTACCTTAGATAGTTTTATTCTGAGCTATCTTATTTTTTTTTTGTGGAATTTTGAATGGGTTTGTTTCCCTGATTTCTTCCTCAGTATGTTTGTCATTAGCATATGGGAAGGCTTCTCATTTTCTCTTTTTCTTTTTCTTTTTTTCGAGACAGGGTTTCTCTGTGTGACAGTCCTAGCTGTCCTGGAACTAGCTCTTGTAGTCCAGGCTGGCCTCGAACTCAGAGAGGTCTTCCTGCTTCTGCCTCCCAAGTGCTGGGCTTAAAGGTGTTTGCCACCTAGCAAGGCTTCTCATTTTTGTGTGTTAATTTTACATCCCTTCACTTAGCTAAAAGTGTCAGTTCTAAGAGTTTTGTAGTTAAACCTTTAGGGTATTTTTTTTTACTACACTGATTTTTTTAATAGTATATTTTGATCATATTTTCCCCTCTCCTTAGTCCTCTCATATCCTTCCCTATCCTCCCAAATTTATGTTCTTTCTCTTGTATCAAAACAAAAACCAACCCCCTGAAAACCTCAAATAGGTAAAAATATCAAATCATAACAACAACAACAACACACGCCACACACACAAGTTTGTGGGTCAACTACTCCTAAGGTGGAGTATAGTTGATATACTCATTGTGACTCCATTGATTAAAAAACTGATTTCCCCTCTTCTAAAAGGTATCAATTGCAAATGGCTTCTTGGTTGGGGTGGGGATCTGAGCATCCTTCCCTTCTTTATGCTGGAATTCTGTCTGTCTTATATCTGTGCAAGTCTTGTGTACATTGTCACAACCTCCGTGAGTTTATCTGTGCATCAGTGTCTGGAAAATGCTGTTTCCTTGGAGTCTCCACTACCTTTGGTTCTTACGATCTTTTTTTATCTCCTCATCTGCATAGATCCCTGAGCCTTGAGAGGTGGGGTTTGATAAATGCATCCCATTTGAGCCTGAGTGTTCCAAAATCTCTTACTGTCTGCACATTGCCCAGCTGTGGGTCTCTGGGTTAATTACCATCTACTGCAAGAAGAAGCTTCTCTGATGAGGGTTAAGCTATATACTGAACTTTGGGCATAGCAATATATGTCATTAGGAGTCATTTTATTGCTATGTTCATTTAGCAGAATAATAGTAGTAGATTTTCCCCTAGGGCCTATGACCTTTGTAGTCTCAGGTTCTTGACCTCATTAACAATTGTCAGGTATATGTTTCATCTCATGGAATAGTTCTTAAGTTCAATCCAAAAGTGATTGAACTCCCATAATATTTGTGCACCAGTATTTCTTGCAGGTAGGTCTCTGTTGCAGGTCTTAGAGTTCATGACTGGGTGAGATAGCTGATTACTTTTCTCCTCTGGTGTGGTGGTTTAAATAAGAATGCCCCCATAATCTATTATGTATTTGAATGCTTAGTCACCAGGAGTGGCACTATTTGAAAGGATTAGAAGGATAAGAGGTGTGGACTTGTTGGAGGAAATGTGTCACTGAGAGCTTTGAGGTTTCAAAAGCTCATGCCAAACCTAGTTTCTCTCTCTCTCTCTCTCTCTCTCTCTCTCTCTCTCTCTCTCTCTCT
>JABTXL010004176.1:394298-409179 GCA_025134845.1 Neodon shergylaensis
TCTCTCTCTCTCTCTCTCTCTCTCTCTCTCTCTCTCTCTCTCTCTGTGTGTGTGTGTGTGTATGGATCAGGATGTAGCTTGATGTGGGATGTCCTTCTGTGTGTGTTGCTCTTATTGGTTAATGAATAAAGTGGCTTTGACCTATGGCAGGGCAGAATATAGCCAGGCTGGAAGAGATATATAGAGAGAGTAGGCAGAGTCAAGGAGTTACCATGTAGCTGCTGAAGGAGAAAGATACCAGGCTGGAAACTTACCAGTAAGCCACAGCCTCATGACAATACATAGTAAAAGAAATGGGTGAATTTAAGATGTAAGAGCTAACTAGGAATATGCAGAAACCATTGACGGAGCAGTGTTGTAATTAATATAGTTTCTGTGTGTGATTATTTGGGTCTGGGTGGCCAGGAAACAAATGAGTAGTCTCCACTTATATCAACTACTACTCCAGTGCCTGGCTGCCTGCTGCCATGCTCCCTGACATGATGATAATGGACTAAATCTCTGAGATTGTAAGCTTCCAATTAAATGCTTTCCCTTATAAGAGTTGCCTTGGTCATGGTGTCTATTCATAGCAAGAGAACAGTGGGTAGGACATCCAATAGCATGTACAGTACTTTTCACTGCTGTGAATACTAATTGGTAGGGCTGAAACGTCTAATTGGCCACCAGCTCAATTTCTCCGTGTTCAATGACATAAGTAAGCAGTGCCTTCAGGAATAGGGCCTGGCCATCATGTGGTGTAGAGTAACCAATAGCATCAGCACTAGTCTATAATGTTATAATGTTTGTGGAGGGTTGATCAGCAACTCAATGAGATGTAACCTGTTCTTGGAGTTTGGTTTTACTTGGCAGCCTAGTTAGGGCACTGTCTCCCCCATTATATGGTAACTCCATTTAAATTCCTTTTATATATTTTGAAGTTTCTAGAGTAGTAGGCCTCCATATAGTTTTTTCAAATGACCTTTATTGTTCTCATATTCCCTTCTTTACTCTATCCTCCCATCCACTTCCCCATTTAATCCTCCTATTCTAGCTTCCCCTTTATTCCCTTTTAACACTGTATGCTATTTCCCCATCCTTGGAAGATCCCCTCTTCCCCACAGTCCTTTATGAGCTACCTAACCTGTAGATATTTTAAATGAAACACACATATCTAAAGCTTAAAATCAATCATCCACATATAATAGAAAATATGAAGTATTTATATTTTGTGGTCTGGGTTAAATCACATAGGATGATTGCTTCTAGCTTCATCCATTTGCTTGAAAATTTAATTTATCTTAACAACTGAGTAATATTCCATTGTGTAAATGTATTATATTTTAATTTTCAATTCATCTATTGATGGAAATCTAGGCCATTTCCAATTTCTGACTGTTATCACTAAAGTTGCAATGACTATGGATGAACAAGTATCTCTGTAGTAAGATGTGGAGTCCTTTGGGCATATGCTGGCCTTAGTTATTTTTCTATTGTTGTGCAGAGATACTATGACTAGAGTAACTTATAAAATAAAGCATTTAATTGGGGGCTGGCTTACATTTTCATAGGGTGAGTCTGTGACCATCATGGTGGGAAACATGGTAGCAGGGAGGCAGGCATGGCATTGGAGCAGTAGCTGAGAGTTATCCTGATCTACAAGTTGGAGGCAGAGAACAAGACTTGGGCTTTTGTAACCTCAAAGCCCACCTCCAGTGCCACACCTTTTCCAATAAGGCCAAGCTTCCTAGTCCTTTACAAAACAGTTCCACCAACCATTCAAATCTATGAACCCATGGGGGACATTCTTGTTCAAAACAGCACAATTCCCGAGAGTGATAGTTACGTTTTCAGTTTTTTGAGGACATGTCACACTGATTTCTATTATAGCTGTACCAGTTTGCACTCTCACCAGCGATGAATAAGTGTCGGCCTGCCACCTCCCCCATCCTTACCAGCATCTGCTGTCATCTGTTATATTAATCTTGTCCATTCTGGCTGTGGATAAAATGGGATCTCAAAGTAGTATTAATTTGCATTTCTTTGATGACTAAAGATGTTGAACCTTTAAAGGTGTTTCTCAGCCATCTGTGTTTCATCTTTTGAGAATTCTCTGTTCTTGTCTTAGTTAGTGTTGCTATTGCAGTGAAGAAACACCGTGACCAAAGGGTTTATTTGGCTTACACTTCCACAGCATTGTTCATTACTGAAGGAAGTCAGGACAGGAACTCAAACAAGGTAGGATCTTGGAAGCAGGGGCTGATGGAGAAATCTTGGAGGGGTGCTGCTTATTGACTTGTTTCCATGACTATGTTCGGCCTATAGAACCATAATCCCAGGAATGTCACCACCCACCATGGGCTGGACCCTCCTCCATCAATTACTAATTAAGACAATGTTTTACAGCTGGATTTCGTGGGGCCATTTCCTCAACTGAGGTGCTCCCCTTTCAGATGACTCTAATGTGTATCAAACTAACACAAAACTAGCCAGGACAGTTGTATACCCCATTTTTGATTGGGTTATTTGATTTTCTTTTTAGTTTTTATATACTCCAGAACTAACCCTGTGTCAGAGGTATAGTTGGTATTGTTACCATTCTGTAGCCGCCATTTTGCTTGGATGATGGTGTCTTTTGCTCTACAGAAGCTCTTTAGCTATGTGAGGTCTCGTTTATTAGTTATTGGTCTTAAAATCTGTGCTACTGGGGTTCTGTTCAAAAAGTCCTTTCCTGTGCCAGCGAATTAAGGTATGTGCCATACTTTCTCTTCTATCTGGCTTTATGTGGAAGTCCTTGATCCATCTGCAGTTGAGTTTTATCAGGGTGGATAGATACGGATCTATTTCCATTCTTCTACATGTAGCTTATCTAGTTTGATTAACACCATTTGTTGAGGATGTTTCCATTTCTCCAGTGTGTATTTTTGGCCTCTTCACTGTACTAACCCTGCAGTGTGTATTTTTGTCAAAAAAATCAGGTGTTTGTAGGTATGTGGATAATTTCTGGTCTTCAGTTCCGTTGATGAGTGTTCTATATTTATGCTAATACCATGGTACCTGGAATCTTTTTTTTTGGGGGGGGGTGTTGGTTTTTGGTTTTTCGAGACAGGGTTTCTCTGTAGCTTTGGACCCTGTACTGGAACTAGCTCTTATAGACCAGGCTGGACTCGAACTCACAGAGATCCATCTGTCTCTTCCTCCTGAGATTACCTGAAGTCTTATCTAGAGCAACAATACAGCTAGAAGTGATCAAGAGGATTAAGGAAAAAATTAATTTAAAGCATCCATATTTGCAGACAGTTTGATTCCATACATAAAGATCCTAATGTCTCCACAAGGAAAATTGTACAGCAAAGTAGCAGGCTGCAAAACTCAAGACACAAAAGTCAGTAGCTTTCCTGTATACGAATGACAGACACACTGAGAAAGAAGTCAGGAAACAGCGCCTTTCATAATACCTTCAAAAACTAAAATATCTTGGAATAACTCCAACCAAGCAACTAAAAGCCTTGCCTAAAAAACAAAAAACGAAAAACAAAAGAAAACAAAAAACCTTTAAGACATTAGAAAAATAAATTGGTGACATCAGAAGAAAGAAAAATCCCCATGTCCTTTCAGATGACTCTAGCTTGTGTCAAGTTGACATAAAACTAGCAGAGACAGTTGTGTGCCTCATTTTTGATTGGGTATTTGTTTTCTTGATGTTCAGTTTTATTTTATTTTATTTTTTTTTTAGTTTATATACTCTAGAGACTAGCCCTGCAGGCAGAGATGGGGTTTCTGGGAGCCATAAACATTTCCCCACTTTTACAGGACTTTGGGTAGGGGACAAGGACACAGCAGCAGCCCTAATTGTGGTTTGGGAAATCAGTCTAGTTCCCCCTTTCTGATTGGTCCCGCTTTACACCTCAATTTGCATGTGAAGACTCCCAGCCAATCAAAGTCCAGTGGTCTCTACACTTGTCGGGATATGCAGGCTATGGACAGACTCAGATACTTACCGGAGGAGGAAGAAGAGGAAGACTTCGGAATCCAGCTCTCCTCAGAATCCAGCTCTCGGCTGACTCCTGGCTCAGGCAGGGGCCTAATCCCCAGGTGCTCTTGGAAGAAGGAAGAAGGCTCCTGAGACTGGACAAAGGCAGCCATTCCAGAGACCCGCCACAGACAGGAACTTTCTTTTGTTCTGTTGCCTCTGCAATAAGGGATGTTGCACCTGCTTCCCATGCAGGGAACCTGCTTCTGTCTTAGGGGTCACTGCTCCATATCAAGACCCACCATATTTGCCTCAGCCTTATAAATCTGCTGCTTCGACTACCAGCAGATGGACCTGTCCCAGCCCCGCCACAGGAGGCAGACCTGTAACACCTACTCCGGTGGGTGACCCTATCTCCGTGGTCTTGTTCTGTAACAAACTGCTCCAGGTCAGCCTCTCAGTGCCCTTTAAGCACTTAACCCCACGACACTTGTTAAAAGTCTCTCAGCTAGCACCAGGAAGCTGGTGGGGGGGGGGGAGGAGAGAAGGGGGGCACAGCTGTGTGACCCTGCCTCTTTTGCTTGGTCTCTCGCTGCTGCCAAGGTTCTGGGAGCTTCTATTCTCTCCATCAAGATTTTACTTCCTTGTTTTAATTTGAATTGTTAGTGCTGCATCCCGCCCTGGGGAAAATGAAGTTCCTCTTGTTTTCTTTTCACTGTCTGTCCACTCCAGTCTTGGAGGGTAAGATGAGAACCTGATAGATGAGAGCTGTGGCCGTTTGTTGCAACCATCTAAATAAGAATACTTTTTTCCCCACCCGATGTTTCAGACAACAAAGTGTGTGGGATTTCCATACAAAACTCATCTCCTTACAAGTCAATTCAATGTTCACACCTCATAGGTTAAAAGCCAGTCACACAAGATTGCCCCCACTTCAGATGTCAATCTCCAATCCAAACTCCCTAAACTTCTAATGGATGGGTCAAAATTGGGGGTTCCCCTTGAATCAGTTGGCAGGCACCCATTTCCTATCCTCAGACTCTTGTCTTGCCCTGCTTCAAGAGTGGGGTAGGCAGACAGTAAAGAGGACAAACTGGAGGCCCTTCTTCAACTTGGAAACAACCTTAAACAGGAGAAAACACTTGAAAACATTGGGGTTTAGTGGAGCCTGGGCTTTAATGGAGGAGAGTTGAACTCAGTAGCAGCCCTGGGTTAGCTGGGAGCCAGAACAGCTCTGAGAAGGGCGACAGCTCAGAGGCTCTTGGCGACCTGTGAGATGCCAGCTGAAAACAGTGTCTCACAGTCAAGCCTGCAGCTCGGCCACAGAAGCAGCAGCCGCAGCAACAGCTGAGTGGCAGTGGCAGTAGTGGCAACAGTGGCATCAATAGGCCTCGGAGGCTGGAGGCCTGGATAACTGGGGTAGTAGGCCCTGGAAGCTGGCAACATCTGCAGAGACAAATTCTCTTTATTTTCAGCAGCTGGCCAAGTTCTGGAGACCCAGGGCAGAAGCCTGAGGCATAGGGACTGTCTGGCTGGTCTCTCACTGGCCAGTCTTGAAGGCAGTCTTCCTTCTCTGATGAGCCAGGCAGCCGAGAGCAGGGCTCTTAAATCTTCACGTTTCTTCCCCCGAGGAAAGGAGGAGCCTCTGCGGATCTGGCTCCCAATTCTCCTGTCCTCAGCCCTTGGGTGTGTCCCGTGTTCCTCCCCATCCCATCTTCAGTTCCTGGTCCTCCCGTCCTCAGCCCCTGGTCCTCCCATCTTCAGACCCTGGTCCTCCCATCCTTTCCTGTCCTCAGTCCTTGATCCTCCCATCATTAGTCCTTGATCCTTCCGTCCTCAGCCTCTGGTCCTCCTGTCCTCAGCCTCTGGTCTCCCGTCCTCAGCCCCTGGTCCCCCCCTCTTCAGTCCCTGGTCCTCCCATCCTCAGTCCTTGATCCTTCCGTCTTCAGCCTCTGGTCCTCCCATCCTCAGCCTCTGGTCCTCCCATCTTCAGACCCTGATCCTCCCATCCTCAGGCTGTGGTCCTCCCATCCTCACCTGTCCTCAGTCCTTGGTCCTCCCATCTTCAGCTCCAGTTCTCAGTTGGTTCCTGCTGCCCCTCTAGCTCTGTAGTCTCTGCAGCCTGGGGAAGGGAAAGGTTTAGGCCACCAGAAATTTCCAGAAGTTCATAATCTCTGCAGCGGTAGAGAAACTAGGAAGGAAGTTTTTGTTTCCAAGATAGTCATTGCAGACCCCTGACGCTTCCTTCAGCTGGGGGTTTTAGCTACCAGGGTTTTGTTTGTGATATTTGTTTTTTATTCTAAGACTTATTTATGTGTACCAGTTATGTGCCTGGTGCCGGAGAGGTCAGAAAGGGCCATTGAGTGTCCCGGAACTGGAGTTATGGGTGGTTGTGAGCTGCCATGTGGGTGCTGGGATCCTAACTCAGGTTCTCTGCAAGATCAGCAAGAAACTGCAGAACCTCTCTGCGGCCCTTTTTCTCTTATCTTTTTACAGCTGTTGCTGCCTTATTAACCTAATCTGTAAAGTGAAATAATTCTTTCCTCTCCAAACTGACTTTCGTTGTGGTATTTACAGCACTAGAGACCTGGCTAAGACGACAGAAGAGGAGGCAAGGTTTCTACACTTCTACCATGGTCCTCTCCTACCATGTGGGTTCTGGGCATCAAACTGAGGTCAGCAGGCTTGGCAGCCAGTGCATTTGCCTGGTGAGTCATTTTGCCAGCCACTGTGTAGCATTTGAAGGTAGAAAACCTGCTGAAGCCTTCTTGGCAGAGTTTCAGGAACAGTAGAACCTTGAGGTTTGAATATGAAATGTCTCCCTCAGGCCCACATGTGGTCTCCAGATGATGGAACTATTTTGGGAGGTGCTGTAACTTTAAGAGGCAGGGCCTAGCCTCAAGCTGTAGGTCCTTGGAGGCTTGCCTTTGTTGGACCTGGTTGGTCCCTGATGGCCTTCCTCTACTTCCCTGATTGCTCTCTGGTTTCTACAGGACAGGACAGGAGTAACTTCTGTCACGTGCTCGTCCTGCCATGACGTTCTGTCTCAGCACAGACCCTGTCGGTAGAGCCAAGGACCGTGGATTGGAATGCCTGAGCCCAGGAGATAAGTCTCTCATCTCTCATCCCCTGACATTGTTTGTGTCAGATATTTGAGCCAGTGGCAAAAAGTTTGACCAATAAGTGAAATCTTGTTTTTCCCCCCTCTATATCATATATCACACCCATTTTCCTTGACTTTCTTTCTATATTTTTCTTTTTTCTTTTTTTAAACAAATTCCTGCATTGAGCATACCCCTCCTTGTTGTTGCTTGTCTTTTTGGTGAGTAGTTCTGACCCCTAGTGATCAATGCAGCTTCCTTTGCCACCAGTGAGAAATAGCAAGTGTCCTGGTTTTTGTTTGTTTGTTTTGTCTACTTGATGAAGCTGGAGTCATTTGGGAAGAGGAAACCTCAACTGAGAAAATGCTTCCATTAGATTGGCCTGTAAGCAAGTCAGAGGGCCATTTCTTGATTAATGGTAGAAGAAATAAGAAGTTACTATCACCTAGATGTCTACAACCCCAGGCAGCTTTCTCCTATGCCATAGTTACATGTTTATATACTTATTAGTTTCTGAAGCTAGCCTTCACAATAATTAGCCTAGGATAATCTTGACCTTAACAGTTCTGCTTTTCTTTTCCAAGTATTTGCTTATTTGTTTATTTATTTATTTCTATTTTATGTGTTTTGCTTGTGTGCATGTATGCATACTATGTGTGTACCTGATGCCCATGGAGGCAGTAGGGTATCGGATTCCCTTGGACTGTAGTTACAGACAGCTATGAGCTAAGCTATGGTTGCTGGAACCGGAACCTGGGTCCTCTCAAAAAACAACCAGTGCTCTTAACCACGGAACCATTTCTTCAGCCCAACAGTTCTGTTTTGTAAGCTCTGAAATTATAGGCATATGCCACCTTGGTCACTTTTGAGTTATATAAGTTTTATAAAACCACGGTCATTTGTTTTGTAACAGATGTTTTAATTATAGCTTATTTATTGTGTGTAGCGTTTGAGAGTCTGTGGCTGCACGGGTGCTGCAGCAGCTGTGCAGAGGTTAGAGGACCACATGGGGGACTTCGTTCTCTCCTCCTACTGTGTGCTTTCTGAGGCTTGAACTCAGGCCATCAGCCTTGGTGACAAGCACCTTTACCCTCTGAGCCATCTCAACATCCAAGATTCTTTATGATGACATCAGGAGCGCCCTTCTTCCTGCCATGACTTCAACCATGCTGCCTCCCAAGCTAACAAACTCGCTGGTCCCTCCCCCTAGGGATGGAAACGCCATTCTGTTGTGACCTGAAGTGGGACTTCATGAGGAGAAGCTGGAGAGGCCATCTTGGGCAGCAGTGACAATTACCAAGCTTACTCACAACTTCTGGGGACCAGGGCTTTATCAGCACACCGCTCTGCGGGGTGTTTGCCACTTAGAATCTCCAATCCGTCTGTGTGTCATCCACTTGTTTCTGAACAGTGACAGATCTTGGGACCTCAAATCCCCTGTGGAGTCTGACTCTCCAGTCTGCGGTGACTCCAGGACTTTGCTCAGCCATGCTTTCTCTCCCAGGTTCACATCACACGGCTGCCCTTCAGTCCTTTCTTTAGCCTCTCTTTTCCCCAGAACAGGGCAGCCATGCCGGTCCCAGCGGAAGCTCCAGGCCAGGTGCTCCAGCTGTCCTTCCATCAGGCTGGAGTCGGCCAGGAGAGCACAGCTGGTCTCCCAGCAAGGCATTCAGCGGCTCTGCATGTATTTTGCATGGTTTAACCAGATGTAGTAAATCAGAAGGACCTTGGCCATTGTGTAAACATATCAATCCTCCCCTGGAGGTACAAAGAGAGCTTTATTTAATAGGTTTGGTTGGGGCTAAATCTAATTATTTCAGTAAATACTTGTCTACTGCACACTAGGCACGGTACTGAGCATTAGTTTGTGAATAAAGCAAAGCCTCAGGTCTGAGGAGCTTGCCATCCATTTGGCGGAGACAGACAATAAACAAATAATTTGTTTGGGGAATACTGCGTACTGGGAAGAAAAATGAAGCGGAGCTAGCGGATGAAGGAGAGGAGAGGGGTGGCATGGGTATGGGCACACATGCAGGCGGGCAGACAAGCAGAGAAAGTCTGGTCTGGGGAAAGGAGATAAGTTGCCTGAAGGAAAGAGGTGACTTGGTACAAGCAAACATGCCGCACAACCTATGGCGTCATGAAAGTGTGGCCTTACAGGGTGAACCAGTGAGATTCATGTGGTGCACTGGAGGGCAAAGGTCAGAACTTCAGCCAGACCCTCAGAAGCTGAATGTGAGCTGCATAAGCGTTGCTGAGAAGGGGGGGGGGTGCTCCAGGCTGGACACAACTGGCCAGGGACACACAGAGGCACAGCTGGATCATGTCCTCCCACAGACAGGGTTATTTGGGAACAGAGAGGTTTACGTCTACTCTTCTTGGATGCCAACTTGACACACCTGGCAAGGGGGAACTTCAGCTGAGACATTGCTTCCATCAGTCTGGCCAGTGGGCGTGTCTGGGCGGGTGGTATTTTTTTGATGCTGACAGGTGTGGAAGGCTCTGGCCTGGGAGTCATGGGAGAGGTACATGGAAGTGAGCCTGGGAGTGAGCCAGGATACAGTGTCCCTCTGTGGTCTCTGCTTCAAGTTCCCATCCTGAGTTTCCGCCTTGGCTTCCTCCCTCATCCACTGTAACCTCAGATGAAGTAAACCCATTCCTCCCCGAGGTGCAACAGAAGAGCTAACTAGGACCCTCCCTGCCCAAGCTAATCTACTAGGCCCAGGTCGTGTTGGCTGCTGTCTTTCCCCCTCCTTCTCTAGTGGCTGCTGTGGGTGTGGTGTCCTGTTCTTTTTAGACCAGACACCACAGTTTTAACTTAGTATATGAATTTATAGCATTTTCTGAACACCCCCCTCCCATTCTTCCTTCTTCTGCTCCGCATGAGGAAAGATCTAGTTCTTTCTGGAGGGAAAGGAAACCCTCTCTGGGGTCACTGAGCACAGCTTTCCTTTTCCTTCACAATATTGTGAAAGTGGGGGCTGGTGAGTGCCCTGGAACTGCCGAGTGAGTTGAACCAAGATGTCCAGAAGGCCCAATGGTCCGAGGTCTGTGTATCAGCTGACTGTCTGGACCCTCTTCACCCTGAGGGGGTCATCCCTTTTCAGGGCTTCCCAGAGCAGTTCCCCCTCCCATGATTTGAGGCTTTAGTTGGTTTTAGTATATAATTGCCTATTGTCAGGCCAAGAGACAGCACCCGTGTGTGTGTGTGTGTGTGTGCACATGCGTGCACAGGTTCATATGCAGGTGTGTGCATATTTGTGTGTAGGTGCCCGTATAAGTCTGAACTGAGACCAGAGGTTAGCTTCGGATGTTATTCCTCGGTAGCCATCAGTCTAGTTTTTTGAGACAGGGTCTTTTGGGGACCAGGGGCTCACTGGTTAGGGTTTTGGTCTGTGAGGTGCAAGGGTCTGCTTGTCTCCATCTCTCAATTGCTAGGGTGACAAGCATAGCTCTGTACCTGGCTTTTTATGTAGGTGCTGAGATCAAACTCAGGTTTTCAAGCTGTGTGTGCTGTCTTCCTAGCCCCTAAGACCCCTAAGAGACAGCCTTTAACGGCGTTCACGCTCTCTTTCAAACTGTCCTCTCTGGGATTTCATTTTGAATAATTTAACATTTCTTTCTCCCTTTAAATTCTAGAAATATTCTTCCTGATTTTTTTTAAAAGTTTTTGGAGAATGTTACTAGATGTCATAGCATGTCTATAAAACCAACCCTCAGGAGAATCATAAGTTCTAGGTCAGCCTAGGCAAGAGATTGGTTCTGTGGCAATTTGGGACACCTAACACACCCTCACTGCCTCCCAGTTTGTTTGTGAAGATTTCAATGCTGCCACCATCCTCCCAATCAGTCCCGTCCCCCCCCCCCCACTCCATTCCTGCACGCTCTGCTTAGACCCCTCCCCCACTCCCACCTGCCCCTTTTTGGCTCTCAGTCTTTCCTCAACTGAAAGCATCCAGGACCCAGAGAATCTATTCTTTCCCTGCCCCTCACCCCTGTGTCTTCTGTTAGCTCCCAATCCTCAGTTCAGACATGTCTGCTGGAAGTACAGGGCAGTGTGGTGTGTTAAAGGCCAGCTTCACGGGCACCTCGAAGTCTCCGCGGTTTCTAATGTATCACCTTGTCGGTCTCTAATTAGTGCCCCCACTCCTGTGTGAGTCTGAGAGCCAACCCCCAGTTCACAATACCCATCAACTGTGATGGATGTAAGCCACTTAGAGCCGGTGCCTGCGTGGCACTGCCCACTGAGACAGCACTAGATGCTGAGGTTTTTGTTACTTGTTTCTAAGGGCTTTCCTGGTGACCCCCAAGCCATTTTCTCACCTCGTCTCCACAGATATGAGCACTGAGCCACCATGCTTGGCCCTCTGCAGGAGGAGAAACACTGTCAGGTCTACTAAGGTTACACACAGGAACGGCTGCTGCCTTGATGGACAGTCTTCACAGGTGGTCCCAGGACCAAGTCTAGGTATTCACCTTGTTATGTTGAAACAGTCCCTCTTGAAGGGAACAGAGACTCATTAGGGCTCAGGAAGCACACAAAGGAAGCCCCAGAATGTCGGAGCCCGTGTGGGTCCAACACAAATTTTCTAATTCCCTAAACCGCTGAAACAGAGTCGCGAGGAAAGAACTGACACAGCTTACACCATCATCATGGAAAAGGCCAGATATATTCGTTTATTCTGTAAACATCTTATATACCCACACCAAATTGAGTGGGGGAAAACACATTATGCCATCACCTCGGCGACCAGGCGCCGGCGGCTTAAGTCATGTCTGCATCTAGCAGTCAGGTAGGCCCTGAATTAGCATCTCTATAAGACATCCTGCAAGCACCAAACATCCTGACCAGTTTCCGTCAACACCTCTTCTCAGGTAATCCACACTTTAACAAAAGAAATTAGAAGCAAGACATCCTGGTTCTTGTTAAGGGCACAGACAGCTTGTCTGCAGAGCTACGTGATCAGCTCAGACCGGGGTAATGGCTTTTGTGCCATCTCGAAATATGCGCCCACACCAGAAAGCTGGAACTTACAAGTTCATGGGGCACCTTCCCAAGGTCACACACCAGCAAACAGTTGCTGGGGACAGAGGACTCTGGGTTGGCTAAGCTGCTTGTAACCTATGCAGGAAGCTCCAGGAATGCAGCTTCTCTCTCTCTCTGTATGTGTCTCTATCTCTGTTTTTTTTTTTTTTTTTTTTTTTTTTTTTTTTTTTTTTTTTTTTTTTTGGTTTTTCGAGACAGGGTTTCTCTGTGGTTTTGGAGCCTGTCCTGGAACTAGCTCTTGTAGACCAGGCTGGTCTCGAACTCACAGAGATCCACCTGCCTCTGCCTCCCGAGTGCTGGGATTAAAGGCGTGCGCCACCACCGCCCGGCCTCTATCTCTGTTTTTAAAAATTATTTTATTTTAATTTTTTTGAGACAGGGTCTCTCTGTAGCTTTAGAGCCTGTCCTGGAACTAGCTCTTGTAGACCAGGCTGGCCTCGAACTCACAGAGATCTGTCTGCCTCTGCCTCTCAAGTGCTGGGATTAAAGGTGTGTGCCACCACTGCCCAGCTAAAAATTATTTATTTATTTATCCACCGAGTCAGGGTTTCTCTGTAGCTTTGGAGCCTGTCCTAGAACTAGCTCTTGTAGACCAGGCTGGCCTTGAACTCACAGAGATCCGCCTGCTTCTGCCTCCCTATTGCCGGGATTAATGGCAAGCGCCACTACTGCCAAGCACTTCTCTTCGTTTTTTTGAGACAGAATTTCTCTGTGTATGTCCTAGAACTTGCTCTGTAGTAGACCAGTCTGTCTTCAAACTCACAGAGATTCATCTGCCTGTCTCCCAAGTGCTGGGATCAAAGGCTTGTGCCGCCTCGCCCGGTAGAATGAAGTTTTGGGGGTTGTCATCCACACTGGGGTGGGCTTTTTGGTGATGCAGGCTGCCTGCTCGTCATCCACACTCCTGTAAACACCTTGCTTCACAAGGAGGCTGCCCTTTGGTGGAATTTTGACTTTGGTCTGTTGTTGGTCCCCTATCTGGAATGAGCAGACTTGTGTTCAAGCTGCCCCAGGAAAAGTCCCACCACAGCCACAATGTCCTCCACCTGAGTGGAGAAGGGAGTCACCTCACGAGAACAAAAGGACACTGTCACACAGGCTAGCAGTGTCAAAAGGAAGACCAACTTAGGGCGCTCGCTCGGGGCGGGTAGCCACTCAGTTGAAAAACAAAACACAGTTGTGGGTAACGAGGAGCGGAAGCGCTCCTGAGCCAACCTGCTCACAACTGAGCTCTTCTAATGTGGGCTTCGGCAGCTACCACCTTCCTGCTCTTGGAATGTCTCAGTACAGATCTTCACTAACCACTGTTGTGTGTTGTTCCGATGAGGTGACTGTCAAGTGCTTTATCTGAGGCGAGCAGGCACTTGTTCTTGTCTGCCCAGGAAAAGGGAAACATGGCAAAGACTGATTCTTTGCTCATGGTTGCAGAGGTTCCTGTTCCTTCCCTCAACCATTGTGGGTCTGTAGCCATGCAGAGCCTTGTGGCAGGTTAAGTAGAGAGGCCAATCTCACGAAGACAGGAGGCAGAGAGTGAAAGGGAGGGGTTTGTGACACATCAAGACCGGTCTGCGGAGATCTATTTCTTCCAACTAGGCCCCGCCTCCTAATAGTTTATTCAGTGATGAGTTCATCTGTGGATCAACATGGTCAGCATCCTCATGATCCATTCATCTCTCAATAGTGCTTCCAGCTTGGGGTGGAGCCTTCAACACATGAGCTTCTTGGGACGGGGGTTGGACGGGCTTGCTTCATATTCAAACCACATAGATGTCATCCCAAGGACACCAGGGGAGAGAAAAGGGAGCCCTACTGGCCCCATCACCAGGACTTTCTGAAGCCTTCTCCCTCTTGCACATACTTGAGCTGACAGCTGACTTCCACAGGATTGCTTGAGAGACACCTTGGCAGCAGTCTTGGCATACACATTCCCAACTTGCTAGTTTAAACTGCTTCCTTGTATTTTGAGTTTCACAGATGCTGAGAAAAAGGTTTGAGCAAGTCACGTGACTTTATACTCTTCATTGATGTCATTACTGCTTAGCAAAGAAGTTGCCAGATTTGGGCACCGGGAAAGAGCCAGGGACATCAAGTAGCACACTGGTCATGAGGTTCAAGTGGACCATTTGATTAGCTTAAAGTGGTTTGTGATTGGTGGACTCGTTTTGAGGTTCCTTTAAAAATTTTTGTTATTTGTGTGTGGGGTGTCTGATGGGGGGTTGGATGGGGAGTGTGTGGAGGTTGGAGGATACCTTTTTGGAGCCGATTTTCTTCATCCACTGTGGCTTCTGAGATTGAACTCAGGTCCTACCTATTGAGCCATCGCCCTAGTCTTTGTGTCCCTTCTTGCTAATTTTTTTGGTATAGTGTCAAAAGAAATCTGCTGTGTGTGGCCCTTTATAGGGATCTCTAAGGCCAGGACTTTGTGGGCTTCAACTGTAAAATACAATAGGACTTTCGTTTGTAGACTGTGGGAGAAAGTCTTGAGAAGGTCGCAGAAGTGTTAATAGGCTAACAAGCAAATGAGGACTGTCTGGATAGGGAAAAGAAGCAAAGACGTGTGAATCTGCTCCCAGCAGCGTTTTATGAGTGGGGCACAGGGCTGACTTTAGAAGTGGTGAAACCCAAGCCTTGGCCGCAGTCTCCATACTTCAGGGGCTGCAATCTCTGTGGAAAGGGCGCCTCTGATTCATGGTAAGATCAAAGTGAGTTACAGAGCAATTAGAAAATGCAGTCCTGAAAGACCCCCAGTCCAGCTATGCAGCCTTGAAAGACCCCCACTCC
>JABTXL010004176.1:412227-444691 GCA_025134845.1 Neodon shergylaensis
AAAAGAAAAGAAAAGAAAAGAAAAGAAAAGAAAAGAAAAGAAAAGAAAAAGAGAAAGAAAAATCTGAGGTACCACGGGGACCCAAATTGAATGCATTCACAGTGTATGCAGTGCTAGTGCGGGAAGACTACCCTGGGTTGTGGGGTCATGTTTTTAGCTATGGGAAACAACTAGAGATGAATGTCAGTAAAGGGCTTAACTGTAGCCGTGAAGGCTGTGGTTGGGGGCTGGAAGGGGAAAACTCACCACCGAAGCTGCTGGTGTGCGTAGAGGTTGGTGTTCAGGCAGATACAAACCAGAGCTGTTGTAAAGAAACCTGGTTCCAAAGCCCAGGGTTCCATGTTCCTCAGCCGGCCTGCCTGTGGGTGGGAGGGAACGTGGAGAGAGCCTGGCCGAGTCACAAGCGCCAATGTTATGGTAAAAATAAAACGACATTTTCCCCTGAGTGGCAGCAGCGGGCAGCGGGCCACAAGACCACGGTAGGCCACTAAGGCAGCTGTCCCAGGCAGGAAGCCACGCCGTGGATGAGAGACAGAGACCTATTAGGCACACCATGCAGAGTGAGGTTGAATACTTATTTAGTGGATTATGGAAGGGAAGGGGAAAGGGGAGAAGGGGGAAGAGCAGAGAGAGGCAGAGAGAGAGAGAAAAAAAAAAGAAACAGGGGGGAGGGAGAAGTGGGGAGAAGAGAGAAAGACAGAAAGGGAAGGACTCAGGCTGGAAGCAGAAGGAAGATCTGCTTGCCTCAGTGGAAGGGGGAGGGAGTGGGTGGGACTTGTCTCTTAAAGGGGCATGACAGACTATAGGCAAGGACTTCTGATATTGAACTGAATGCATTCTGCATTATAATAAGCCTATTGGGGCCAGGGAATAGAATGTGGAGCTTTGAATAAGACTGGCCCTAATTAGACTCATATATTTGAATGCTTAGACATCACAGAATGGAACTCTGATAAGATTAGAGGTGTGGCCTTGTTAGAGAAAGTATGTCACTGGGGGTGGGCTTTGAGGTTTCTAAAGCCTGTGCCAGGTCCAGTCTTTCTCTGTCTCTGTCTACAGATCAGGTTGTAGCTCTCAGCTAGTGCTCCTGTGCCTGCATGTCACCATGCTCCTTGCCACGATGATTGTAGAAATAAGGGCGGCTGGGGCTGCATCCCCAGCACCCCGGCTGCCTGCTCGGCTAGCTTATGCCCGAAATAACAACACACAAACTGTATTCATTTAAATACTGCTTGGCCCATTTCTATCTAGCCTCTTCTCGGCTAACTCTCGCACCTGGACTAGCCCATTTCTAATCATCTGTGTAAGCACCCCAAGGTGCGCTTACCGGGAAGATTCTAGCCTACGTCCATCTTGGATTGGAGCTTCATCGCTCACGTCTGTCCGGGAAACTGGAGCATGGCTTCTCTGCTCCAGAGAGCAGAGCTTGTCGAGTCTGAGCTCACTTCCTCTTCCTCCCAGTATGCTATTCTGTTTTCTCCTCCCACCTATGTTTTAACCTATGAGGGCCAAGCAGTTTCTTTATTGCTTAACCAATGAAATCAACAGATTGATATATAACACTCCCACATCAGATGATAATGGCTAAACCTCTGAAACTGTAAGCAAGTCTCAAAATAAAAGGTAAGTGTGTCCTTGGTCATGGTGTCCCTTTACAATAATAGAACAGTGACTAAGAAAATGGTCAACAACCCTGAACTTCAGACCAGAGGCCAAAGACTGGCTCAGGCATTTGAAATGGCTCCTACTGAGGAGGGAAAGTGCCCTGGTGTCTTCCAGTCATGAAACTACTAATAGTGGATTAAAATTCACACTCAACATTAGCCAGCACCATAGGCTTCATAGCTTAAAGACTTTCATGCTGCCAGACAGAAGCACATGCCCTTCCTCTAAAGCATAATGAAATAAAATTGATTGACTATAAAATATTTATCAGTACCAGGCTAGTGCTTGAATTATGACATCCCCTGCAGGCTCTCAAATGTCTCCTCTCTGCTTATTCCATTATTGATTAGGCAGACAGAGTTTTCACCTAATACCATGAGTGTAACGTGTTTACCAAGGTTAATTTATTCACTTTGAGGAGTAATTTAATTCTTTTATGATATATTTTTTTTCCCTAGGATTTTCTCCCCCAAAGGGTGACATCCAAATTTATTAGATTGTTATGATGGGTCACAATAATTTGTATGTAGCTGAATAATTTATACCTGTGTTTGTCAAGCCTGGCTGCCCATCAGAATTACTCAGGGAATGTCTACAAACATGAGTATATTATTTAATTATTTAATCTCTTAGAATGCAGTCCTACCCCAGATTCAGTGAAGCAAGATGTCTAGGGGACAGATAAGGAGTTTTCCATTTTGAAGGATGTCCCCTCAAGATTCAGGGGCAGCAGTCTTCGTTCCATTGGATGAGGCTTTGAAAACTGCACAATGGAGTCTACTTTTGAGGAATCTTACAGTAAAACGTTATTGTTATTAAATATAGAATTATAGAGATTTATTTTGCTAACACCACACACCCTTGCTCCTTTTCTTCATTCTCCCTACCTAGAAAGTTCCAGTTTTGATGGTTTGAATAAGAATGACCCCCCACAGGCTCATAGATTTGAATGTTCGGTCATCAGGCAGTGGCACTATTTGAAAGGATTGGGAAGTGTGGCTTTGTTGGAGGAAGTGTGTCCATGGAGGTAAGCTTTGAGGTTTCAGAAGCCCAACCAGGCCCAGTGACTCTTTCTTCCTGCTGCCTGTGGATCTCAGCAACCACATCTACCTGCATGCTGCCATGCTTCCTGCCTTGATGAAAATGGGCTAAGCTGGGATCAGAGAGATGGCTCAGTGGTTAAGAGCATTGACTGCTCTTCTAGAGGACCCAGGTTTAATTTCCGGCACCCACATGACAGCTCACAGCTGTCTATAATTCCAGTTCCAGGGGACCTGACACCAACGACAAAACACCAATGCACATAAAT
Source organism: Neodon shergylaensis (assembly GCA_025134845.1). Taxonomy (NCBI): domain Eukaryota; kingdom Metazoa; phylum Chordata; class Mammalia; order Rodentia; family Cricetidae; genus Neodon; species Neodon shergylaensis. Next base: position 415,202 of record JABTXL010004176.1, read on the forward strand.
AAAAATTAAAAAAAAAAAAAGAAAATGGACTAAGTCTTTGCAACTGAAAAGCAAGCCCTAATGAAATGCTTTCTTATAAGTGTTGCCATGGTCATGGTGTCTCTTTACAGCAATAAAACACTGACCGAGACACCCCTCTACATTAGGAGTGAATAACAGAGGAATGAGCCAGGTGCGGTTGCTGCCAGTGGCGGGTGCCACTGCAGGAAGTGGAGAAGCCAGTCACAGAGCAGAGCAGCCAGTGGGTGAGACTGTCTCTCCTCCTCCCACTGGTCTGGTTTGAACCAAGCTTTTTTGAGTTGGAGATCTATACTTGTCTAGACCTCCACACAGGCTACACTTAAGTATTCCCTTAAAGTCTGTGTGTTAAAGGCTTGATCCTTGGGGTGCTGGGTGCTATTAGGAGACAGTGGAATTTTTACGAGCTGAGGCCTACTGGAAGGTCTTTAGGTCATTGGAGTGTACTGGGTTGTGATAGACAGTTCAAATTGCTCCTGAGAGTTTATTCCAGTTCCCCAGTCACCAGCAGTATAGGAGACCTGTTTTGTGATGTGCACGTATTGCTGCTAAATGTCTTTTGGTTGGTACTGTGTGTATGCTCTATGTATGTAAGTTCTGTAGTTTACCCCCTAGAAGAGGCGAGTAGAACCTTAGCCCCTTTGTTCTGTTATCATTCTTGTCCTACTGCCTCAGTCCCTGGAGTGGATTACTACACTAGCCATGAGGGAGCTAGAGAGGGGTCTCAGCAGTTAAGGGCAGGTACTACTAGTACCGAGGACATGAACTGAGCACCCAGAAGCCACACCAGCGGCTTACGACTGCCAGCGACTCCAGATCCAGGTGACCTGAAACTCTCTTCTGCCCTCCCCGGGTACCTGAACTCACAAGCATATAGCCATAACACACACAGAAACATAAGTATAATTAAAAAGAAAATACTACTTCCTGGCCACAAGCTGAGTGAATCCACCATCATGTGCTGTCCAATCACACACAGGCCAAAGTGGAAGGGTAGATTGAGCATGGACTAAAATTTCCAGACCAGAGGACCAAACTAGGCCTTTCTCCTCATAAGCTGGCCATCACAGCTCTCCGCTATAGTGACGGAACTCTTCCTTGCTCCCGGGTCAGGTATCTGGAGATTCGCCATGCTCAGTGATGTACCAGGCTCTCTGGCCACAGGACTTGATAAGCATTGGCCTGTAAGCTTAACCGATGAGTAGAGACGGAGTTATAGGACTCCAATCTTTAAAGTTTAATTGAGCTTGTGGCATGTGTATATGGTATGATATGGGGACATACAGTCACCAGAGGACACCTTTGTTTGAAACCTTAACCCTTTGTGTGGGTTTTGGAGATCAACCCAAGTCATCAGACAGAGCAGAGGGGAGGCAGGGTTTTCTTTATCTCAATGACACTGAAAATCATCTTTCCTGGAAAAGTCCCATCCATCTGTTTTGAGATAAAAATCAGTCTTCTTTGACCAAGCATTTTATGAAGATAATTAGTCTATTAGACGAGATTTCTCTGTGGTGACAGAAGTGAGCCACATCTAAGGCATCCTTTGTGGGGGGTGGGGGAGGGACACACATGCTGACATACTGCTCCGGCATTATAAATGGTAAATGGTAACATATTAAACTCTTTTCTGTCTTTCCCAGGTCTCATTCTGTAAAGATGACATTGAAACCGGTTTGACTGTAATATTCTGTGTGTATGCGCACATGCACGCATATCCATCTGTGAATTTGGCCTGTGTGTGTGTGTGTGTGTGTGTGTAGAGGCAACAGAACAGCTCTCTGGAGCTGGTTCTGTCCTTTGACCATGTAGTTTCTGGAGGTTGAACTCAGGTTTGGCTGATAGTTTTACCCAATGGACTGAACAATGTCCCTGACTTTATTATTTATTTTTAAGACATGGTTACCTGTTGCCCAGGTTGGCCTCAAAGTCTTGTATAGCTGAGGATGACCTTGAATTTCTAATCCTCCTGCCTCCACTTCCCAAATGATGGGATTACAGGTATATGCCACCAATGCCCAGCATTTTGGCTACTTTTTGGGAAAATTAAATCAAGTACTAGTTCACAGTTATGTAGCGACTCCTGAATTAAAGTTGTTGCCAACTTTTTGCTGTTGTTAAAATGCTCTAATGAACAGACACGCTCATTCCACACGTATCTCACTCATGGGAGGCTGTAATCGAAGAGTACATTTCTGAAGGCGAGGCTTCAGGTTTGGTAGGCTGTGATAGGCATCCAAATTGTTCCTAAGTGGTTGTTCGAGCTCACCCGACACAGCACTGTTTTGTGATGTGCACGTATTGTGCTAGATGCTTTTGGTTGGTACCATGTTTGTGGTTTTCTTCTTTTCTACTTTCTTTTTCCCTTCCTTTTTTTTTTTTTGCTTGTTTTATTCTGTTTTGTTTTTTTTTTTTTTTTTTGTTTTTGAAGACAGGGATTTTCCTTGTAGTCCTGGCAGTACTGGAACTCACTCTCTAAACCAGGCTGGCCTTGAACTCACAGAGATCCTCCTGCCTCTGCCTCCCAAGTGCTGGGATTAAAGGCATATGCGCCACCACAGCCCAGCTGTTTGTAGTTTTCAAGTTATGTAATTTATCTTCTACAGGAAAAGATTATCTTGCTTCCTTATTGGTAGTCTTTATTTTTCCTTTACTACCCAACCTCTCCACACATACTGGTCTCTCTATAACCTAGGCTAGCCTCGAACTCTCAATTCTCTTCCTTTGGTGTCCTGAGTTCTGGACTGCAGATGTCGTGTGGCTTCTTGAGCAATGTTGAACAGTAGCCGTGTCTTGTTTCTGACTCTTATGGGAAAAGCTTTCATTATTTCCCTGTTAAACGTGAAATGAAAAACAAGAACAAACAAACAAATAAACGTGGGGCTGGAGGGGCTGGAGAGATGGCTCAGTGGTTAAGAGCACTGTCTGCTCTTCCAGAGGTCCGGAGTTCAATTCCCAGCAACCACATGGTGGCTCCAAACCATCTGTAATGAGATCTGGCACCCTCTCTGGCGTGTGGGTATACATGGAAGCAGAAAGTTGTATACATAATAAATAAATAAATCTTTAAAACAAACAAACAAAAAAATGTGGGGCTGGAGAGAGACAGCTCAGTCGTTAAGAGCACTGGTTGCTCTTGCAGAGGATCCAGGTTTGATTCCCAGTGCCCATATGGTGGCTCACAACCATTTGTAACTCCAGTTCCAGAGGATTTGCTGTTCTCTTCTGGTCTCCACAGACCCTGCAATAATGTGGCACACAGACATACATGTAGACAATGACACATAAAACATAAATGAATAAATAAATATTAAAGTTGCTCTCTAAGTTTTTTAAAAAATAATTTATTTTGCTTTATGTGTATGGGTGTTTTGTCTGCATGTATGTCTGTGTACTACTTGCTTATCTGGTGCCCTCAGAGGGCAGCAGAAGACATCAGATGCCCTGGAGCTGAAATTACAACTGTGAGCACTCATAGAGGACTAGGAGTCCATCGTGGATTCTCTAGAAGAGTAGACAGTGTTCCTAACTGTTGAGCCATCTCTTTAGTTCCATAAATCTTCTTTAAAATCATAAGTGAAGCATTAAAATTTGCCATATATCTTTTTTATTAATCCATATAAGTTAGTTTGCTGAAAAATAATTTTTAATTAGATTAAGATTATTCAGGAAATCAGGATGTAGCAGCCATTCTTGGACCACCAGCACCCAAATCATGACATAGAGATTTATTATTAATTATGAATGCTTGGCCTTTGCTTAGGCTTGTTTCTAGCTAGCCTTTTCTTTTAAAACTTAACTTAGTCTATTTCTATTACTCTATGTGCTGCCGTGAGGCTCATTTACCTCATCTACCTACTGTCCATCTTCCTTTCCTGCTTCTGTCCTGGCTGGCTGACTGGCTCCCCTTTCTCTCTGACCGCCAGCCCCGCCTATCCTTCCTCTACCTAGCTATTGACTGCTCAACTTTTTATTAGATCAATCAGGTGCCTTAGGCAGGCAAGGTGAAATAGCAGCACATCTTTACATAACTAAACAAATACGGTGTAAACAAACGAAACAGATCTTTACATAGTTAACAATTCCACAGCATCCAAGTCTTCTGATCGCCCTGAGACTAAGTAAAGAATGACGTGTGGGACTGGAGTGACAACTCAACACACTCACTGCTAGTTCGGAGGCTGGGAATTTGATTCTGGTCTCACAGTCACCTGAACTCCAGTTCCAACAAATCTGAAACTCTCTTCTGGCTTCTCTGAGCATGTGGCATATTTTCCCCCCATAGATAATAATAATAATAATTAAAAAAATAATGCTTACAACTTAGTTTGTAAGATGGGCACAAAAAAAAAACCCAAGAAATTGTTTCTTGATAGAGAAATGGTTCAGTACCTTACAGCACTTTGATGTAGTAGAAAACTGCACAGCTCTCTAAAGAATCATGGTGTGCATTGTTTATCCTGAGACAGATTGGTCTGAGGTTTGAGGTCAAGTGACAATGACAAGTGTGTTGGGCAGTTGTGGTGAGCACTTGGAGGCAGAGACAGGTGGATCTCTGAGTTCGAGGCCAACCTGGTCTACAGAGCGAGTTCCAGGTCAGCTAGGGCTAAACAGAGAAATCCTGTCGAAGAAAACAACAACAGCAACAAAAGAAAATAATAAGTGCAAACAGTGTGTTCTTCCTTGCATAAACAATAAAAGAGGTATGAATTCATATATGCACAAACAGGGAAATTTTAGAAGCACAGAGAATGCAGTAGTAGTGTATGCTTCCTGGTTAGGGAAAAAGATTTACTGCCAGAGGTCTGAAGAATCACCTGATCCTTGGGAGAGGTGGCTTAGGGTTCATGGTGTCTCCTCAAGAATACCTTCCCAAAGAGCGAGGGCGACACTGGGACCTAGGTTCAGATTCCATAACGTTAGCAGAGCTACCATCTAGCATGTGTTTGTTTTTTGTTCTTCCTTTTGCTTTTTAGCTTGAATAGTTTTGGCACAAAACTTTGTTTATAATATGAAAAAAATGATCATGAGATAAATATTGGATTACATGTTTTTAGTATAACAGCGTAAACTTAAAAAAATATAAGGTTATCTAAACTTTTTTGTATACTATTAATTTAATTTCATATACATATATTTGTGTAGATACAATGATAAAACAGTGCGGTTTTGTGTTAAAAACTCAGACCTTCGTGGTTCAAATCCAAACCCACTACTTGTTTGATACCAGGCTCAAGTCAGTTAAGCTCTGTGCCTCAGTTTACTCACTCAGATAGCTAATAGTAACTATCTTGTATGGTTGTATGGGTTAAAAAGCTAATCTATGGGGGCTGGAGAGATGGCTCAGAGGGTAAGAGCACTGGTTGCTCTTCCAGAGGTCCCGAGTTCAATTCCCAGCAACCACATGGTGGCTCACAACCATCTGCAATGAGATCTGGTGCCTTCCTTGCCAGCAGTACATTGTATGCTTAATAAATAAATCTTAAAAAAAAAAAAAGCTAATCTATGGTATAGGCATGCAATTTTAGTCACTTGGAAAGTTGAGACAGGAGGATTCCAAGTTTAGGAGTAATCTAGGCAACTTAGTGAGACCCTATCTCAAAATAATAAATCAGGACCACACAGCTCAACAGCAGAGCATCCTGGAGGGGGGCTAGTCTTCAAAAGTGTCTTCAAGGTGACCAGCATGTAGCACACATTCCATAAGAACGTATATAGCAACTTGGCGGTGGTGGCACATGCCTTTAATCCCAGCACTCGGGAGGCAAAGGCAGGCAGATCTCTGTGAGTTCGAGGCCAGCCTGGTCTACAAGAGCTAGTTCCAGGACAGGCACCAAAAACTCCAGAGAAACCATGTCTTGAAAATCAAAAAATAAAAAACATAAAGAATGTGTATAGCAAAGTCTCTGTGCTAATGATGCCCAAGCAACTGCAAAGCCAATATAACACAAGTAAGTTACACCAGCTTACATGGTAGACAGCACTGTTGTCTCGAAGCTAGTGTTAGGTTGAGCAAGCCAGTAGGAAGACGTGGTGTCGGACCAGTTCTGTATTGTCCCTGGCCTGGGGGGCCAAGTGCTAGTACAGAGGTTGTCTGTCACACAGGTGATTTTATTTTATTTTATTTTATTTTATTTTTTTGGTTTTTCAAGACAGGGTTTCTCTGTGGCTTTGGAGCCTGTCCTGGAACTAGCTTTTGTAGACCAGGCTGGTCTCGAACTCACAGAGATCCGCCTGCCTCTGCCTCCCAAGTGCTGGGATTTAAGGCGTGCGCCACCACCGCCCGGCTCACACAGGTGATTTTAGAACAGACAGATGTCATAGTTCAATTTTTTTCCCTCAAGCGCTCCTGAAGTGCTTTTTTAATGAGGCAGCTTGGTAAGCCTGGGACCATTTTGTTCATTGAGAAAAGCAGTTTCATGGTGTCCTGGAGACTTGCGTTAAGCTTCTAATTGCATAATTGCTCGACTGAGAAATAGAGATCTTCTCTATTGCTCCTTGGTTATCATGCCCACAGTAAAAGAACTTTGACAAGTTGCGAGCCTCAAACTGGGCCTATGAAGAGTGTTCTGGGTTCTGATTGCTACAAGGGTCCTTCCAGACAGTTTAGATACCAAACGACTGAGCATTGTAAAGGCTTAAATGTATTGAACTTCTTTGGACTGTATGTTCCTCATAGTGTGATATCGTTCAACCTTTACTTAGGGAGCACGTATTTAATCTCTAACTTCATATGAAAATGTCACCAGCAATTATCCTTAAAGTGAAAACAGGCAAAACCAAATGAAACAAAACCAAAACAAAATCATCATCAACAACAAAACAATACAGAACTCTTTCTGAGACATGAAGTATCCTGGGAACTAAAGTCCATTCTCACTTTGGTAGCCTGATGCTCAACAGATACTTATTTCTCAATGAAGAAGAGAAACGAGTGCTGGAAATGAAGGCCAGTGGCCATTCGTATGGCTTAGGTCAGTGTGTGGAGGGCAGGGAAGAGCCTGAATCTAGGAGATATTTTGGAGTCCTCACCCAGAGCTCTGCGGGCACTTTTAGGAAACGGTAAGGACCAGGGGCAGCTGGTCTCTAGCTACAGGTCTGGAAAGGGTGGCCTAATTATAGCCATAGTGAGTAGAGGGTGGGGCTGAGGTCTGGACATTGGGATTACATCAGAAACTGGGACTGCAGCTGGGGCTGAGGAAACATGGCTGCTGTGGGCCTAGGGCGTGAGATAGCACTCACCCATGCACCATGTCTTCCCAGGCGGTGGGATAAATCATACAGGAGGTTTTCATGTCAGAGAACATTGACCTGTTCAGGACAAACAGAACCCACTATTCTGAAATTGTCCCCAATAGCACAAGATGACCCACATCCCACAGTTGTGTAGCATCCTGGGTCCTAGCCAAGAGGTGAGGATTCCTTGTGTTTCTTGGGGAGCCCTAGGGTCTGCATTTTAAACAAGCTCTCCAGGCAATTTTGATGTAGGGGCATGCAGCCCTGCCACAGTGCCTGCCTGTCCAGTTTCTCCTCATATAAAATCTCCGCAGACCTGGGCTGCCTAAATAAAACACTGAATTAACGATTTAGATGGCCAGGCTATCTTCATCAACTGTCTACCGCATCAAGGCTCGGCTCTGAGACTAAGTGAGAAAGGTGATTATTCAGGTGGGTCTCTGTGCCCCACATCCGGTGACTGCGATCTTTTTCCTGTAATGACACCTTCCACGGTGTCCCAGTTTTATTCATTGGGTACTTGTATTGTCCTCTTGCTGGTATTTGTCTCTTCCCTTCTCTGGAATTTGGATGCCAGGCTGCCCTCAGGACTTGTGTCTCCTGGGAGCCCTGCCTGTCTCCTGCCATGGAGATCTCCCTAAGCTTCGGGATTCCTGGCCTCAATATTCTTGCCCTCCTGGGCTCTCAGTTCTCCCAGCAGCAACAGATGGGACAAGGTTGCCCCAAAGTCATCCCCATCCTAGCCAGGAGAGAAGAGCTGGGAGAGAATCTGGGAATTTGGAGTCTAGCCAACAGGAGCGAAAGACTGTGAGAAACGTGGCTGCTAGCTTTGTGGCTTTGCTTGATTTGCCTGAAGGCGGTCAGGATTTACCTAGCTTCAAGAAACAGAAGAAATACCAAGAGGAAGAGACTGGCCAGAGCTGAGCAGCTGCCGTTCCTCCCGTCCTGACACGTGGCTGCTCAGTTTGGTGTGGACAGCAAGCATGTGTGTCCTTTCCTTAAACCCTGTTTTCCCAGGCAACAAGTCCTGACTGGCACAGCCATCTGTTTGTACACCTCAGTCCCCGCCTGCCGCCGGGACCAATCAGAAATCAGTCAGCTCTATAGCAAGCTTTCCTTGTACCCAGGCAATGCCCCTCACCTGTGTGGGATGTGGCCCAGGGGCTCAGGCACCCTCATCTGGACGAGCTCATCCCACTACCAGCTCTGCCCCTGAGGTAGCCCCTCATTCAGGTTCCACTAGAAAAATCGTAAATTTTTGTCTGTGTTTTATTCTTTTTATTACCAATTACATGTATTTGTGTGACTGGATGTGTGTGTGTGTGTGTGTGTGTGTGCGCGCGCGCGTGTGCGTGTGTAGGTTGTCCACCCTCAGAGGCCAGAAGATGGTATAGAATCTAGACTCACAGGTGGGTGCTGGGAACTAACTTGGGTCTTCTGTTTTTTCTACTTTGGACAAGTGATTTCCCTTCCTAAGTTTTTAAACTCTGGGGACCACCCATACCAGTGTTTTCCATTCCCATCCTTTAACCAGACTGAACTCGAAAGAAATGATGACTTGAAAGGAAACCACCACCATCACCAACACCAACAAAACGACACATTTTTTTTTCCTTTCAGAATACTGATATCTTTATTCAAACCTTGACTGTGTAGAAATTCCTGAGCAACTCTTTTTGCCTGTGCAGGGGAAGGGGGGTAGGAAACAGAAGGAGTGTCTCACTGCGACTCTTGGAGTGAAACCCGCCAGCCCTCATTCATTCTAGATCTCGACATTATGTATGACAAGTCACAAGTCTCCACGTCTTGTCCCTTTCCTCAGCAGGTTGCAGGCGGTGTCTGTCAAGTGTCAGGCCCCGGCTGGTGACTGTAGCATATCTGAGGATAATTCCAGCCCACAGTTCTCCTGGCTTCTTCATTAGAACATCCATCTCTCCAGCACCTTCCTATCAATGCGTGCATCCACGTGGAGCCCATGTCTGTGGCGTTTGCTGGGCTCTCAGCTCCCTTCAGCTGGAAGGCAGCCCTCGGGAAGCTGTTTTCCTGCTGCCTGGAACAGCCACACGGCCCTGGGCTCCTGATTTTGCTGGAGGTGGAAGATGTCTCCACAGAACATATGGATGGGTGAGTCGAATTGAGTGTTTATTGATAGCCAACTGAGGTGCTGTGGCTAGCCCAGTTGCAACCTTTCATTTAAGGTCTTTTATAGTACTTTTTATTATTTAAGAAAAAAAAGTTGCAAATGTAATCGAAAGCCAGCATATAATAAACTAAGGGTCTCCAAGTAGACTCTTGGGAAGCTATGCTGCTCTGTGTGTTTGCCAGCTCCCATGCCGTGTGTAAAGGAGAAATGCACACGGCTTCTGTAGAAGTGTAAACTTCTAGAATCTGAGGCTCTTACACAGTTCCCACATCCTCTTCCGCAGAGTTCTCCGAGCTTCGAGCGGAAGGTTCGGAGACATCCCATTTAGGGCTGAGTGTTCCAAGTCTCTGACTCTCTGCACACTGTCTCACTGTCTGCTGTGGTCTCTGTATTTGTTCCCATGTGCTGCAGGAGGAAGCTTCTCTGATGATGGCTGAAAGAGGCACTGGTCTATGTGTACACCAGAATGTCATAGGAGTCGTTTTGTTGCTATGTTCCTTCAGCAGAGCAACAGCATTCACCCCAGGCCTCTGGGCCAACTAGTTTCAGGTTATTGGTATGGGTTCCGTGTCATGAAGAGGACCTTCAGTCAAATCAGGCTTTGTGCTACCATGTCCTAGTGTATCGTGTAGGCAAGTCACCACTACTGACTGAAGACACCAAGGAAACAGGGCATCTAAACAGCAGAACTGAGTCATGTATGAACTCACAGAGACTGAGGCAGCACTCACAGGGCCTGCACGGGACTTCCCCAGATGGGTCTAGAGCTGAAAGGAGACGTGGACACAGGCCCACATCCCAACCCAGAAGCTGTCTCCAGTTGATAACCATTTTCTATGGAAATTTAGTTTTCTCCAAGGAAGTCTCACTGGGGAAATAAACTCCTTTTTCTGGGGGATGGGGGTTACTGAGACAGGGTTTCTCTGTGAAACAGCCTTGGTTGTCCTGGAACTCACTCTGTAGACCAGGCTGTCTTAAACTCACAGAGATCCACCTGCCTCTGCCTCCCAAGTGCTGGGATTAAAGGTGTGTGTCACCACCGTCCGGCAACAAACTACTCTTAGGGCAGTCTGGGCAGTCTGCTTGTCCAGTAGTAAATGGTCAGCAGCAAACTAACTCAACAAAACCTTTAGAGGTTTGTGGTCTCATAATGTTATATCAGAGCCTTTTCCCTGTCTTTAACTTTTTTTTTTTTTTGGTGGTAGTGCATGCCCTTAATCCCAGCACTCAAGAGACAGAGGCAGGCGGATCTTTGAGAGTTTGAAGCCAGCCTAGTTTACAGAGTGAGTTCAAAGACAGCCAGGGCTACACAGAGAAATCCTGTCTCCAAACACAAAACCAAAAAACCAAAAAACAATTTATTTATATTTATTTATTATTCTCTCTCTCTCCCCTATAGGCCGTTTGTGAATGTATTATATCATATCATATTCGAATCCCTTCGAATCCTATTTGTTTTCTAATGACAGACAGAAAAGGAGTGGATCCAAATGGGAGGGGAGGTGGGGAAGAACTGGAAGGAGCAAAGGAAGGGGAAGCCATAACCAGGATATAGTAAATGAGAAAAAACCTATCTTCAATAAAAGAAAAGATTTAGAACCTGCAGTACAGTTGGGGTAGCCTACTTTTGACTTTAGAGGTTGGCTGCAGGCCACACTGAGCAATACAGTTTGCACTGAGGGCCAACACAGCGACATGTATCCACACCAGAAACACAGCTTAGAGGTAATACTTCCTTAGTTTGATCTGCCATGATCTCTAGCATCTGTTACTTATTTTGCTTCATTAATTAAAAATTCCATTTGCAGTTCCAGAGAGATGGCTCCGCAGGTAAAGATGCTTGTCACCATGACTGATGACCCATGTTCAATCTTTGGGTCCCACATAGTAGAAGAAGAGAACCAAATCCTCCATGTTGTTCTCTAACCTCCACATGTGTGTGGAAGGCACATGTGTGTCCCCCATCACACACACGCAATAAATAAATTAAAAATATTTTTGATTCTTAGTGTCTATTTTGACAACTCCTGCGGTGGGATTTGTTTCTGTAAGATATCACCACCTGGATGACATGGCCCCTTCCTGTGTGTGTCGCTTTCTGCCGTGCTACCAGTAAATACTGTGTAAATCCTGCCGCTCATCTCTGTTCTCTAGCGTTGGCTCAGGACAGTATAGCAGCCTCCAGACGGCACGTGGTTGCTTACAGGGATTTTCCAATTAGATGACTGTGTATAGGGAAAGAGGACTAATGGATATGTGAGCGACACTGACCCTCTGGAGAAAAACAAAGAATCTGGACCATGTTTCTCATGGTCTTCCCTCTGGAGTCTCCTCTATGAGAATGCCAACTCGAGGACGGCAGAGGGTTTGCGTTAGTCAACACTCCCGTCCTAGCTCCTAGGACAACGCTTGGCATTTAGGCAGTCTGTATGTTTATCGACTAAATGAACAAATGGAAGAAATGGGGTCAGAGGATGTCATATTACTCCATTTCTACTGCTGCCTATTTGGGGCTTGTCCTACAACCCTCTGTGACTGTGTGTGCCTCAAAGTCTCAATATGCAGCCCACACTTGCTTTCACCCCCTAACCCTCCTCCCTCAGTCGCCCCAATAGGCATGCACTGCCACACCCAGCCGCTCACCGTCTTTTTGTCATTGTTTTTACACGGGCAGGAGGCAATGTGTGCCACCACACTTGTGTGGAGGTCAGAGGCCACCATGCAGGAGTCGGTTCTCTCCTTCCACCATGCAGGCTCTTAGAATCAAATGCAGGTCATTAGACTTGGCGGCAAACACCTTTCTCTGCCGGTCCTTCTTGTGATCTTCAACCTCTCTATTTCCCTCTTTGCTCTGCTGGTTTGGCTTTTCATGTGAGGCAGCTGCACCCAGCTAGTGCTGCTTAGCACAAAGATCACTTCCCTGTCCCCTTTGTAGTCCTGGTACCTTGACCCACAAGGAACGTACTTTATCTTGTACTGTCCACTCTAGGAAATTTAAGTAGCTTATGAAGAAAGGAGAAGGGTGGCTGGAGGCTGGAGAACTGGTTCAATTGGTAACATCCTTGCCGTGTAATTATGAGGACCCGAGTTCAGACCTCTGGCACTCATGTTCGAAGTAAGGCATAGCTGTATGTGGTGGGGCTCATGCCTTTGATCTCGGTACTCAGAAAGTAGAGGCAGCTGAATTTCTGAGTTCAAGGCCAGCCTGGTCTACACGGTGAGTTTCAGGACAGCCAGGGCTACAAAGAGAAACCTTATCGCGAAACAAACAAAAGTCAAGCGGGACAGCAGAAACCTATAGTCCTAGAACTGGGGCGACAGAGATGGGGATTCTTGGGGCTTGCTGGTCATCCAGACTCAATAAATTGGGATCTCTAGAGTCCGTAAGAGATGCTGTCTCAGAAAAAGAAGATGGAGAGGGATCGAGAAAGATGTTGACATCTGGCTTCTATATGTACATGCACACATACATACTCACCTGGCTGCCTGAACATATAACCCTTCCATAGTTGAACATGCATGCATACACATGTGCACACATACACGCGCGTGCGCGCGCGCACACACACACAGAGAGAGAGAGAGAGAGAGAGAGAGAGAGAGAGAGAGAGAGAGGAACTGCTGGCATATTTTCAAACAGATGTTTCAAAATGTCGAGCACTGTCAAAACATCTGTCTCAGGGTTCTATTTTGTAGACTCTCCGGGGCTGCATGAAGCAGGATCTGCAGTCTGACCTCCGACAGGGCCAGATGAGGCAAGGCACTTTCTTTTCTCATCACTGTTGATGACATACCTGAAAGAAATGGCTGAGGGGAGGAGGAAAGTTTCGTCCTGGCTCACAGTCTCTGGGGACAGAGAACCTGTCATGACAGGGAAGGCAAGCTGGAGTATCACCAACTTGGCAGCTGACCTCAGACCCTGGTAGTGGGAGCTCGTGGCTGCTGTTTCTCCCATCTTGGATGGTCAGAAAGCAAAGGAGACAGGAGCTGGAACTGGGTATAACTTCAGAGGCCAGCCTCCAATGGCACATCTTTCCAACCAGGTCAGATGTCCCAAAGTTTTTACCACCTCATATAAGAGAGTGCAACCATTTGGGGACCAACTGCTTGGACACACACACACACACACACACACACACACACATGTTGAAGGCATTTCTGACTTAAACCACAGCAGTACTTTTGGACCAAAGCTGCTGGAGCCTGATGGCCAGGTGTCAGGTGCTGTGACACAGGGTGCTTTTCTTCATTGTTTCGTCCTGCCTGTAGGAGTGGGAAGATTTGCTAAATCACCTCTGAGCAGGGTGTGGTGGAGTGTGCCTGTAATCCTGGCACCTGGGAGGCGTGGGCAGGGAGGGCAGGAGCACAAGGTCTCAAGACTGGTGTGGGCTACCTAAAACCCTATTCCAGAACCAAACAAACAAAACTTCTGAACCAAAGGTGTAACAAAAGCCACTTCTGAAAGCACATCTATAAAATGTTCTTTAAATCCAGCTTCAAAGCTCTGCAAGGAGATAATTTCCTTTACATCATGGCCACACCCCTTTGGGTTAACTACCCACACTGTGTAGTCACACATGTATTCCTAATGTCCTTTCGCTATTTTATTTTATTTTTGAGACAGGCTCTCTCTCTGGTAGCCCTGGCTGTCCTGGAACTCACTATGTAAACCAGGCTGGCCTCTCCCTGCTGAGATGAAGGACACATGGCACCATGTCCAGCTTCCTTTGGCTGTTTTCAATAATCACTTTTGATCTCCAAGCATGAAGATTTAACACTGTGCCAGGTACTAAAATAGCAGGCCTGGTTCACTGTAAAATTCTTAAGGAGACACTTTAAAGGACTTTGAGCCATGACATGTTGCTGGGATAAAGATGCGACCTCCCAAGACTGTGTTCATGACAACAGTAAGTTTCTATGTGTCTATGTGCATAAAGCCTTTCTTTCTATAGATGAAAATCATATAAATAATGTGAATTTCAGCCAAGTTTGCTGCTGTCTGAAGCACTGCCCTCAGCTTTGGGGAGATTGCATGGTTCTTTATTCTTTTTTCTGTATTTATTTATTTTGTAGGCATGTAGATATGTGTGGATGCACATACCATGGTGCACATGCAGAGGTCAAGGGACAACCTGGTTCTCTCCTTTCACCGTGGGGGTCCTGGGGACTGAACTCAGGATGTGAGCTTCGACGGTGCTCCCTTTACCTCCTTAGCCCTCTCATCAGCCCAACCTCTTTACTTTTAAGGAATGAGCATTTTTAATAACTCAGGACAATCATGTCTTCTCTTTCATTATATTCATCATCCTGGGATTTGAAACTACTGGGGCAATCTGGTTCTTAAACCTGTTGCATAGATTTGAGCAAATAAAGTAATTTATTATTCTCTCTCGCAAATATTTGCCGAGCCTTTATGATGTGTCTGGGAACAGAAACTCGAATGCCTGCAGACCTGCTGATATGGTATCCCCTTGTAACCAAAGCTTGGAGTAGAGGTCGGGGATTGTGAACACTGTTTAAAGAGAGCCAAAAAGTCCCCATAAGCCACCTGTTAGATGAAACCTTGCCACCCACGAGTGCTGGTTAGCTTCTTGTCCACCTCCACACAAACTTGCTTAACCAAGGAAAAGGGAACCTTGACTGAGAAAAATGCCCCCATTAGACTGGTCTGCAGGCAAGAACCGGAGAACAGTTTTGATTAATTCTTGATAGAGGAGAGCCCAGCCCACTGTGGGTGGAGCTACCAGGCAGCTTGTCCAGGGTGGTACAAGAAAACAGGCTGAACAAGCCACGCACAGCAAGCCAGTGTTCCCCAGCTTCAGTTCCTGCCTCTGTGTTCCTGCCCTGAGTTCCCACCCTCAGTGATCCACTGTGATCTGGAAGTTGTAAGATGGTTAGCACTTTCCTCCCCAAGTTAGCGTTGGTCAGTGTTTTATCACAGAAACAAAACCAAACTAAAACACCGTACATAATTCTAGATGACACAGGGTGTATTTTTCTCCCCAGTCTCCATTAATCATCTTGGACAAGCTTTACCTAGCTCCAGAGACTTTCATCCAGGACGCTCAGGCTCCCCATAAACAGCAATTATGTCCTTTAACACCCGTGTTTGCCCCATTTAATGGAGAAGAAAAGTGAGGAGGAGAAAGATTCATTGCGTAAGGAGGAGCCACCAACAAGGGAGATTGCCTGTGGTCGGCTTAGACCAGCTCTCTCTGAAACTCGGAGAAAGGTGCCTGTAGCCTGTTGTGGGAAATCATTCTGCCTATAGCCTTGGGGCACCAGCCCTCGGGCGTGGTCTTGTCTGCTACGGACAACTAATAAGCTCGGGGAGGGTATCTCCCCCCCCACTGGGCAGAACAGCTGTGGTGGGGGTCTAACCTGTTCTGTATCAGTGAGTGTTCCCCCCTATTCTACATCTATATCAATTCTTCTGAACCTCTCCCAGACTCTCCTGGATTCTCGCTAAGGAATGAGGGATTCTAACTCCAGGCTGAGGCTCAGCTGGTTGGCTTGCTCCACCTTCCTTGATTTCCGTAGCTCCTGGGTTTACAGAGTGGGAAGAGAAAAGAATGGCCGAAGCCCCAGGAAGTCCCAAAAGCGAACAAGTTCCTCTTCTCTTTGTCTGTAAGGTACAGGACAGTTGCTTTGTTCTCTTTGGCGATGGTAATCAAATAATATTGACCATTTGTTCCAGAACCCAAACTGGAACCTATGATATGAAATGAAAAAATTGTGGGAAAATTACAGAAACGATGGAAGAGAAAAATTGAGGCTATCATGGGGAACCCTGTACACATGGAACCCTAGGGGCTCACATAGCCCAGGCTAGTCTTGAACTGCTTACCTTCCTGCCTCTACCTGCAGACTGCTGGGATCATAGGAGTATGTCTAGTCCTGGCTTACAAAGTATGCCCTTAAAGATAAAGATGATCCAAATAGGCTTTTAGATGCCCCAGCAGGGCTGTACATGCCTGTAATTCCAGTTCTCGGGTCAGTCTGGGTTATACTGTGAGAGTGTATGGAGAGGAGGGGGGAGAGGGAGAGAACACATACACAGCGGGAATAATTTTGCATCTTATCTCAGCTAAAGATGATGAGAGCAAAGGCCTGGAATAAAGACTGGTGACCCCTCAACGTTCAGGCCAAAGGGTAGACTGGATGCAAATTCATGCCAGTGCAGTGAGAAGGATGTTGTGATAATTCAGGCCATGCACGTGGTGGCTCAATGTGGGCCCTCCCTATTACCACTGCAGGGCCTGTTCATCGATACCGTGGTGACCAGACTCCTTAGCCACGTGTTCAGTTTTATCCTGCATCCCTTGGTTAGGCATAATGAGATCTTCTGGACAGGACCTAAGCTACAGGTAGCAGAGGCAGCTGAGGAGCAAGCACCAGGCTTCCTGCTGCCCTCTGACTGATGATGCTGTGTGCAGAAGGGCTAGGGAGCTGAGATGCTTCCGCGTGAGTGGGGAAGGAGGAGGCTCCGCCCTGCCTCTCGCTCCCTCAAGGTGTTCTCTTTCCTCTGGGATTGAGAAGGGAGGGTGAGACGCAGAACCTACTCACCTTCTCTCCTTTTGTTTTTTGCTCCTTAAGCCTTCTTAAAATGGGAGCTAAAGGAGATTAGAAAATGTTTCCTTTCAACTGAATCTCATGTTCCAGCAAAGTCCTAGAGCTGGGTCCCAGCTCAGCAGAATGTTTGCTTACCAAATGAAGGGCCCTGGGTTCCAATCCTCCCCCCCCCCCCCCCCCCCCCCCGTCCCCCGTTACTGCAAACAAACTGTATTAGTTATTTTTCTGTTAAAACACCATGACCCAAAGCAGCTCATAGAATAAAGAGTTGATTTGGGTTTGAGAATCCAGAGGAATAGCCCATAATGGCAGAGGGAAGCATGGCAACAGGAGCGGGAGGCTGAGAGATCACATGTCAGCCACATACAGGAAGCAGAGAGAAGGAACCGGAAGTGGGGTGAGGCCCAACCCAGTGATGTTTCTTCCAGCAAGGCTGCATTTCCTAAGGGTTCCATAATGTCCCCAAACCACACCATCAATTGGGGACCAGCTATTCAAGTACCCTCGTCTGTAGGGGATGTTTCTCATTCAAACCACAACATAAATCAAACGATATATAAGAAAGAGAAGTTTTTCATGCAAAGTTGCTCACTCAGTGGTCTTAACTTCTGACCCATCTTTTCAGACCTGTTATTGAAAAAAAAATTGTAATACAATGAAATATTATGTGACAATAAGCAGGGACAATCATGGGCATTTCTTAGAGAAATACGATGCTGGAAACTGGGCACAAGGAGCACACACAGTATGGGTCCATTTAGACCTACTTCAAAATAAGGCATATGACTAAGTCTACGGTGTCAGCACAGGGTTTCTCTTGGTTTCCTATGGTTATGTAGTTGTTTTTGTTTTTTGTTTTTATTCTAGGTGTATGTCTTGCTTACTGTTCTACTGCTGTGATAAAATGTGTGTGTGTGTGTGCACATCCACCAATGGTATGTGTGCATGGAAGTCAGTGAACAACTTTCAGAGGTCTGTTATCTCCTGCTCTGTGAATTCCAGGGATGGAACTCAGATTGTCAGACATGGTGACAAGTGCCCCAACCCGTGAAGCCATTTTGTCAGCCCCCCTTTTTTTCCAGATATATTTTTACTGGCCTAGAACTCACTTTAGACTAGGCTGAGAGGCCAGCGAGCCCCAGGGGTCTGCTTGTCACTGCCTTCTTCCAATACTGGGGTTTTAATGTGCTGTGCTTGGCATGGTCTTTCTTTCTTTCTCTCTTTCTTTCTTTCTTTCTTTCTTTCTTTCTTTCTTTCTTCTTTCATGTGGTTTCTGGGAATAGAATTCAGGTTGCTCATATTTACATGGCAAGCACTTTACCAACTGAGCCTCTCTAGGTAGATTTTCTTAATCCCATTTTCCAAATGGAGAAACTGAGACCTCAGTATTTACACAGTGTGTTGTAGGCCAACAGTGACAAACAACCACTACACCCTAGCAGGCTGCTTGACCCTGGGAAGCAGGATCAGACTTCACCTTGGAATCAGGATCAGGCTTTACACCCTCTCTTAGCTCCGCAGCTCTCCATCTGGCTCTCTGAACCTTTTCACCCTTTGACCGAGCTGGGTTTCCATGGAGAAACTTGTTCTTTCCCTAGGGTAGCCAGGTGGCTCTCCTCCATGCTGGAGGTTGGCCGGGAGGCTGTTTGGTGTGAAGTCCTGTTTTCTTCTAACACTGCGGAGATCTGCCCCATGCACCATGGTACCCTCCATCCTAGCCCCTCTACTACCTGGAACTTTCCTACAAGCTCCAGAAAGGGGGCAGCAGTGGAGGAGAAGGAATAATAAAAGGGAGGTTATGGTGAGAGGCCACCGACGGCATGACACCACTGATTGACACATTCTACTCAAAATATGCTTATACTATTAAATGGGGTGGGGTGGCTCAGCAAGCAGTAGAATTATTTTCTGGATTTTTAAGTTTAGAGTTCCAGGGAAGGACAGACTCTGTCTCACACAGTGGATTCTTTAAATATAAACTTGCTCTGTCACAAGCATAACTGCTTTCTTGTGTATCTTTTCCTGTCCCAGGACTCCTCCCTGGAGATGGCTGACATCCACTCAAGACGGCTTCCTTAGTTCTTTCTTTCTTTCTTTCTTTCTTTCTTTCTTTCTTTCTTTCTTTCTTTCTTTGTTTCACAGAGATCCACTTGTCTCTGCCCCCTGAGTGCTGAGATAAAGGTGTGTTTCACCATCCTGTTTTTTTTTTTTTGCCTACCTGTAACTTTTTTACAGTCTGATTCTTACCTATATTTTGCAAATTATCCAGCTTTGCTAATACCCAGGCACATTGCCCATTCCAGGCGAAGGACATGTGTGTGATCTCTTGATTCTGGCTCCACACCTTTGTTTACTCAGTCATTTGGTTCCCCCTGCCACCATCATCATCGTCATCAGTTTGCTTTGAGGCAGGGTGCCACTCACAGTCCAGCCTAGACTAGGCTTTCTTAGTTAAGAAAGGGGTCCTTCCATTCTGAGCACCCAGATGGCAGACTTTCTTCTCTAGGCTCACATTGCCAACTCAGGAAATTACTACAGGGACTAGAGACGAGGCTAGTATATTCCTTAGAATTGGGCTTGATTTAGATTTTATCCAAAAGTTTTATTGTGATAAAATACGCACGGCGTGGGGTAGAGAGATGGTTCAGCCATTAAAGCTTACACTCACAACCGACATGTCAAAATACAGATAGCATAACATTTACCATTTTAACCATTTTTAGTGCACAGTTTAGTGGTGCTAAATGCATCCCACAATCGCTATCCGTAACTCTTTTCATCTTGGAAAATGGAAACTCTACCTTTCTCAAATAATGATTTCTGTCGTCTTTCTTATCAGACCCCTGCACCTACCAGTGTGAGTTTGCTTTATATGACTCCCTAGAAATTGGGATCTGAGACGTCAGTGCAGCTTTTTAGGGAGTATAGACATAATTTTATTGTATTTCTCCACTTAAAAAATTAGGGAGGAAGGAATTCCTTTGTCTCGGACCAAATACCAATATTAAAAGTCTCCCGGGACAAGCTGAGAGCGGGTTGGCTGTTTTAACTGCTTGCTAAGTGTAGTGGCCAAGAACAAAGAGCCTCCTTCTGGCAGGCAAAACAGCGACACCTGCTGGTGGATCGCAAAATTACTTTCAGTCACAAGACTGCTGAAAGTTTTGTGACACATCTCTCACTGTGTGTTGCCTCTTATTTGGAAAAGCTGTATAATCACGGAATATGAATGTTCTGGAAAAGGGCTTGTACAGATAGCTTCCAGAGATGCTTTGTTTTGGCTGCTGTCGCTGGCCAGAGTTCTTGGAGGAAAGGCAATCTTTCCCGACTGTGTTTCCCCATCCATGTTTTTAATCCACCGACTGCAGGGCAGACTGCAGAAAGAGGACTCCTTCTAGGCCAACCAGCAGACACCCTGATGTTCATTATGTCTGGGGAAGAGAGGTCCTGCGGAAGTCTCCTGGCCCGCGCTTAATTCTGAAGGCTGTGTTCAAAGGGAAGCGTCAACACCATTCCTAGGACGCCTATGTAGGGGGGAGGGGCGTGTTGACTGCGTAGGTTGAAATAGCAGGTAAAGGTTGACTGCTTCCCCCCCCCCCCCCCCCCCCAGCTCATCTTCAGAGGACCCGGAGCTCAGAGATGCCCCGTTCTCCATCCCACCCCTTCTCCCTGCACAGACATGCCCTGCTATTCACCCCAGACACAACAAACCTCAAACAGGACTTAGCCTCTCCAACTGTTTCTCAGCCCTCAAACGCTGTTGACAACAGAAGAAAGCTCTCTCATTCACATCAGTCCCAGTACAGGCTCCGAAGTCATGGCCTCAGCTTTCCTTTCTTGAAAATGGGGGAATATACTCATTCCCTGGTATGCTTTCTAGGGGAGTCCACAGGCCCTCGTCATATGCATCCTAGGTGAGATACATAATATGTTTTTGATTTGTTTATGAATACGGTCTTTTCCCCATTTCTGTTGCCTCCTGGCCTGAATTCATACGGCTGTGGAATACAGACCTCTGGACTCGATCCTGCCACCTTCTCTCACTGTTCCTGCAGATTGTTGCCGCCGAGCTTTGCATTTTTGTTTTCTTGAGACAGGGTCTTGCTGTATATAGCCCAGACCGGCCTTACACTGGCAGTGATCTCCTGCCTCAGCCTTCTGAGCACGGGGTTGCAGCAGTGCAAACTTGCTATAACCAGCTGAACTAGCATCTTTTAAATTCGGTTCCTGCTGGGTTCCTTCCTGGTCAGAAGACTAGGCGGCAGTCTTCAAGAATCAGCCTAGCCGGGCAGTGGTGGCGCACGCCTTAAATCCCAGCACTCAGGAGGCAGAGGCAGGCAGATCTCTGTGAGTTCGAGACCAGCCTGGTCTACAAGAGCTAGTTCCAGGACAGGCTCCAAAACCACAGAGAAACCCTGTCTCGAAAAACCAAACCCCCCCCCCAAAAAAAAAAATCAGCCTAGCTCTTTTGCCTACCTGTAACTTTTTTACAGTCTGACTCTTGCCGATATTATGCAAATTATTCAACTTCACTAATCCTCCGGCACCCTGCTGATTTCAGGCAGGGGAACACGTGTGTGCTCTCTCAATTCTGGTGCCCTACCTCTGTTTATTCAGTCATTTGGTTCCCTCTGTCACCATCATCATGTCACTGTCATCAGTTTGTTTTGAGGCAGGGTCCCACATCGCAGTCCAGACTGACTCTGTCTGGTCCTCCCGCCTCCATCCTCCGAGTACGGAGAGCACAGATGTGCTTAGGGTCACGTGTCCAAAAGCAGTGCCTAGCCACCAGTGTTAACAGTGTTAGCTGTTACTGTCATGTGTGCCTACAAAAAGGGATCAAACAGCTTCGCAGCCACCCGACTCAACGTTATGAGACTTTTAAGCAGGATGTGGGTTCATTTAACAAATATTTATTAAGATCCTGACTGCTTCCAGGTACTTACTGTGCTGTAGCTTTGGGTCTTCATTTTGTTTATTTATTTACTTATTTTACATATGTGGCCAGCCAGCTATTCATCTGGAATAAAAAGGCAGAGCAAATGCACTCATCGAATGGGCTTTGGGTTCAAGTCCTGTCTTAGCTTTGGGCAAACAGTCTGCCTCAGCTGGGCTCCATTTCCTCCGCTGAACAATGAGCTCAGATGTCTGTGTCTCTGTTTTGTTATTTGCTAGAGTCAACTTTAGGTTTAGCCACACGGTAGCCTAGCCAGGCAGGTACTGGTCCTCTTTCAGATCTGACTCACAGCAGGTGAGCATGTGGGAACTGCTTGTGTGTGTGTATGAGAGAGAGAGAGAGAGAGAGAGAGAGAGAGAGAGAGAGAGAGAACAAACATGCCACAGTACTCACGTGGAGGTCAAAGGACAATCTGACGTCAGTCCTCACTTCCTGTTTTACATTGGATCTCTTTGTTGGCTTCTGCTGGGTGAACTGGGCTAGCCAGCCCACCGTGCAGTCTCTGACTCCCATCTTGCTGTCGATGAATGCTGTTGTGCTCAGTTTTACGTGGATTCTGGGGTTTTGGATTTAGTTTCTCGCTGGCAGACACTTTACCTTTTATATATATGTTTTTAAATGCTTCAAGATCCCCGGCAGCAGTAGGGAGCAGAACTGCTGTAGGTCCCAAATGGTGGTAGCGGGCCATGTGGCGGCAGAGAGCGGGTTCTGGGAGCAGCCAGTCCCAGACAGAGACGGCTGCCCGTCCCAGAGCGGTGGCCTGAGAGGTGGTGGCGGGCCATATGGCGGCAGACAGCGGGCTCTGGGAGCAGCTAAAGATGGCTACTGGACCTCGAGCAGTGGCTGGGTCCAGGCAGGGAGACACATGGCAGGTGGGCAGGAGACAGAGACATGGATAGACACGACTTGCAGAGTGAGGTTGAATATTTATTCAGGGGATTGTGGAGGGGAAAGGGTGAAGGGGGGACAGAGAGAGAGAAAAGAAGAAGAAAAAGAAGGAGGAGGAGGATGAGGAGAAAGAGACAGAGAAGGGGGGAAGCAGAGAAGTGGGGAGAGAGGCAGAAGCGAAGCTGCCTCTCAGAGAGGAAGATGGAAAAGAGAGCGAGCTCAAGCTGGAAGCTGAAGATCAGCCTGCCTCAGCGGATGGGGGAGGGAGTGGGCGTGACTTGTCCCTTCCCCATTTCCAACCTTGAACTTCTGACCCCCTCTGCCTCCACTTGCAGAGTACTGGGATCACCTGCATGTCTCTCCTTGCCCAGTTTATAAGGTGCTGGGATGCAACCCCAGGCATCATGTCTGCTAAGCTTTATCACCAGCCTCTTGAATCGTAGTTTGAGAAATTTTATGGTGAGACTTGGGGTATACACACATTCACATACACGAGTTCACCCAGTAAACAATCACATATTTTGACCACTGATAATTTCTCTTCTAGTTCATCAAAAGATGGTGTTTCAGGGCAGCATCTGGGTGGAGAGTCCTGGACAGGAATCCACCAATGAGCTGGGCGGTGGTGGCGCACGCCTTAAATCCCAGCACTTGCGAGGCAGAGGCAGGCAGATCTCTGTGAGTTCGAGACCAGCCTGGTCTACAAGAGCTAGTTCCAGGAGAGGCTCCAAAACCACAGAGAAACCCTGTCTCGAAAAACCAAAAAAAAAAAAAAAAAAAAAAAAAAGGAATCCACCAAATGACAGCTTCTATTCTGCCCTTCGTTCTTTTCAATGCAGTCTCTCTAGTCCACACGCAGCCCTGGCCAAGGCACTTTCCTGCTTGGTCACTCCAGGAAGGCCATGATGCTGCTGGTGAGGGAGGGTGGCATGGGGCTTCTCAGAGGGAGTCACAGTGACCACAGGTGCAGGCCCCTATCTATTTTCAGAACATCTGGGGCAAAGCGTGTGTGGGGTCTCCACCCAGTGCAGAGCTACTGAAAAGCTTTTCAAGCTGGTCGCACAGCGAGCTCAAAGCTAACCCGCATTACACGAGACTCTGTCTCCAAAAGGGAAATTTTAAAATTGAAATGTTCTCCTTGCAGGGCTTACGAGCTTGTTTAGAAAAGTTGCTTGGTTCTTCCACTGAGCCATGTTGGTGCACATCTGTAATTCTAGTGCCCTAGAGGCTGGCCCTGGAGGATTATGAGTCAGTTGGATGCTAGGCTGGCCTGCACAGCAAGAATTTTTCTTAAAATTGCTGCTTGTTTTTTCCCAGCCCTCAGTTTTCTTCATCTGTAAAATGGAGCTAAGAAAGCCATAGTGTGACTGGCTTGGGAAGAATGGAGACGGCGCGGCTTCCGCAATGCGCAGCCAACCGTGTGTGCTGATGACTGGGGAATTTTGGCTGTCAGCTCTTATCTCTTACCTGACCCCAGCCAGACAGTCTCTTCCCTTCTCACATTTTTAGTGGAATTTAAAAAATATGTTTTTGGGGGGCTAGAGAGATGACTCAGTGGTTAAGAACTCTTGTTTCTCTTTCAGAGGACCCAGGTTCAATTCCCAGCACCCACATGGTAGCTTACAACTGTCTGTAACTCCAGTTCCAGTGGATCTGATACCCTCACACAAACATGCGTGCAGGCAAAACACCCAATGAAATAAATACATAAATGGTTTTTTAAAGGAAAATTTATTTTTACTTTTAGTTATGTATGTGTGGGTGCCCGCAGAGGCCAGAACACAGTGTTGGATTCCCTGGAGTTATTATAGGCAGTTGTGAGTTACCTTACATGGGTGTTGGGAGCAAACCTGGGACCTCTTCAAGAGCAACAAGTACTCTTAAGTACTGAGCCATCTCTGCAGTCCTTGTTCTCATATTTTGACTGAAAGGCTAGAAGCACAGGAAGCAGTGATGTTTGTCATTCTCAGCCTCTGCAGAGTCTGGCAACTTGTGTTAAGTCTGTCTGAGAACCATGCAGCCAAACTAACTGTCTTTGTTGGGGCTGAACCCCCTCACTTCACATCCCAGCAATCTTCCCTTTGCTTTCTGCCCTCAAAGGTTCTAATCTCTGTTCCTCTCACTGTTCTCTGACATAATCCCCTCTATGCTCCTCGGTTGACACTAATGGGTATTTTAGAAACTGGAAATTCTTGAATGGGTGCACAGGCGATTCTGCTCCCAGGCTTATGTCATCCGGCAGTTTCTTTGACAACAGCAGGAAGAACTCTAAGCTTCTAGCTCCTGTGGCCTGGCCCTTGGTCAGATTTAATTGTGAGTCACATCTGCTCTCTGCCTTACCCTTTTCTTTTAGCGTGGTTCTAAGGTAGATTCCTTTGCTTTTGCTTAAGTCATGGGAAAGAAGTAGAGATTAGAAGAGGATAAAAAAATGAAGATTTTTGGTAGTAGTGCTGGTAATTCAGAATTGGATTACTTCCTGGATCCTTATTTGAGAGGAAGATTGAGTTCTAACATGGAATGGGGCCAGCGACGCATGGAAGAGTAACATTGCGTGTCGGTGTCTACACACATGAAGACACACCAGTACGAGACATGGGACGTTCACTCTGCACTGAAGCTACTTCTCTTCCTCACTCTGCTGTGACTTGTCCCTGTTTTGCAGATGCGAAACCTCAGTGACTTGCCTGAGAAATGCCTGAGTCCCCACCCCACCTCAGTCACTGAGTGTACATCATAAACCATCGTGTACATCCTGGGTCCACATGCTTTTTCTGCTCATTTTCTTCAGCTGTTACAGGGAGGAAGACAACCAAAGATGTGTCAATGAGTGGGTGTGGCTGTGTTCCAATAGGCAATGTTATGGGCAATGAAATCAGAATTCCACATGAGTTTGACATGTCACAAAATGCACTCTTCTTCCGACGCCCCTCCCATCACCAAAAAAAAAAAAACAAACATTCTTAGCTCATTGGCACAAAACAGACAAGCTTGACTTTTGGGTCCTGATTTACATCATTGGAAGTAGAGTAGACAGGACACCTGTGTGAGCTTGCCCGTGCTCTTGAGATCATTCTCCGCCTTGGACACTACCTAAAACGAAGAGAGGGGAGAGATGTTGAGTTTTCTTATCTCCTTGATTCTCACACTGAAAGGTTCCTTTTAAACTTTTTTCGTCAGTAGGCTAACTATCATGTGTTGATTATTATTGTTATTATTGTTGTTGTTATTTTGCTAGCTAAGTGTATATGTATGCATGCTATTGTAGTTTAGTTTGTTAGATTTTTTTTTTTGTCCTCAGATTTTGTCAGTTTGTACCGTCTAACTTTCCACTTCCTCTGTTGGGAAGGAAAAAGAAAAATTGGATAGTTAACCTGTGCTCTTATCTGGCATTCCTATTTGACTTCAGGAAGGAAGTGTGCAGAATAACTATCTTTCTGTGATTTTTCTCCTTCTTGGTCAGACTGGGCATCCAAATGCAGCCTATGGCATCTTCGGACGGAAATGCATCAATATTGAGCAGCGTTCACTCCGGCTTATGTGTGGGAAGGTTTACACCGGCCGTCTGAGTCGTCTCGGAGACGGGGATTGCAGACAGACTGGCTGACACTGAAGATCAAGCCTAGCTATAAACCCGTGGAAGGTTCTCAGCGTGGCGCCTCTCTAGACAATTGGGGCCCGAGCAGGCTTTTGTAAGGACTCCTTTCCCACTCTTACAGATTCCCGTCTCTATTCTTGTTTGAATGGAGGAACAGACAAGATAAAACACTAGAGCAAGAAGCCCACTTGCTCTGATCACACAGAATTCTTCAAGTATCTAGAAGAAGCATAAGTGTTACTTAAATTTATGTTTAATTAAATTGTCTACATAATCTGTCTAAGGACCTTGGTGTTGCTATGGTGATGCCAGTGCTATGCTGGTATCGGATAAAAGCGAAAAAATTCATTGAGCGTCTATCGCATATTAAGAAACCACACGCTATCTCTTTAGCCCTGACACTATCGTGGGCATGATGGCATTTACTTCATCTGGCAGATGAGAAAACTGAAGCTAAGCGACATCCTGCCATGTGTCCCCAATCATACAGCTGTGGCAGAGAAGAGCTCACTCCACCCTGCCCCTGGTGCTTGCAACTCCAGGACTCCGGGCATCTGCTTCTCCGCGCATGCGTCGCTGCATCGAGCTCGCTTCTTTGTCTGCCCCGGGATCTGCGCGTGGCCTCGGCGGTCAGAGCTTTGTTTTCCACAGCGTTGTTTTGTTCTCAGACCTTTACTCCCGGAGTAGGTTTCTTGGGCTCACAGCTGAGAAATGTAATCTTCCTGAAACTTTTGTTCCAAGTCTCCTAGCGTGAAATGGCGTGTGGGCTGGGACAGGAAAGCCTGCTGACACAGAACTGGCTACAAGGACCGGCTGAGGGAATTGCTACTGAAATGCTAACCACCGAATTTGGTGGGCGGACACCACGAGTGAGGCTCCTTGGTAGAGACTTTCTTCGCTGTGGGAACACCTGGAAGAAGTTCTAGTACAATGCCTTGGAGTTTATTTTTCAGATTTTATTTCACAACATATTCAACTTAAAGATTTTGTTCCTATATTTCTTAAACGTCCTGCCCCCCCCCTTTTTAAAGGATTCTTTTTTTTCTACCCTTATCAAATATCAATTAACTTTACATTGCTTTGAAAAGCATTCGGGATGGGCCAATATTTCAGATCTTACCGAGGTTCCTACGGGAACACCATTCCTGTGGCCATGCCTTGCTGGCTAATGCTGCCATTCCAATTTCAGTGCCCATGGGCGCTAAGCAGAATCCTAAACAAATGTCCATGATCGGATGTGAGTCAGGAGACAAGTAAGATATGATTTTTTTTATTTGCTTAGTCGTTTTATTTTTTAAAAAATTATTTATTTGAAACAGGGTCTTCTATAGGATAAAGTACTTTAAAATTCCCCTTACAGCTAAGACTGGCCTTGAACTCCTGATCCTTCTGCCTCCACCTCCGAAATGCTGGGATTACAAACACGAACCACTACATGCAGCTAGTCATTTTATTTTAAGAACACTTCTGGTTATAAAACACCACGGTCAGGGCTGGAGAAACGGCTCGGTGGGCAGTTAAGAGCACTGATTGTTCTAGAGAATTCCTCTTGGATTCCCAGTACCCACATAGTGGCTCAGGAGAGTCTGTGACTCTAGTCCCAGTAGATAAAGAGCTCTCATCTGGCCTCTGCAAGCACGGCTCATGCAGCAGACTCGTTGTGCGCAGACGCGGTCTGCAGGCTTGTTGTGCACAGACACGGTCAGGCAAACACAGAGGCACATTAAAAAAAACCAGAATCTCAAAAAGCAAAACAATCCCTCTACCATGTTCTGAATGGATACTTAGTTTCAGTTTTCATCAATTTTGGTTTTGTGGCATTTAAATTTCCTACATACTATAATAAAAATTAGGATCCTAAACATTGGAAGTTCAAGCCTTTTCTTCCTTTCCCTTCTACCCTTTTCCTTCCTTCCTTCCTTCCTTCCTTCCTTCCTTCCTTCCTCCCCCCCCCCTCCTTCTCATCATCTTCCCCCTCCTTTCCCTGGTGGAGAAGAGGCAAATTCTTTTTAATATTAAATTTATTAAGAAATAGCATTTGTAATGAAATTTTCATGTTTCTTTATACTAAGAAAATAGAACGTTGTTTCTCTTGAGCAAGTCACTTGGAAGTCTCAAGGGCAGAAGACATATTTTAGTTAGAAGGCATTTCAGAGAGACCCTGATAGCAAATGAACTGGAAGAAATGCTGTCTGATGTGTGGCAGGGACGTCATGTTATTGTCTCGCTGTCAGTATAACCTGGAGTGATCGATGGTACCTCTCCCTGGCACGGGAGATTAATGAATTGACTCTAATTTTGGCAACCTTTGTACACTGAGGCGGGGGTGTCACATGCTCTAAGTTGATTTGTGTAAGCGACAGAGCAGTCTTTGAACGGAACATCTGATCCTCTTGTCACACTGGTCATGTTTGCAGTGCTATCTCAACTCGGGGTGGCGAAGGCCACCTGTGCCTCTCCACAAGATGACTCGGTCTCTGTCATTTAGCTTGCCTCTTCTGTAAGGGGGTGTGTCTGGTCAAGAACTGTGTTTGCCAGTTAGTTAAGCGCTATTTGGTCTTACGACTAGTTTTGTATGGATGCATATTTTGTGTTCTAGGATTCAGCTCTTTTAGAGGGCAGGGGAGATGGTCTAGGTAGCAGGGAGAGGATATATGAACGTGAGAACGTGTGTTGGATCCCAGTGCTCATGGAAAAGTCAGATATGGCACTGTGGGCCTGTAACCTCAGGCCTGGGTTTTAGGTAGGGTTAATGGCCAGCCAGTCTAAACGAATTGGTGAGGTCCAGTGAAGTGAGGACTGTTGTCTCAAACAATAATGCGGAGAGCAACTGAGGTAGGTATCTAACACCAGCCTCTGTCCTTCATTGCACCAGTGTGCACACACATACAAAAGAGTCAACCTTAAAAACAAAACAAAGCTATGATTTCATCTCTACCCTTTTAATTACTCATGTTACTTAAGTCAAAGGGTTTTTCCAGTGTAGCCCACATGACATTCAAGGCAATTATTTTCTTCTTAAATTTTTTCTTTGTTCTATCTATCTATCTATCTATCTATCTATCTATCTATCTATCTATCTAT
>JABTXL010004176.1:447772-500997 GCA_025134845.1 Neodon shergylaensis
ACACACACACACACACACACACACACACACACACACACACACACACAGCAGCTGTCAAAATAACAAAAAAGAAAGAAAGAAAGAAAGAAAAGAAAAGAAAAGAAAAGAAAAGAAAAAACCAACTAGCAGAACTTTTTGGTTTTGTTTTTAACAGCTTCATATTGCGAGTTATCACAAGCAAGCTGAGTGGCAGGCCTGGTATCTTGTTATATAAAAGCTGGTGCCAGACTCTTAGTAAAATATAATGTTTTTAAAAATAGCTAAAACAGCCAGTAAGAGTTCCCACACATTCCAGTCCCCTGAAGATAAGATGCTGAGTGGCCGCTCATTTCTAGGAAACAAGCCCTGCCGACTTTGGTGCTGTGTACATCATCTTAAGGAGGTACCAGCTCTCCGTATGGAATTGGGAGGTTCGGAGAAACGGGATATGCAACCCGAGAGGTGGATGGATGAGTCACCCTAGGACCTCTGTAAATTCAGGCTCTGTGTGGTCTCGCGCCGGGGAGCGGAGATGATGGGAGAGCTGCGTTTGTTTTTGCAGTTGTTGCCTATGCTTTGCAATCCTGAGCATCTCCCCCAAGTGTGTCACCAAAACATGACACCCGTCTCATCTCCATTTCCTAAGTTCTGGTGCCAAGACCAGAATAAAACAGAGGCTCAGGCCTGTGGTCAGAGATTTAGGATTGAATGTCTCAAGCTGCTCTGCTCTTTGGGGACACCGATGTGACTGATGTCAAGGCTGTAGATATATTTCCTATGTCTACGCTGCCATCCAGCTAAAAGGGATCAGAGCGAGGACCCAGCATGTGATTTGCACACGAATCTGCAACTGGTTTACAATAATCGCGGAATAAAAATTGCTTAGCTGAGAGCCACTGTGCAGCCGTGTTTAGCTGCTTGCTTCCAATATTGCATTTACAAAAATTACATATTTCATATAATCAGGCCTGTCTCTTACTTAATCATCCCACACATCATATAAATCTTTAAAACGGACAGGTCTATAAATCACTAGCATTTTTCATTTACCACTTATTCTAAGCCAGGCAGTTTCTTATTTAAATTGCCATATGGATAAATCTAATAATCCCCATTCACTTACATCATCTCAAACTTTAAATCTTATTCTGGCTGAGGTCATAAGTGAAATCAGTATTGAGGGCAGAACTAGCAGCTGTAACAACTATAATAGCTTTCCAAATTATATTAAAGGGCCCAAATAACATTAAAAATGAGGAAAAATTGGATTACATTGTTAAAGTGTGATCTGCTGAATCAGGCAGATGTAGGGCCCGAACAGAGCTCCCAACTGGGGTGTGGCTCCCATTGGGAATACTCTGCCACTGGGAACCCCCCGGCTGAACCGTCCTCTTGTTTGCTCATTTTGATACGGATCTGGATTAGGGCTTCTCAACCAGGTACTGTTGACTTTTTGACTTACACAATTCTCTGTTACAGGCTGTTCTGGGCACGGTAGGATGACAAGCAGCATGCCAGGCCGCCCATTAAATGCTGGTAACGTCCCCCAACCCCAATTTTAACAACCCAAAATGACTACGGTGTGAGGGGGCAACCCCCTCCCCATGCTGGTGACTCCTAATGTAAATAATGAGATAGGTTTGGATTGGCTTCGGGCCTGTGCTCTCTCTACCCCTTTGCCTGGCATTGCTGGTAGTGGACCCCGTGTGTTTT
Source organism: Neodon shergylaensis (assembly GCA_025134845.1). Taxonomy (NCBI): domain Eukaryota; kingdom Metazoa; phylum Chordata; class Mammalia; order Rodentia; family Cricetidae; genus Neodon; species Neodon shergylaensis. The sequence continues at coordinate 449,465 of JABTXL010004176.1, forward strand.
CAGTGTTCCCGGAAGGGTGGTCCGGGAGAGCATGCTGGGAGCCGGGATGAAGACAGTTGGGAGTCTTTCCACAAACGGGGAAGTTCTGAATTCCAGACAAATGCTTCTGATATTTGGGGAGTTTTTCCTTGCCCTTCTCAGGTGACGTGGCGGCTTACCCTAGACCCTTTCTGAAAACACAAGGACATCACAAGACCTGGCATTTACAGCACCACGTCATCATGGTTTCAGTATAAGAGTAATTTTTACATGTGTTACAAATGGCTCGTGGGGACTGAAGGAGAAATAGTGAATGTTTGCGAAGGAGTCATTCAAATCTCAGCCACCGGCTCGCTAACAACTTTGCATCCTCGGGACTAACACAGAGACTGAAGGGCAGCCCCCCACTCTTACGGTGCGTGGTGGGTGCGCGTTGCGTGGATTACGTCTTCCGATGGCTGCCGGACGCAGAGAGTTCATCTCGGAGCTATGAAAGGAACCGGCTGTGATTAGTCTCCCAGAGAGATCCAGCCAGGTCTTTGACAGCTGGAGGAGTTATTCCCCATATAAATCATCCCCATGTTGCCATCTTAAATGCACATGCTTTTCTGGAAAGGCAGCCGTCCTCTATCACCGAAGACCAAATAAAGCGAATGGCGCCATTACAATTTGGAGATGAAACTCGCTGACAGCACCGTGTCACAGAATGCTGAGGGAAGGTATCTGTAATTACCGGCTGGCAGTGCCTCTTGCCTAACTAATGGGAAGTGCAACATCATTTATACCGAGGATCCAAAAGTCAGAGCTAGGAAGCAATATTGGAAGGAAATTTGCTGTGTCCAGGAACTCTGCATTCTGAAAGGCTTTTGACCAGCGTTACATTGACAAAGTCTTTCCAATGTCTTACAGCGACGGGGACTTCCGACTCATCAAGGTGTCAAGCCAATTCACTTTGTATGGGAAAGAGGCCATCCATCCCGTTCAATTTCACCGATAATTTGTGGAAACCCATACCACCTCTCCCTTTTCTTTCTCTGTATAAAATATTATTTTCATTCCCATTCTTTAAAGATGAGATTAAAACTCTCAGCGCCTTCGTTTAATCACCCCGAAGCAGGTAGAGATTATACCTCCGGTGTCTTCCCACCTAATTAAAGCCTCCAGTGCGAGAGATGGTGGTATGACTTCAGAGACACGGAGGATAAATCTTCCCCTGGGTGATTTTCTACCTGTCCCCGAGTAGATAGAGACAGCACGAAGACAGAAAGCAAGAGATGCTGTCAGGGCGTCTGGGGTCACGGCCACAGTCGAGTCAGAATCTCAGCCTGTACTCCATCTTTCTTTTGACCAGGAGTCTTAGGAGGACTTGGCCTTGGTGTTTTTGGAGTAGATGTTGGGTATCAGTTGAGTATGTTAATGTGGTTTTTGAGTGTTAGCACAAAGAGTCTGTGATGCCAAAACTGGTGCTAAAGAGCAAAGTGGAGACAAGATTTCCTGGCTTCCAATTGGCAGTGTCTATTTTCCACCCCCTTGTAGCCAGGGCTGGCCTTCAGTCTTTTTGGTACTGGAATTATAGGCAGGCACTGCCATGCTCATCTAGAAAAGTCCTTTCTTCAAATGAGTGCGCAATTATAGCATTTGCTTTCTGTAGGCAGAAAAATATCAAGAACATTTGATTCCAGACACTCGTCAGCTGTACAAGCAATACTCACCAAATCAGCCCATAAGAAACATCATTTTGTATGTATGCATATGCATGTGTGTGTGTGTGTGTATGTGCACACGTGCGTGTGCATGTGGAAACTGGTGCCTATGAAGCCAGAAGTGTCATATTCCCTTGGAGCTGAGTTACAGGCAATAAGGGTGCTAGGAACTGAACTCAGGGCTTCTGAAAGAACAATATACACTTTTAACCACTGAGTCAATTCTCCAGTCCCAGGAGCTAAGATGGTTGAATCATTTTATATCTCACATTTAAAAAAAACAAGAAGAGATTTTAATGACCCCTTTGTTTTGTTTGAGATAGGGTCTCACTATGCAGCTCTGGCTTGTCTGTAACTTGTTCTGTAGATACTGTGGGCTCCCAGATATCTGCCTGCCTCTGCTGCTCAGTGCGGTGATTAAAGGCGTGCACCTCCATACCGGGCTTTTAATGACCCTTTTATTCTGGGAGGATAGACCATTTATAATCAACATTAGCCCACTCTTCTCTGTAATCGTGGATGTCTGATGGATGGCAGTCATACTTCCATCGGGATCCACGTATGTTGTGGGACATTTGTACACTGTGTGGCAATACATTGCTGTGATTGGTGTAATCAAAAGCCGAATGGCCAATAGCTAGGCAGGAGGTATAGGAGGGATTTCTGGGGAAAGAAAGGAAGAGAAATTTAGGAATTTAGGAGAGGCCAGGAGACCTGGAGTGGGGGCAGGATGTGCAAGACGGAAGAGAGGTAACAGCACGTGACATAACGTAGATTAATAGAAATAAGTTAATTAAGTTGTAAGGGCTAGTTAAAACCAAGCCTTAGCTAAGATCGAGTTTTTATAATTAATAGTAAATCTCCATGTCATTATTTGGGAGCTTGCTGGTGAAACAGAGAAAGACTCGTTACTCATGTGGTAGGGTAAAATCTTGCTAGAAGACCACTCCAGAAGCCCTGGGAAACTGCAACCCCTGGATGTCTGCTATTTGGATCAGAGTCTGTGTTTTTATTACCCACGCCTTGCCCAGGGCCTCTTATGTTTAAGAACCATGGCAGCTTTTGTCAAGTGTGATAACAAATGGGGGCAGTGCTAAGCACTCTAAGGGATAACCTAGTTAAACTGTATGGTGGCTCCATCTAGCACTGGTAATTTCACTACAGGCCCTTCTCTGCTGTCCTGAGGCTTGGGCAGGAAGAGGAGCTTTTGCGGACCCCTTCAGTGCAGCCTTAGCTGTGGGTGCAGCTGAGCCTCCTTCCTGAGCGCCACTCTTCCCAACCTGCCTGCTATGGCTGTGTCTCAAACCCTGTGGTGGCTTCCTGAAGGAACTAATCGCCATGTGTGATGGTCTGAATGAGTAATGTCCCCCACGGTCTCTGGCATTTGAACACATGGTTCCCAGTTAGTGATGCTGTTTGGGTAGGTTTAGAGGAAGCACATAACTGGGGGTGGGCTTTGAAGTTTCAAGACCACATTCCACTCTCAGTGAACCCTCTCTCACCATACCTGCCGCCTGCTGCTGTGATTTCCTGTCATAATGGACTCTTATCCTGAGGAACTGTAAGCACAAATCCTTGTTCCTGTAAACTTCCATGGTCCTGGTGCTCTATCACAGCCATAGAAAAGTAACTAAGACACCACGCGCATTCACAAGCCCGTTCGGTCTTTTTCCATGTCTGTACTGAATCCCTGCCTTTGAAATTCCTTGCTTGGTTCCTTCTTTCTTGATGGATCTGAAAGACATGGGACATGCTCTCCATTTGAGGTAAACATTTCCAAGTCTGACCGATAGTCCATACCTCTTCACCACAAGGCAATTCTGCCCGAATGTGCAAATAAGTCTGTGGATTAAACGATTGACAAAGGAACTCTTGCTACTGGCTTCACTGGGCTAGAGAAGTAACTGCTACGCATGTGCTTGCTAAGCCTGCTGCAAATACTCCCATGTCCTAGGTGGATGCAGTGTTTGCCCTGGCAAGCTGTGGGACTGGGAGACATTCCTGAACCGTTGCAAAGCTGCCATGTGACCTCACAAAGCAAGGTCAGTATAAAAAGCAATTTGTGTCTTCCCAGGAGCCCACACCCTGGAGGGGGCATCTTAATTGGGCTATGAAGTTCTTATGATCCCCATGAAGGGGGTGGGGTCTGTTTCATTTTGGTTCAACCACAGCTTGACAAACAGTTTTGCGTGTTTACCATGCTCTTAAGACCAGGCTGGCCTTGAACTCACAGAGATCTGCCTGCCTCTGCCTCCTGAGTGCTAGGATTAAAGGCCTGTGCCACCACCGCCCGGCTAGGCACTGTTCTTACTTAGCCTTTGATATTTAGCAAGTGAGCAAAACAGATTAAAAATTTATTCTACAAGCCGGGCGATGGTGGCGCACGCCTTTAATCCTAGCACTCGAGAGGCAGAGGCAGGCGGATCTCTGTGAGTTTGAGACCAGCCTGGTCTACAGAGCTAGTTCCAGGAGAGGCTCCAAAGCCACAGAGAAACCCTGTTTTGAAAAAACCAAAAAAAAAATTTATTCTACAGCCTGCTTTCTGTCCCATCATATCAAAAATATTATTCCTGGGAAGAGAGATGGCTCAGTGGTTACAGCTTCAATTTCCATCACTCATGTGGTAGCTCACAGCCATCTGTCACTCCAGTTCTGAGGAATCTTACAGCCTGTTCTGGCCTCCGCAGGTGAATACAAGCAGCTCACCCCCATAATCCTTAAGCTCTGGGTGAGAGTTCAGGAGCGGTCAAACCACGAAGCTCAGGGCCTCCACATGCACGGTTTGAGGTTTTATAGCCCCGTGTCCACGGTCATGTACTTCCAAGCTGGGGCGTTATAGAAATTTGAATCTAAGATTGGACTTCTGGCTAGCTGAGCCTTAACTGTGTTTTTGTGTCTCAGGGTTCTAGATTCTTTGTTCATGTAGACCTGTGCGTGTTAGAACCCCTTTCTCGCTAGTCAGTTACTGCAGGTATTTGAGATAATGGTGGCAATGCCGCGCCTCCTAATGACATGTGGTAAACTTGGTCATCTTGAATTTCTAGCCTGTATTTTCGCTGATCCCACTGGTAACAGTCAAAGTTCCCAGACTGGGCATGATGACATACACCCATAATCTCAGGATTTGGGAGGTTGAGGTAGGAGGATGGTGAATTTGAGGTCAGTCAGAACATACCGAGATCCTGGCTCAAAGCCATCAAAATCACAACTGGGTGTGGTGGCTCTTGCCTACAGTGCCAGCCCTGAAAAGGCTGAGGCAGGAGGCTTGCTGTGGGGCTACATGTTCCAAATTAGTCTGGCTATGAGCCATCTGAGGTGGGTGCTGGGAACTGAACTCAGGTCCTCTGCAAGAGCAATACACACACACTTTCAACCACCGAGCCATCTCTCCAGCCTACTAGCCGTGCTAGGAAACCATACGGAGCTGCTAAGAGGATCAGATGGGAATAGAATGGCCAGAAACACTGACTCAGTTTTCCCTCTTCTGATTGAGATAGAGGATTTCACGGAGTCCCCCAGGCTAACTCTTGACACCTGCAAATGAATAGTTTCATTAATGTGGGACGTTGATCATTTTCCCGAGAATCCTGCCCTTTGGATGTCTCTCTTCTCATCGTGAGAAGCCGAGGCTACCTTTGTTCTCCTGTAACTCCCATCCCATGTGCTGGTAATTCTTTGGAGGCACTTACATCACTGGAGATGCCTTTTCATGAGACTCCAGGCGCTTGCGACTCCATCAGTAAAGTTTTCTTGTAAGTTAACTTGGATCAGAGCATGTTTCTTCCACTTTCGCCATGACAACTGGATCACGGAGGGAGCCATGGAGACAGACATCGCTAAGATGGTAGGGAGAGGCCAATTTAGTCAATTATACAGAACGCAGGGGAGGGCACTCGGGGTGGGGTAGGATTAGGACAAAGTGTAACGATTTATGTGTTTGGAATCACCGTAATGACGGCTGGTGGATGAAGGCACTTTCCATTAAGACTGACAACCTGAGTTTGATGTCTGGGCCCCACAGAGTGAAGGAAGACAATTGACTCTTAGAAGTCATCCTTTTACCACTCATGTGTTCATGTATGTCACACACACACACACACACCAAATGTAACAAAAGATGATGAAACACTATAATCAATTCATTTGTATGCTAACTTTAAAAAGTAATAGTAATAAAAAACTTACATAGGACCAGACAGGAACTAGCAATCATCCTAATCTCTATTTTCTTCTTGTCTTAATTACTTCATTGGTGACCCACCTCGTACCAGTTTTCCGGCCATTCACTCAGCCATTGGGCTTTTCTGTGCTCCTGGGGCCGTGGTGCTTGAACAGGTCTGAACCGCTGCTCTGAGTATCTAAGACTTAGGGCACAGTCAGTCACAGTACAAAGTAAATCCCTTTACCAAGAAGGGCACATCCCCTCCCTAGTGTTCATGAGCAGATGCTCCACGCTTGTGGACGAGTCTTCCCTCCCTAGGAAGAGCACAGCCCCATGGGATAGGGAAACACGTTTTTAAGCCTTTTTTCCCCAGTGTCGCTGGACCCTCACAGTTTCTTTTTCTTCTTGTAAACGGGGGCTACTTTAGCACTCTGCTCGCATCCCTCAGTTGGGAGGAGAGGGCAGGTGATGCTGGGGATGGCTGGTCACCTCTGAGATGGAGGATAAGGGAGGACCTGAAGTGGCCTCTGAAGCTAGCCTGAGCTGATGGGTGAGAGAATGGTGTCCCTTTGTGTGCTGGGATCTGATTGGATGCATTCATCTCCTTGGGAGACAAATGGAATTAATCCTCTCTCCAGGTGGCAGCAAAGTGACAGAAGTGTGGAGATTAAAAGAGATTGTGAGGTTATATGGGTGACAGCAACCATCAATCGGGTTATGAAACCCAGCACCACGCTCTCTACGAAGGTAAATGGCCTGTCTCAGCCTCGTGAGTCTGAAGGGTTCAGGTACTGTGGAAAAATCCATCCCTACTGACTTTCCTCCCTTCTGACTCTTAAATTTCAGAATGGCCATTTATAAGGCCATTTTTATTCATCTGTTATAGGCAGCTTTTATATTGAACCTTTGTGAGATTATCATTTTGGTTTTCATTGACTTTTATGTAAATGCCCTGGAGCTACTGGGTTCCTGGGGATGTGGACTCCGGCTTGGACTTTCCCAGGGTTCTTTTCTTCCAATTGGCATCAGTGTGTGTAGCGGGGAAGAGATAGGAACAGGATGAGCAGCAAGAGGGGTGGCTATGTTTCCATCACTCTATCAGGAGGGCTATCACTGGAACTGGGTAGCTCTTCTGAGTGGGCCTTATTTGAAGCAAAGAGATAGGTCTTTATTAGCAAGCCAGCCAGTCATTACTGTGCCCCCCACCCCCACCCGGGAAGGAGGCGTGGCCTAGGGCAAGGTGGTTTTTACCCAGGCAGGCACTAGGGGACTAAGGTCTTACAACCTTCCCTGGGGGTGGGAACAGAACCTGAGTCCGAATGGGGAAATCTGGGTGGCACAACACTGCACCATAACAGACACTTAGCAGAGGCCCTGGGGATGAGCTGTATTTGTGACTTGTCCTGTCACAGGTATTTGTGACGTTACCCCTGACTTTGCAAAGCAGAGGCTTCTCCATCTTCCCAACACCCGACTTCGTCTGTTTTTTGGCTTTGCTTCTTTCTTCCCCCCTTTTTGGTATGGGGGATCAAATCCAGGGGCTGCCACATGGTAGGCAAGTACTCCACCCTGGGCCACATACACAGCTTCCTTCAGTCCCTTTCCTATGGTTCTCCCAGTCATCACCCTCCTCCGGAGAGAGTACCCATGGGGAAGGCTTCCCAGTCTATCTGCAAATCCCTCCCCCTTCTCTCCCTGTGTCTCCGTCTGGCATGTTGAAGTATCCATCTACTCTGAAGGTTTTTTTTTTTTTATTTACTTTCAGGGACTGGAGAGGTGGTTCAGTGGTTTCGAGATTGTGTTTCTGTAGAGGACACAAGTTCAGTTCTCATCACCCATATGGTGGCTCATAACCATCCAATCCATCCCCTAACTCCTGTTCCGGGGGATCCTATACCCTCCTCTGACTTCCTCTGCCAGCACGGAGCATGCGTGTGGTGCATATACATACGTGCAGGCAAGATAGTCATACACGAAATGAATCAATCCACACATTTTTAAAAGATCTATTTTATCCTTAATTATGTGTGTGTGTAGGAGGGGGTCTGTGCATAGGAGTACAGATGTTTTTGGAAGCTCAGAAGAGGGCCTAGGACCCTCTGAAGCTGGAGTTATAGGTGGTTGTGAACTGCCCACGGGTGCCTGGACCTGAACTCAAAGCTTCTGAAAGAGTCCCAGGCGATCTTAACTATTGAGCCAGCTTTCCAGTCCCTCTCTTGAAAGTTTAATTTCAGGTAAATCTACCTTGTTTCCTCATGTTGCCTGAAGATTCTCTGAGGGCAGAGGGCCTGCCTTCTGCTTCTTTGAACTTCTGGTAAGACTCATTAATGAACTGTTTAAAACCACATCAATAGCTTCCTAATGGATCTCGGATTGCGCGTTGACAATTAGTGTTCCCCATGGCACACTGCATGACCCTTTACAATCTAAAGGAGATTTAGTCACTTCCTGGGTCAAGCTTTGCCCTGGATTCACGTAAACAATCAAACCCACTGTTTTCGGGGAGGCTCCCACCTCCCACCTGCTTCAGGGATCTCACATTGGCCCCGCCCCTTGCCCAGAAGCCACGCCCACAGAGGTCTTGGGCCTTCTTTCGGTTCCAAAGTTCATCCTTCTGACTCAGGAAGCCCTCTCCTCCTATCCTCCCGTTTTCTTCTTTCTCAACGCTCCTCACAGGTTCCACCTGGGCATGGCATCCTATTTTAATTCACTGGGTTTTTGTTTTTTTTTGCAGTGTAATTCCATCGTTTAACATATTATCTCCAGAGTTACAACACTGCCTGGCACACGACAAGCCCCAGCCACTGGCGCACGTCTGCACGCTGGACCAGGGAAATGGGAAGGCTCAAGATGACTGCCTCCCTGCCCTCCAGCCTGTTCCTCCTCCGGCCAGCAGGGGGCTCTTTCAATTCAGAAGAGTAGCCGAGCACTGCCTAGTGGGTCACCTGAAATTCTGCCTCGTCCGCGAGAAATCCCCACCTTCTCCTATTTCGGCTGTGCCAACCCAGGCAAATATTGAACTTTTTGTTAACAGGCACGTTTTGCTTTTTACAGGTGGTCCTACAAGGACTTTTTGGTTCTGGTCGCGGCAGGGTGTAAGGTTTGCCGTAGAACCTCCACTCAACAAAGAGCGACAGAAGTAAAATGTGGGTGGGACAAGGTCGCAGCGCGGAAGCTTTACGTCAGCGCTTAAGCCCTGCAAAATGGAGCAACTGACTGAATGAGGCCAGTCAGCTACGTGTGTTTTTACCCACTAGAAAGGGAGTTGCTCTCGCCCCCTCTTGCCCCCTTTCCAACAACAATAATCTGGCAATATTATGTTGCTAAATATAACTTCTTCTGGAAAATATACGCGCCCCTCAAAATAGGGTGGTTTTAAAGTTTGTATCAATTTAGAAATTGAAAAGTCCCCACTGGAAGAAATTGCTAGTGCGTTTGAATGGCCTTATTGTCTCTTGGCCCTCTCCTTTAGGGTAAGTCTGGCAGGCGTGCCAGCCTCATTGCCAGGACAAAAAGAGCTATATCTACGGCCCATGCTGGGCCAACACAAAGCAACCTTAGTCTGGCAACACTCGGCGGTTGTTGGGAAGGCCCAGGTATCGTCGTTAGGCCATTAATATGGCTTATACACTGTTACTCATGTCTATTTCTGTATAAATGCTCCTTAATTCTGTACCCAGGAAAATTTGCCTCCCTGGTCAGGCAACAGTTTCCTGGAAAAGCCACAGTAACCCTCTGTGAGCGAACCATAGTGAATGGCCTCTTACAGAGGCTGGGGTAGAGGAGCTGGGTGTGGAAGGCGGCCTCTCAGGTATGAGCGGGTTGCTCTGGACAGTGGAGCTAGAGCCATTGAAAGTTTATGTTCCAAACTGTGAACCAGCCGGCCCAGATATTTTTCTTTCTTTCTAATAGAAAAGGACTAACTCTAGGCAAGAGAAAATGATCCTGGTGGTTTGGATGAGTCGAAGAAGCAGGCCATGGCGTGTGTTGAGTCTGGGGACAAACAGCAGGCACTGATTAAAAGGATTCCCTGGAATGGAGGGCTTCGGGGCAGACAGATGGTGTGCACAGTTAGTGACGAATACACGTGCCCAGTGTTTGCGGAAATCCTTGCCAGGAAGGATACGCAGGTAACAGAACCTCAGGTCCCGTCTCAGAGGACTTAGGAGAACACATGGAGGACCCTGCACACTCAGGAGAGGTGTGGGACACGGGAGAGGACAGTGCAATACCGTGACCCAGATTTATCTCCTTCAGGGAGGAGCTGCCACCAAACAGTCTCATTTTCAAAAGTGAAATGGACTGAGATTTGGGTACAGCTGATTTCTAGAAAGAACACCAGAGATGGCTCAAGGTATTTAGCGGCATGGTAGCTCTCCTGAGCCCAAGGGCGCTGCTCTGTCAGAGTATTTTAAATAATATACTGGGGACCAGAGAGGTGGCTCAGTGGATAAAGCACTTGCCCTGCAAGCCAGGGGGATCAGAGTTCAAATCTCCAGTATCCATGCAAAATCTGTCGTGGTGCCAACTCCAAAACTGGGGAGGGGCAGACCAGGGGGGTCTGAGGGGTTTGCTGACAAACTAGTCTAGCTGAACCAGCGGGTTCCAGGTTCAGTGAGAGAGCCTGTATCCAACATATAAGGTGGAGAGTGAAGACAGAGGAACCTAGGGTTGATCTCTGACCTCCGCATGTGCACACTCGTGTATATACCTATGTGCACACACACAGTATTAAATGGCAGGTCATTCATTTTCCAAAGGGTTTACTGAGCACCTACTATGTGCAAGGCACAGAACTTAAATATTTGAGTTACTCAAGATAGTGAGGAGACATTACTTGTATGTATGGTGCTGATATATATATAATAATATATATATTAGATACTGAGGTGGTTGTCTGCAGAGAGGGGCATATGACATGGTGTGAGTGCTCAGAGGAACAGGAGACAACTATAGAACTGTCTCTGGGAGGCAGATCCTGGGTGACAAACAGGGCTTAAGTACATGGTGAAAGCCACTGGCCTGGAGCTGAATACAGGAGAAACCAGTTCGACGGCCCTCATCCTCTTCCCCATTCATAACCCTCTGTCTGTCCAATCTCCAGTGATATTTCTTTGGGATTGGCATGCCTGCCAGCTCAGAGGTCACTTTTGGCGGAAATAAGTGAACAAACGGTGTGTGTTTTCCTCCACTGGGGGTGCTTCTTACACACACGGCAATGGCCAAGCAGACTCACACGGACGCTTTGACAGATGTGACACAGCCCCATGCTGGGGGAACGAGCTCCGGGCGCTGACTCTCTCGAATCACATGTGTTTCAAAGGAAACTGAGGACTGAATACTGTCCCCATTTTCAGCTGCTGAGGAAAATGCTGCCACATCTTGATGGAGGAGGAAAAGAGAAGGGAGAAAATGGTGGGGTGGGTGGGATAAAACTTCTGAACACCAGGATCCTAGGAAGCTGTTGTCCCCGTGGGACACAGGTTCCCATGGGCACAACCAAGTTGGAGGAGTTTCACAGTGCCGTAAGGAATCTATCTTACACAAAATGTCAAGAAGGTAAGAAAGGTGGAATAGGGCCTGATGAGCCCGCCTGCCAGGAAAACACACCCATCTCATACTTAACAAGGAGCCTGCTTGTCTTGGACTTGGTGATAACAAGAAGGCAGAGAGCCTTGAAGACACGGGCTCCCCAACAGCGGCATGCGGCTGCATAAAATGTCTTGACTTCTACTGGACACTTCATGAATTTTCTGATTGTCGCCTTCTTGGGCCAAGGATGACTTTATAGATGGCTTATTGCTCCTGTCCAGCCTCTGACTGAGGCTCTGCAGTGACAAACGAACCAAACTGTCATCACACTTCAACCCTGTTCCCTGGGCCATGAGACTTTAGAACCATGTCTTGGCACAGAATCCCATTACACAGAAAACAAGAGCAATCAACTTTGCTGATTGCTTTGTCTGTTGCCAAACACCTGTCCCCTGCACACTGTTGCCATTGTTTTCTAGGTCTGCACCCCTTCCTTGCCCATCAGTTGTGCTGCAGTGAGCTGCTGGCTCCTTACTGTCCCCACAAACCTATGTACAGCCCAAGACTTACCCGGGATGATTGACTTGTCCGTCTCTTTGCTAAAGCCCTTTAGTCACATCAGCAACTTGCCGTTTGTTACCCATGGTGGCTTTCCTTCAGGCTGGGTTCTAAGCATCTGCTCCACATTCTCCAGCTGGGTGAAAACTGCTACTTCTTTTGGACACATAGAAGGAAATGCACCCGTACCCTGTGCTCCCTTAGACTCAGCTGATCATGGAGTTGGAACCTTAGAAAGAATCGGGAAATGTTCTTCCGAAAGAATGACAGCAGCGCCTGGGTTTCACTTCCTTGTCCGAGAGAGCACTAGGTGCTACTTTTGCTGAAGGACATCCCCACCCCTTTAAAAAAAAGGATCTATTGCTCTTGAAGCTGTCCAGGGTCTTGGATGAGAGGCCTTTCTGCAGGGCTCAGTTCCAATGGTTTCTTTCCCCAGTATTAGCAACAGTTGGTTTATTCTCTCTTGTAACCTATTTGTCGTGTGTGTGAATATAGGATTGGGGGAGCTTCCTGAATTAGATCATCGCCCCTCCTCCCAGTGTCCTTGACATTCATAGTCTCCTGCTTGGGCTTGGTGAGACATTGATACGGTGGCTTTTGCCGGTCCAGTTCTGCTCTGAGGCCTGTAGTGTCACTTACTGCTGTTGAGATTCGGCAGTTGTGTTTCTTGGTTTTATTCTGTGTAAAACACTATCTTTTTCTCTTTGGGGGTGTCCAGACTTTTTTTCCCCTCCTGAATGTCATTATTGTCAGTCACAAACACTTGTTCTTGCCTCAGCTAGTGCAAGGGCGACTGAGCTAGGTTCTAGGGCTCCCAAGCAATTGATGGGCCTATCGTCTTCCAAGGCAGTTCTGAGAGGTGCTGTGGGTACCGGCCCGCCTCACACGGTGTGAGCATCCCTCACTTCTCTCATTGCCGTGACAAAATGCCCGACAAAGCAGTTCAATGGTGGAAGGATTTATTTTGGCTCCGTCTGTTTTGCTGGGGAAAGCTGGTGGCGGTAGCGGGAGGTGGCTCGTCAGATGTGTCCACAGTCAAGAAGCGGAAAGAGATGGCTGCGGGCTTCTCAGTTTGCTTTCTCTTTTCTCTCCAGTCTGGAACTCCATCCAGCCTGAGGTCTGGTATCACCCATATAGGGGGAGCCTTTTCCCGTGAACTAAGCCTGTCTAGAAGCCCCCTCACAGAGGTGCCCAGGGATTGGTTCTCAGGGCGATTCTAAGCCCCATTCAAGCTGACAGTCCAGATTAGCTATCGCAGTATGGTATTGGCTCTATGGTGGCTCCCAGGATGCCATCTCCTGGTATTTACATCCTTATATCATTTCTGCCTGTCTCTCCTTCCCCACTGCTGAGCCACCTCTCCAGTCCCTGATGACATCACTTTTGTCTGCCAGAGCTACAGGTGGTTTTGTCCTCTGTGAACATCCTGCTTTGAGCCTCCTCTCTGGCCCCATTTTATACTATTGATAAAACAAACAATTACACATTTTCTGAATATAATTAAGAGGTTGGAGAAGGTGGAATGGTGAAGTTGGTCCGTTAACAGCTGTGGGTAAAACCAACAAAAACTGACCCTAGTCCTGAACGTATTCTAGAACCCCTGGTGGGAAATCTGGGTGCCACAGCTTCTGGTTCACACACAGACTTTCAGGCCTACTCATCCCTTGTGGGGGCTTGAAAGAAAAGGGAGTGGCACTACTAGAAGCGTATTCCTTGTGGGGGCAGGCATGAGGTCTTCTATGCTCAAGCTGCTCCCAGTGTCACAGTCCACTTCCTGTTGCCTACACATCAACATGTAGCAGCTCCTTCTCAACACCATGTCTGCCTGCAGGCTGCCCTGCTGCACACTACCATGTTCTCCGCCATGATGAAATGGACTAAACCTCTGAAAATGTAAGCCAGCCCCTCAATTAAATATTTCCCTTTATAAGAGTTGCTGTGGTCATGCTGTCTCTTCACAGCAATAGAAACCCTAATGAAGACTCCCCTGTTGTCCCGAGAGCAGCTAGTATATCTCTTTAGGAGCTGCCATTCTGCCCCCAGACTCTCCCTGCTTTCTCTTTTCTGACCCTCTGGTAAAGCCCAAGGTAAACGACTTAATTTTTCCTTCTCCAGCTTTTGGAGAGCTGTCTGGCTCTGCTGCGGTGGTTGTGAAACATGTCCCAGGACTTTGTCCTTATCTGGCTTGTGTTTGTAACAGTTCAATAAACCTTTCTACTTCAGAACTCCCCAGGTCTCAAGAGTTTGGCTTTAAAACAGTAGCCACTATAATACCTGCTTCATGCCAGGCACCACTGGAGGGATATACATATTTCTTCAAATTGTGCCAATAGACACGAAAACTAGTTTTTCAGAATTTCTTTGAGGTGGTGGAACCAGCCACATAGGTTGAGTAACTTGAACACCAACCTATAGGAGGTGAGGATTGCCTGGGAGCCCAACTCTATCCCAAGCTCACACCCTATCATCTGCTCACCATGTCGTGATGTAGAATCTTTGTCACATTCATCTCTGTATGCTGTGGCCATCTCAGATCCTGACACATAGTCGGGTTCATTAATGTCTATCTCACCCCTTTTGGCTCTTCTAGCTAATCCTAAACATTTTACACAGAGTTATATTTTCCCCTAAGAGCTGGAATTTTTAAGGATGATGAAGACTTTTAAAGTCACAGAAATCAAAACCAGGACACAGATTAAATACATTTTACATTTGCATTATGAGATGAAGCTGAAAATTTTAGGGGTGGAGTGGAGTGTTCTGATTTAAAGTGGTGATAGAGGCAGAGCTGTGACGGTGACTCTTTGTTATCAACCGGACTGGGTGTAGAATCACCATGGAAACACGCCTGTGGGTGTGTCTATGGAGCAGTTTCCAGAGAGCCTTAGCGGAGGAGAGAAAGCTGCCTTTGGTGTGTAGTGACTTCATCCTGTAGGTTGGGCTACTGGACTGGATGACAGAGAGAGCTGGCTGGGTGTCACCACTCCTCTTTGCTTTCTGACTGCAAACACGGTGTGAGCGGCTGCCTCAGCTTCCAGCTGCCATGCTATCCCCCTCATGGTGGACTATACCTTTAATCTGTGAGCCAACTTCCTTAAGTTGTCTTTTTAGGGCTTTTTGTCAAAGCACTGAGAAAAGCAGCTATGTTATATGCTTATGCATATATGTTTATGATATCCTCTGTTTTGCTGCTTGTGATATACCAAACAATCCTGATTCACCTGGTAACATGACCATTGGCAACCACAGCTTCTTGTAGTCCAATGTTTCCTTATTACATTCATTCATTTATTGTGCTTTTGTGTATGCATAGGCGAATGTGCTATGGCATGCAGTGGAGGTCAGAGAACGACTTGCAGGGATCAGAGAACAACAGCAGGGATCAGCTTCCACCATATGGGGGTGGGAAGCTGGAGCACGTGCCTTATGCACCGCTACTGAGCAACCTCTCCAGTCCTATTGTAAAGATATGTATGTATGTATGTTTTACATTTACATGTTTAGCTCTGTGTATCTGTGAGCGCATGCACACACATACATACACAAGCCAATCATGATATAGAGGTCAGGGAGTGGGTTCTCACCTGTGTATTCTGGAGACTGAACACAGATTTTCAGGCATGGCAGTAAGCACCTTTAAGACTACTCTTTATATACACTCCATATGTGTGTGTGCGTGCGCGCGTGTTACAGAGTTCAGAGAGGCTATGCTGGAGACGAGGACAGAGAGCCAATGCTGGCGGTGTTCATTGGTCAGAAGGGGCCTGCAGAAGAGTAGATAAAAGGGTTTATGAAGCTACAAGGCAGACAAAGTTGTCAAAGGCAGCTCTTGGTGGCAGAAAGGCCGTCTGAGGGGCAGTTTGAAGTAGGCGGTGCTAAAGGCAGTAGGTACTTCCCTGCACTGGAACCTGGAGACTGAGGCAGATTTGGGGCCGGTGCTGGGCTTTGAACCCAGAGTTTTGCATGACATGGTTTGAAAGAAAATGGCTCCCAAAGGGAGTGACACTATTAGGAGGTGTGGCTTTGCTGGAGGCAATGTGTCACTTTGGGGGAGGATTTTGAGGTTTCCTATGTTCAAGCTACACCCCGTGACACAGTTCACTTACTGTTGCTTGCAGATCAAGATGGAGAACTCTCAGCTCCTTCTCCAGAACAATGTCTGCATGCATGCTGCCATGTCCTGCCATGATGACAATGGACTAAACCTCTGAGACAGTAAGCCACGCCAATTAAATGTCTTCCTTTGTAAGAGTTGCTGCGGTCATGGTGTCTCCTCACAGCAATAGAAACCCTAACTAAGACACATGGGCTAAGCCAGAGTTCTATCACTATGGCAAGGAGGCTCATGATGAGTGACCAGGTGGCAGGTCAGCATACCACTGTGCCTCAGTCTTGGGCTGTGATGTATTTGGTAAGCTCACCAGTTGGATTTTTCTGGTATGACTTTGGTGTGCCTATGTGTTCACGTGTTCCAGTTTACTTTGGCAAATTCATAGATGGTATCTCTTGGCGAGCAAGAATAGGCTATAGTATGCCCTGTGGTCCGTGGGGGTGGGGAGGTTGCTCACCTGCACAATGAGATATCCATCCCGCTTCAGCATCTGCACTCTGAATAGAGCAAATTGCTGTCTTATAAAGCCACTCGGGGGAAGTCCAGCCTGGAAGTCACAGTTTCATAGGATGTGGAGTAGCACAGTACAAAGAACGGGATGAGCTCCACAGAACTGCAGTCGGGGTCGACATTCAGCCCTCTGGATCTGTCCAGTGTACGGAAATGACACCATCCTGACCATGTTGCCGTCTTGGTTATTTCTCCAGCTTGGGCGTCTCTCTTGAGGTCTAACTGCAGAACTCTGATGCATTCCACCTGCTGCTGATTTGCTGCAGCAGCTGTCAGATGTTTTCTTCAGAGTCGCAGCATACTGCAGCGGAGTGTGTGGTCACACACACGGGTTGATCAGGTGACTTCCTGAGTACCCGATCTCCTTTGAGCATTGGTGCCTCCTGCTTCACACACCTCACAGGACCAGGTAAGACAAGAAAGACCAGTGTGAAGATATACAGCCTCACTTGTTTCTGTTATAAAAGTCAACACATGTCCATTATAAAAAACAATGTACAGCCGGGCGGTGGTGGCGCACGCCTTTAATCCCAGCACTCGGGAGGCAGAGGCAGGCGGATCTCTGTGAGTTCGAGACCAGCCTGGTCTACAAGAGCTAGTTCCAGGACAGGCTCCAAAACCACAGAGAAACCCTGTCTCGAAAAACCAAAAAAAAAAAAAAATGTACAAAATGCAATGAAAAGCAATATTTCTATAAATAAGTATTTATTTATTTTTTAACTCTCTAGATTTTTCTCTCACTATACAAAAGTATAACACTCAAGCTCATTCTACATCCTGTTTTTTTTTTTAAATATTTAACAATTTAGTGTGTGTAGGGGGCTCCTGCATGTCATGATGCTCGTGGTCAGAGGACACTTTGCAAGAGTTGGTTCGCTCCTTCTTCCATGCAGATGTCTTAGATTAAACTCAGTTAAACTCAGGTGGTCAGGCACGGCCACAAGTGCCTTTACCCTCAGAGTTGTTTAACTGGCCCTGTGTCCGTCATTTTATCTTGCCTCTGTTCTTCCCTGGGTTGACATCTTTCCAGGTTAGTGCAGCGAAAGCTGTTGCAATATTTTCATGTTTTCATGTGACCCAATATGCATGGGCATGCTATAAATTATTTAACCAGTCTCACAGTGGCAGCCATTTAAGCGTGTGTCTAGCCATTCCGTTTTTTAAACAGTACTGTATAAACAGTGCTGCACTGGGATATTTTCTGCACATTGGATGCTTACTCATGTGTATTTCTTGGAAAGAAATTAGTGGGTCAAAGATATCTACATTTTGAAGGGCATTGCTAACTTGGAGAAATATTTTAAAATGCGGACCTCTCAAAAAAATGCTGGTGTTGTTGGTACACACCCTTAATCCCAGCACTGGGGAGGTAGAGGTAGATGGATCTCTGTGATTTTGAGGCCAGCCTGGTGTGTAGGGTGAGTCTGAGGACAGCTAGGGCAGCATAAAGACACTCTATTTCAAAACAAATAACAGCAAATATTCATTATTAAACTAGATTCTAGAAACAAGCAGTGAGTGGAGGTTAGGCACAGACACATGGGACTTAATCTCTTTGTGCCTCAGTTTCTTCATCTGTAAAGCAGAGAAGAGGCACCCTAGCAGGTGGACCTGTGGTTTGTCTTAGATGAGGCAACATGCTGAGACTCCCATCTGCGGAGAAGGGCTTTAGGGGAGATGCTGCTGGCAGGCCAGCTTAAGCCAGAACAGCAGCTTTGGCATAGCTAGCTGTTGTGGCTTTTGCTGGGGAGATGCAACACACGTGTCTACTCACCCCAGAAAGGGAACCTGTGGCAGACCAAAGTATTTGGTTACCTACAGGAAGATGAACAAGAAATTACTAACGAAAGCAGAAATGACTCAAAGACAGCTGCATCGCCAAATTCCACCCCAGCACGGGTGACAGCTCACAAAAGCTACGAACTTGGCGCTCACTGCACAGCCTGCAGGCAGCTCAGAGGCTTGGAGAGTGACTTTTTCAAGGGCCTCAGTTGGTCTAAACTTCTTCCAGGCAGCTGGGTTGGTTTCTGCTTCTCCTGGGCAGCTTTGCTTGCCTGAGAGTCTTCTTCGCAGCTTGATTTGGCTCTTCTGAGAGGGGCTCTCGGCTTTTATTGTGTATTCTGGCAGGGAGGAAACTGGTCAGTTTCAGGGACTTCCTGGAGCTCTTTGAGTCATTTACCTTCCTGATTAAGGAGCTTCCCTGTGAGGATGGAAGGTTTTAATCTCAGACGAAACTATTACACAACACGAGTTTATTGTTCAACACTAAGACAGAATTGGGCTAAGCATGTGGCCAGACCTCCAAGGAAGCCCCACCCCACCCCAGCAAGAACTACCCTGGCATAACCTGACAACCCGATTCTTGTCTTCTTCTGTAGGCCCAGGATATCACTGTCAAGTCCGTCTATGACCTTGGTATATGAGGAACTAGAAGCCTCTATGGTAGGCGGAGACTGCTCATTCACTTTCCGGCTGCTCGGACCCGAAATAATCACACAGAAACTATTAATTACAACACTGCTTTGTCAATAGCTTAAGCTTCTTATTAAGTAACTCATGTCTTAAATTAACCCATTTCTGTTAATCTATGTATCTTACCACGAGGCTCATGGTTTATGGGTAAGGTTCCTGGGCGACTGTCTCCTTTGGCATCTACATGGTGTCTTCCTGACTCTAACTTCTTTCCTCCTCTATCTGCTTGGAATTCCCACCTTATTCTGTTTTGCCCTGTTATGGGTCAAAGCAGCTTTATTCATTAACCAATAAAAGCAACACATATACAGAAGGACCTCGCACACCACTCTGCCATTGGCCTCACTTTGCGTCTTTAAAGGTGGGCACAGTTCTAAACTCCAGGAAGGAAGAAGATTGCTGCATCCCTGCTGTGTGCTAGATTTTATCACATGAAAACATAAAGACATAGCCTTGAATTCTTGAATTTTTACACTGTGGCATAATGTTAGGAATACTGGGCGGCTGGAGTGTGGTGGCCCAGGCCAGACAGTAAGGCACAGAGCAGAGACTGGGCCCAGGACAGCCCTCAAAGTTGCTGTGGTTCCACAGTGCCCCAGCTCCAAGCCCAGAGACACACTTCTCATTTTCATACTGCCACAATTGTGAACAGCTTCTGGCTGTACTTTGTAAGTCTTTGCCGGCAAATCTAGGTTTATATCTTTTGACAGTGAGGTGACCTTCGTAGAGGTTTGAGGCTGTCAGTGAGTTTCTTCATCACAACACCTGAGTATGACAGGCTCTGTGGGCACATCCTTAGTCATAGCAGCGTCTTTCACAGACAGCGCTGTGCTGAAGGGAACTGCCATGTCATCACTGGCTTTTCTCTAGGCAAGTGAACCTTGCCATCCTGCCACACCGGTGGGTCATGGTTTGAGTTGTTTATTTCCTCCAGATTATTAGAAATAACACTGTTCCACCCCTCTCTTTAGGCCGAAGCAGAAACTGCTGGATTTGCTTTTCCATCATCCGGGTGATATTTACAGCACAATAATCAGCCGGCCAAGGATGCGTGTGTAGGCTGCCATGCTCTCTCTGCATTTGTGACAGACAGGATTGTCCTGTCTCACCTACACTTTCATTATCCCTCCGGAGAAATTTCAGTGTTCAAGCTGCCAGCCCCAGGACCTTAACAACCTAGTGTAACTCTTGAGCCAAGCAAGTCATGACAGGTCTTTGCACTGGTGGGCGCTGGCGTTGCTTGTCGGTCTGTCTGACTTCCTTCTTTAGGTCCTTCAGTAAACAACACTAAAAGGAGCTCAGGCTGCCTGTCTCAGTTAGGGTTACTGGTATTGTGGTGAAACACCATGGCCAAAGTCAAGTAGAGAAGAAAGGGTTTGTTTGGTTTACACGGCCACATCCACAGTTCACCACTGAGGGAAGTCAGCACAGGAACTCATACAGGGCAGGAATCTGGAGGCCGGAGCTGATGCAGAGGCCCTGGAGGGGTGCTGCTTACTGGCTTGCTCCTCATGGTTTGCTCAGCTTGCATTCTTATAGAACCCAGAACCACCATTCCAGGGATGGGACTGCCCACCATGAGCTAGGGCCTCCCACATCCATCACTAATTCAGGTTTGCTGACATATGAAGGAATTTTTAAAATTGAGGCTCTCTCCACTCACACGACTTTAGATTGTGTCACGTGGGCATAAAACTATCTAGCACATCGGCCGACACCTCCTTTGTAAACTCTTTCCTTTGGTGCAGCCCAAGAAGCACCTGGCTGCTCTCTCTCCTCTCTCTGAGGAGTGAGGACATCGCGATGGCCTTTCTCTCCTCTCCAGAGCGGGAACTGCAGTCACTTCTTGTCGTACTTCCTGCACGATTTCCTGTCTGTTTCCTAGAAGGCTAGCTGGTGTGTTTTCTTTCCTGCTCGCTTCTAAGGTGACCTTTACTTGGAAATCATCATTGAAATCTCTCTTCTCGTGTGTCTGACCGCGCTTCCTCATGGGCTGCAGGTATGTAAAAGGTCTTGAGAAGGATTTCTCTCACACATCTTGCCTCCTGGCATCTCATCCACGAAGTAAACGTCCATTAAACATGTTCTGTGTACTTAATATACACCAAGATGCTATGCAGGACAAGATCAGCGATGTCCTTTCTTAGAGCTCAGATTCCAGGAAGGGCTTCCTGGAGGTGGAGTGGGTGAGGAGGTGATATTGGGTGAGCAGGCCACCACAGGAGGCAAGATGGTGCCACCTGTGAAGAGGACACTGGAAAGGGTAGCATGGCAAAGAACTGTAGAGAAGGGACCCTGGCCTCAGCAGAGACTTCACTGGACTGATGGTCCGAGGACACGAGGAAGCCAGCCATGTGGCAAATACAGGTAAGATCTTTCCGGGCCAAGGGACCAGCTAGTACAAAGGCCCTAAGGGAGGACAAGCTTGTCTTATTCAGGGAACTGAAAGAAAAATTACCTGGAACAGAGTTCATCAGGGCCTGAAAGACAGGAGGGCCTGTGGGGTCAAGACAGGGGGTTTAGGTTTCATATCCTCCATTAGCGGAGCAGGGTGATGTTTCATGTTCTTGTGTGAACATGTGTGTTCATTTGTGAGTGCAGGGTCATGTGTGCCATGGATCACTAGGCACACCGGAGTACACATATCTACATACATGCAAGCAAAACACTCATATACATAAAATACAATGTCTTTTTTTTTATTTTGAGGAAAGAGATGACAAAGTTATTAGCATTGCTGGATTCCTGAGGGGTAGACTGAGCCCTGGAGCTGTCTTCCACAGAGCGAGGACACTGAAGAGAAGGGAAGAAAACGCTTCAAAGCGTGTAAATTCGCTGATGGGATTACAGCTTCCAAAGCTGGTCCAGCCTTCCTCCCGTGGATAATTGCCGCCCACACGTGTGCACAAGGGTCTTGGAGCCTCAGACAAGGGACACTGTTATATTTCTGTGTGACCTCATAGTAACTCATGATACCTGCAGTGACTCTATTTCCAAATAAGGTTACTTTGGGAGGTCCTGGCTAATATGACTTCATCGTATTTTTGTGGGGAGGGGGGGACAAGTTAAGTGACCTGGAGCACAACCCTTTTTCTACGACTGCCAAGCCGCATACTACAGCTCAGAAGTCACGCCACGATGCTCAGACAAAGGCTTTGTTTTGTTTCCCTGCCCAGTCTTTCTCAAATCTCAAATCTCTAACCTTTCTAAGGCTTGTCCCAACATTGGGGATCTTCAGTCCTTGCTGGTCCCCACTACAACACTTGCTTAAAGGCAAGGAGTTTTCCTGTTGCTCACTAGCTAAGGGAGACTTTAGCTGAGCTCCGAGCTCAGGGGCCACATTCCAGGTAATGCTTTAAGGTTGCGCTGCCGAGTAAGGCTGGCATCTGCTCTTCCCGCTACGGGGCCATCCCACCCCCTTCCCAGGCACAGCAAACACTGCTCTGTCTTCAGCCTCTTCCAAGCAGCTCTCACCCTTCCCCTGCCAGCAAATCTCTCAAGGTTCCTATGGAAACTCCCAGGCTCACTCCCCTGGGTTGAGAGGTGGGAGATGACTCTCTCTTTCTGACTCATCCCTGCATCCTGTATTCATTCAAAAACTGGGACAAGGGCTTTTTACCATTGAACAATTTGAGTCGGGAATGAGGCTGTGCTTAGAGGGCTGCGAAGACCAATGAATCAGAAGGAAAATGGTTGCAGAAGACCTTGGGCCAAGGGCAGAGCCTACCACCACCCTCCTTTCCTCCCTCCGACGATGATGACGACAGTTTTACCATGTTATTGCTTAAATTGTTTCTCTCACACAAAACCATATCCCTTTCTCTCCTCTGCTTATCTTCCTGGGGAGCCAGAGTTGCTGACTGGTGGCCACAGAGGCCCAGTTCTACAGCTTCCAGAACATGTCTGGGCCCTGGTGGGCCTTATGACCTGCTTTCAAAGTTGGACCAAACTGGCCGTTCTATTGTCCCCCCCCCTCCCGCCCCCGCCCCATCCTGCCAGGTGCACAGAACCTTTGCATTGTTTCATTGAGCTTTGTTGTTTAGATGTGTCTCTGAATCCCCCTTCCCTGAACCTCTAATCCTCACAATCTAACACAGCCTTTTTAAAATAAGAACGATTTTTGCTCCCTCAGCCACAAGGGGCCTCTAGCAAAATCTGAAGACATTTTTATTGGGTTGCTGTGGCTGCCTCTGGTTTGGGACTGGTAAAAACTGGCATGCTGTTAGCCATCCCACAATGTACCTGACAGACTGCTCTCCATCTCTGTCCCAACAAATCTGACATTCAAATGTCACCAGTGCTGAGGCTGAGAACCTTAGCTAAAAAGAGCAATAAATAACAAGTACATTTTAAACATTACAAAATAATACATGATCCTTATGGAAAAACTGAAAATACAGATAAGCTAAAAAGAAAAACATAAACCTCTTAGAATGCCAGAATAGTACGTTTTCTGCTTTTGGTTATTATTATTATATTTTTAAAGACAAGACAAATTAAGAATAAATTGAACCCGCTCTCATTCCCAGCAAAGCTTATTTATTCTTATTAATTTTTAAAATCCAAATGGACTAAAATAAAGTTAGCTGGCTAAAGTTTTTATGGGTCACGGAGAGGGAAAGGCAAAGTTACAAATGAGCACTAAACCTCTTGCTACAACACAAAAGATGAATTCCAGATGTTTGTCCAGGTAGAGGTGCCCTCTAAGCTGCAAAGAGGAGTCCAACAGAGGTGTGGGGAGCTCAGGAGACCCACCCCTTCTCAGGACCTCCTAGGGAGCAGACCGATTCTACTGCAAAGTGGACACAGACCTCAGGACTTCAGGAAGAAGAGGCTGGCCATGGTTGCTATTCTTAAAATGGAAGGCATTTAAAATAGTAAGATGCTAAAGTAATGACCCAAGGAAGAAAGAAGCCCTTTTGTGAGTGGAACCCCAGACAATGTGGCAGCAGCTGAGGGTGTGACAGATACCTGGGGACCCAGGAAAGTGGGCAGCTGCGTGAGCATGATGAGGTGGACGTCTATAGGACCGTGTCTGGCAGCAACGGAACATTTGAGACGAGTGTAACTGACATGGGTGGTCAGGCAAGAAGTGAGCAGGGAGCCTCCCCTCTGAGAAGGGAAGGGTGGAGAGGACGGACCGAGGGCCACAGAATGTCCTCAGCTCCTGTCCGCCAAGGGTTTGTGCTGGCCTGGACATCTGGGGCCAGAGAAGAACCAGACGCTTGCGTGAGTTGGAGAAGACACAGCCTATGTTGAGTCTGAGGCCAGCTCTTTACTTTTCTGAAGAGGAAGTTGCCTCCGCTTGAACGCCAGTGTCGGTGCAGGAACTGTAGCAGGCTTTCATCAGAGTAGGTCGTCCCGTCATCGGTAGTGAGCAGATTCTTCCAGACAGAAGCTGTCAGGACTTAATTCAAAGCACAGCAGAAGCAGGGTAGAGCTCCCTAGTGAGAGAGTAAAGCAGAGATGAATCAGGACCAGTTTGCCAGCTGCCAAAGGAGGGAGTTGCTGAGGTCTGAGAAGGCGCTAGGAGGGAGCCAAGGCAGCTATGTAAGTTAAAACTGAGGTCGCATCAGCACAGTTCAAAACAAGATATTTTATAATGTGCCCTAAACAACTGTGGCATGATTGTAAGGATTGGTATGAAAGCTGTGTCCTTGCCTCTAATTCTAGCACTTAGGAGGCTGAGGCAGGAGGATCATAAATTTGAGGTCAACCTATCACAAACAAACAGAACAAAAAGAAAAAAGGACTCTTAGTATAATTTTCTTTTTATTTTATTTTATTTTTTTTAAATATTTATTTATTATGTATGCAATATTCTTTCTGTGTGTGTCCCTGAAGGCCAGAAGAGGGCACCAGACCTCATTACAGATGGTTGTGAGCCACCATGTGGTTGCTGGGAATTGAACTCAGGACCCCTGGAAGAGCAGGCAATGCTCTCAACCGCTGAGCCATCTCTCCAGCCCTCTTAGTATAATTTTCAAGCACAACTAAAAGTGGCAGTGATAAGAAGGTGGCCTCACCAGCTTCTAATCACAGCCCTGTCCCATTTAGTCCCAGTGATGTGCAGACAAGGTGTTGGCATTGCGTCATTTCATCTGTAAGAATCCCGGCATCTGTGTCTAAACAGAAAGTCATCTGGATTCTCCATCAAGTGTACAGCTCCTCACTTTTGCTGTCACTACTCATCTGAAAACTCTAGAAACAGTATGACACCAGAAACTCTCTTCCTGCTCCTCCGCATAGCAAGGCAGTGCTCCTTCCTCTGTGCTTTTTGTACCCTGGGCATCCCTCTCTCATTGTCCCCAACAATGTTTCCTTGTCTATGCCCTTCACTAGTGTATCCCTGATTTTTAAGAATATTTTTATTAGCATATATTAATGATAGACAATGTTTCATTATGACATTTCCATGCATGAATATAATGTATTTTGATCATACTTATCCTTGGATTATTTTTTCTTTCTTAAGACATGGTCTCTAGTGCTGGTTGTTGACAGGCATGCATCTCTATTCCCAGTGCTAGGAAGGGAACCTAGGGCCTCAACGGTCTAGCAGGTGTCTACAGCGGAGTTACACGCCTAGCCCTGCTAATAGTTACTGCTCAGTGTCACGCCTACTCAGCGTTTCTCAGGATCCCTTTGGGGTTCCGTTGGAACCGTGTTTCTGCTTTAGGACAATGAAGAAGAAGTAAAACGCTATTTTTCAGGAAACCCTAAGGAAGGGACCACTTAAAGGAGAACTAAGAAGGAAAGAAGGATGAAAACCGAGGAGGCCTGGAAAGCAAGGCAGGATGTCGGCAGATGCGCTTGAATTGAGGCCCTGAGATTTGACATGCAGAATTCAGCGTTTCTGACTACTTGAGGATAATATTAGTAAAGAATCAATCAATCAATCAATCAATCAATCAATCAATCAATCCAAAGAGCTCTTTTAGAAGTTTCCAGAAGCTCCATTCTGAGAAGTGCATCTCGTGCAATTGCTTTGCTTTACCTATTGGTTCATTTCTAAAATTAAGATTTGCAACCTAGTGTCTCCTTGGTGCCTTTTCCTAGTGTGGGGATGTTCCTAGCATCCTCTGGTGCTGGCCACTGTCACCTTTTTCTACCTGGCGTTTGTCTCCTTCACACTATGGCTCCCTGTCAATCCCTTGTGAGCCGCACAATGCTTCCTGTGGTCCTCAAGTGCACAGCAAAGTGAGCAGACAATTTGCACACAAGAGTTTTAAGAACATGAATACATTCAAGCAGGCGGTCATTCCAGGAATACCACAATCTAGTTCCCACCACGGTTGAACGGTCTCTGGGGGACCATTCGTGCAGAAGCGTGCATACCTGTGTAGCATGAACAACTGTGCACAGGTCTACAGACCCTCCTAGTCACTTCTATACCAATTGACTTGTTTCAACTCACACACTATAGCTAAAAACCATCATAGAATAGTTTAGTTTAGAATATAAATATGACTACGTATGTTGAGATAAAAATCCAGCATTCATTTCATTGCAAATTATTATTTAAAGATATTTTTTTTCTAATGGGTTGTAGATGTCCAATTCACCAGGGTAAACCTCGGTTGGAGATTGGGATTGTTAGTAAATGAATTTCAAAGGTTTTGATGAGCTGATCCTCAGAGCTGTGGCCCTTTGGATTGTTAAGTTCCCTTATTGGCTGGAAGTAGGGCCAATCCAGCTATGTGCATGAAGGGAGAAAACACATCTGATTGATTCAAGGCTTGAAGGATGAGTGTCCAAACTCACAGGCACAGGCCCTGAAACCACTTGTTTATGGCAGGGGGCAGTTCTGCAGAGACGTGGGAAGGACTTGGGAAAAGGGAGGACCAGCAAGAAGGGGCTACCCTGATTCTGCTGTGAAGACATGAAGAGAGTACAAAAACAGAACTTGTCTGAACCAGCACTCAGAGTCCTTCTCCCACTCCCTGCAGGTCTTGGTCCCGAGAACCATTTGCTGGCGAGGGGTGGAAGTCTGTAAACCATCACAAAGAATGATTGCATAAAGTCTACCTGTTGGAAAAAAAAATGGGCCTACTGGGAACTCCTGCCCCACTCACCCCTGCTTCCCCCAGTTTTGGCCTTTCCTCCTGACCTCACCTCCCGAATGCTCACCTCCAGGCTACCCTGACTCCTCTGTGTCCTGAATCCTAGTCCCCTAGGGCTGCTGCTGTAGTCCCTTAATGCAAACTGATAGGTGTTAACAACAGGAAGGGATTTGCTCACTCACAGAAGCAGGAAGTCAGAAGGAGAGGATCTGCAGGGCTCTCCCTACCACTTGCTCTTGGGGAATCTCTGTAGGAGGGTCTTCCTTTGCCTCATCCAATTGCCCAGAATTCTGGTTGCCCAGACTTTCCTGCTTTTTTGCCTTTATTTCTGATCCACAAGAACACCACAAAAGCCTCTTCCCCCTGTGACCGCGAATCTCTTCATAGGCTCTTTTTCTAGGGCTTGTCCAAACTTAGCTCTCTTTCTAAGGACACCACTCATGGATTTAGAGCCTGTATTTCTGTTGCTGTAAAAAAAAAAAAACACCATTGGCCAAGAAAGTTAGAGAAGAAATTGTTTGTTTTGGTTTATGGCTCCAGAGGGTTAGACTCCATCACCTCCAGTGACTTACTTCCTCCATCAAGGCCACACCCCCTAAGCCTCCCAAATAGAGCTATCCACCGAGAACCAGGTATTCAAATACATGAGCCTATGAAGGCCATCCTCATTTAAACCACCACAGACCTGCCAACTGATCTCATTTTGACATGATTATATTTGCAAAGACCCTCTTCCCCAATAAGTCTGTGTTCACAAGTGCTGGGGGTTAGGACTTGGACAGATTTCTGGGAGGGGGAGCTTAACCCACAACCAACACTCAGGGCAGTTTTTCTCCTCCCATCTTATATTCGACTTGCTCACTCACCTTTTTCAAGACTTTCCCTAAATGTCACTTCTCAGAAGGTCATGTCCTCCATGGAACCTCCCCGACATCACCCACATTCACGGTGAGCCCGGTCTCCGCTCTGCTGCACCAGCTTCTGGTCCCTGCAAGGCTGTTCTTCCCCACAGTGTAGCGGGTACAATCCTCTAAACCTACTACTGTCTTCTGCGTTTTTATTTTCTCAAGGGAAAACATAGATCTCTATGTTTAAGTGTTTACTATTTTTTAGTATCATCATAGTCTACTTTTTTAAAAAGCAAAATGTCAAGCAGATGCCACTTGCTTTGCCTCAGATGGCATGCGATTAAGACTTATGCCAACCTTTTCCTGGGCGACTTTTCCATACATTTGGTATTTATTCTGGATGCTTTAAGAAACGGCAACACACATAGTTACATTTCTCAATACCAAAGTATATACTCGCCTTGAACTGTGGTTTCAATTAGCATAGCAGACTCAGTACATACTTTCTCCCTGGCGTCTAGGTTAAAGAGGCTGTTTTCACTTTTTAGCCCAGCTCTTCTTTCTTATTTTTCTTACTAAAAACATCTATGGTATCCACACTATGTTGGTAAGTCAAAAAGGCAAGCAAGATTCACATAGCATCTACTTTACAATTCCATTTTTTTGTACATGAAGAAACAGCAGAGGTATATGTGGTAAATGTTTTCTATGAGAAGAATCTAGAATCAAATGCTTTATACATGTGCATTCATGTATGTGCACACACGCACACATACACACACATACATGCAGATGTGTTACTCTGGTAATACCAAGATCAAGAATCAAATAAAATGCCTTCCTTTGGACAGTGAGATTCCATGGCATGGGCCACCAAATGCAGCCTACACACTTTACTGCTGCGGAAACTAACCATTAACATGAACACAGACTTCAGCTGTGTCTTTAAAGGGAGAAGCGGAAGCCTGGAGGGGCTAAAATGCAAGCAGTGCTTCTTGGGGTGGGGTTGCTCGGGACATTTGCTTTTATTTCTTTACTATATTAAAAGCATGCACCTGGGTGCTTGTTGACGGAGGAAATCTCTGGGAGTCTGGGGAGGGGCTTGGGGCCCGAGGCAAGCCTTTTCTGCCTGCAGGAAGATGGGGGCATCTGTGTTCGCTGTTCATCCTTGGATGTTGTCCCAAGACAAGCAGCCATCTTCCAGACTGCAGACATGGCTCAGAGTCATTAGAAACTTAGAACTTGGGACAGGTGAACATCTCCCAAACCCCGAGAGCGTAACTAATGGGTCTTACCTCTTACTGTTGGCACCACAGAACTCTCCCTGGAGTTAGAGCAGGGCAGGTAGATGGCCTGACACCATGCTTGAAGTAACATCACCTATGTTCTAGGACTAGCTGTTGTCTTGTGTCTCCTGTGTGACATGGCCTCAATACAAGATGGCAAGTTGGGCTCTGCCAAGTCTTGGGCTAGTGCCTTGGGCAACCTGACCTCTGGCTTTGAGGAAGAGGCTGTCAGAGAAGTTCTGTTGGTCTCACAGTCCACTGGGCCACTGAGTCATGGCCCCGCCCACAGTCTGATCAGGAATCAGAATTTTATTTTTATGGTTTTTTTTTGAGACGGTCTCTCTGTGTAGCCCAGGCTGTCCTTAAGTTCACTGTCCTCCTGCTTAGCTTATGGATGCTGGGGTTACATGTGTGCACCCCATGTCTGGGTCAGGCATGGGAAGGTTGATGACTGCCCTATGTTGTTTTCCAACATCTGCTCAGCAGTCTGCACCGCTGCCCCGCTTGGCTTTTTGGACGCATGCCCCTCAGGTCTGATAACTTCCTAGGATGACTCACAGAGGTCTGGAGAGCTCCTTTCTTAGAATTATTGCTTTACTCTTAATGGTATCACGTAAGAACAGCCATATCAAAGAGATCTAGAGATTGAGGGAAGGGATGGGATGCAAAACTTCCGTGCCCTTTCTGGGTCATCTCTATCCAGAACATCAATACACAGAAACTTCCTGACCTTCATTCAGAAGTTTTTATCAGTCTTCTGTACGTAAGTAAGATTAATCAAATCATCAACCACTGGCGACCGAGCTCCGTGCCTAGCCTGGTTTCCCTTCTGGAAGTCAGGAGTTGGCTGGACATTCCAATCCCCTAGTGACATGGCTAGTCTTTCTGTTGTGGCCAGCCCTTCCCTTAAAACAAGGGCCTACCTCCTCATTTCATTTTGCTACGACTAAATGCTGTAGATGTGAGTGTTTATAGGAAGAGGGATTTATTCCTGATGGTTCTGGAGGCTGGAAATTCCAGGGTCCAGACTGGTACAGAGCCAGGGCTGCTGAGGCCACTCTTTGCTTTCTGGATAGCTTCCTGTTGCTCTAACTTCTGGATGGGACCAGCCGTGCCCTTTTTCAGAAGGGCGGAAGAGCCTGGCTCATTCCTCGAGTCCTTTTGTCGGCGTGCTAATTTTAATCATGAGCATTCCACTTAGTCATGACAGCTCTGCCTTTTAACACTGACACACTGCGTCTTAGATTCTAACATCTGAGTTTTGAAGGGACACGTACACTCAAACCACAGCACCCGCTAAGAGCCGCCTGGCTAGCTGGTGTGTTTTGTAAGGAGCTATTTGTCTATATGCGTGTTATGTGTATTCATTCCTGTGTACACACGTGTATGTGTGTAGGCTACAGGTTGATGCTAGATGTCTTATGTTTTGACAGGGTCTCTCACTGAACCCAGACATCTTCAGGTGGTTAGACTGGCTGGCCATCAAGCCCTGGGGATTCTGCCATTTCTGCTACCAGGCTTGTGTTTTATGTGAGTGTTTGGGATCTGAATCCAGGTTCTCAAGTTTGCGTAGCAAACACTTTAGTGATGGACCTATCTCCTCAGATGCCATAAAGAGCTTTTATATATCACACACACACACAAAAAGATCCTGGGGCTGAAGAAGATAACTCAGTTGTTAAGAGCACTTGTTGCACTTCCTGAGTACCCAAGTTCTGTTCCAAGTATCCATATCAGGCCCATTACGTGCACGCGCGCACACACACGCACGTAGATGCATGCACACACAAACATGTACATGTGTGCACATGTGCACAACGTAAAAACAACAAATCAGCAAAGAAGATGCTCTTATTACTCAGGAGGCTCCCAGAGTTTTAGTTATTCTGTTTTGGAACTGGGACAAAAACCAAAGACACTTTTTCTAGACTACAACTCCCAGGTGACTCTGGTGCCTGTGGCCACAGGCTGAGAACTACCACATGAGAGGATGCTGATAATGCCAGAAAATCCCCAGCATCAGCACCCTGTGGTGAGCAAAATTTCTGTGTGTAATGTAGACTGTTCTCTGCCCCATGCTATAACGTCGTTCTTTCCAGGAAGATCCTTCCAGAACAGCTGCAGTGCACCTCTCAGCTCCCACGGAGCCCCTCTTCTTCTGTTTCACTGCACGGTGCTCCTCTGCGGGATTCTCTTCGGTCCTTTGCATGTTTGTGATGCTTCTTAATTCTTACGTGCATCTGTCTGGCTCATTCCTCCAGATGCCTGCAGACCCTGCTGTATATTTCTTTAATGGACCTTGATGAAAAATTTAACATCCTTAGAGCATATGCTGAAATGAAACTCTCAATAAATATTTAATGGGGAGGCGTGAAGGCGTAGATGCTCTGTCTAATACGGATGGGAAGTGTGAGTGGCTTGTGTACAGTTTGGACTTAATAGCTACCCACCGCTCACCTGAGAGAAGCTAGCACCGAGACCCAATTCCTCAACGTGAGCCAGGTAATTTAGAATGAACGTCCAAGCAGAAAGTTTTCGGCCCTGGAATAACCACAATTAGCTATTGGGTGCCAGCTTTTCTAAGGAGGGAATGGAGTCTGGAGCGAATGTGTATTGTTTCACACAGACTTGGCCCATGTCAAGGACTCCAGTGCCTCAGACCCATGGGAATGACAAAACCTAGCTTGGGTGGAGCTCAGAGGGATGGTAAAGCCTTCCTCAGGTCCAAGTTGACAGCGTGAGCAGAAAACAACCATCATAGCTTCCTTCCTGTGGAAACTCAGTGCCTGAGAGCTGCTCCTCTATCTAGAGAGTCTACTCCTACTGAGGTTAATACTCCTGCCTCCTTGTTTCTCTGTGTGTAATAGTCCCACCTCCTTGTTCAGCTGTCTGCAATAACTCTCCCTTCCAGAGCAACTGTATCTAATGAACACCCAGGGCTCCCAAGGCTCCCAGGGCTCCCAGGGCACTACGGCTTCTCCAGGAGAGTCCAGCCCACCCGATCTCAGCTTTTCTACGTCTGCCCTTCCTTCACTCCCTCTTTGCCTCTACTTAGGGTTCCAGGAACCAAACCGTGCAAGGACATGGCAGACTTTGGAGACAATTTGGCAAAGGTAACACAGTAGAATGACAAATAGAGGAGCTGGACTCTCAGCCTCACTCTGCAGAAACTGAGACCGTAGAGTACGTCGCTTGTTGACATTTTCACTTCTACAGAAGTCTTCCATCTGCAGAAGCATCTGAAAAAGAGCAGTGTGCTGGATACTGTATTACACATCCTGTGCACTGCCTCACATGACTGGCCGAACAATCTAGACTGCGTCATCATCTTCTCAGTATATAAAGATGAAGAGAAGTCTCACTTCTGCACTCTCCTCCTCAATGGCACCTTTCAGCCTCCAGGCCTTCTCCCCAGGGTTCCTGACTTTTGAAGTGATCCATGGCCTCTGCAATCTCATTATTGACAGAAGGGAAAAAAGTTCTGAATGACATTTTAGAATGGGGAGGGCTGGGAAAGATACCGAATTTACCTGATTACAAACTTGGGCGTGGGCGGGGCACCCTGATCTCCTCGGTCACACTCTAGCCCCACTTCCTTTGGCTTGTAGTGTTGGGGTGGGGAGCACTGGGAGATTCTGAGCCCTTGCAGAGGCTGCTGGGAGATTCTGGGCTCTCTGAAGTGGCCGCTCAGACACTAGCAATGGAGGGAGATGGGGAAGCGGCACAGTCAGTAAAGTCCTCGCTGTGCAAGCATGAGGACCTGAATTCTGATCCCTGGCGCCTACTTAAAAAGCTGCTTGTAGTCCCGCATGCCTGCAATCCGAAGGCAGGGAGAGGAGGGTTTCTGGAGCTTGCTATCCCGCCAATCTAGCCTCATGGTTCCCCGAGAGAGCCTGTCTCAGAAAATAGGTGGAAGGGGATTTAAGACACCTAACATTAACCTCTGACTTCTACACACTAAGTATATTCATGGTGCATGCATACGTACACGAACACACACACACACACACACACAGAAGGTAGGATCAGTCACAGTCTCTGCCTTGTGCCTATCTGAACCTGACACTCCCTCTATGTGGGTTTAAGAGATTTCCAATTCCAAATTTAACTAACCGATGCAAAAGGAAAAGAAAGAGAGGAGGGGGGAAGGAAGGAAGAAAAGAAAGAAAGAAAGGAAGGAGGGAAGGAGGGAAGGAAGGAAGGAAGGAAGGAAAAAAGGAAGGAAGGAAGGAAGGAAAAAAGGAAGGAAGGAAGGAGGGAAGAAAGAAAAAAGTAACTGCAAACACAGAACAGACAAACAAACCAACCTATGTGTGCTGAGCAGGAAGGGGAGCAGGTAGACCACCTTCTGCGTGTCAGAAGGAACTTTGCTCTCTTCCTCTGCTATGGAAATCCTGCAGTTCTCAGCCCAAAGGCATTTCTTTGTATTTCTAGCAAGGATAGGAGACCAGAGCTGAAAACACCAGGCAGTTGTGTTAGAATCCTGCCTGACAAAATGAAACAAAGGCAGTGTTTAACTCTCCCTTTTCAACGCAGGAATATTGGTTGTTAGAAAAAAAAAATACACCAACCAAATGCTGTGGGAAGTGCAGTCTCCCAGGGACGGTTTGAGGAGTGTGGGCTCCACTCCTTCCACCCCCAGCACAGAACCAGCCAACAACAACAGAAATTCGACAGCTGGAATACATTCTGGATGTCTGCTCTGAACATCCTCCGTGATTATATTTGTTTCCACAGTGCTCCCAAACTCATAACATACATTTAAAATCAAGGACCCCCCCAACCCTAATTCCCTTAAATAAACCCTAGTTCATGAATCATACTCTCCATTCAATTCAAACTCAGTGGCTTGAGGAAGCAACCACCAACTGCAACGCGAACCCAGAGTGAAGTCTTCAAGGCGGGTCTGTGCACCACAGTCTCTAAGAAACATCCAGAGGTAGGCGTTGGGGTGGGGGGCCCTGGAGGAAGAGTTCTGACTATGTCAACATTCATTCTGTTTGGCCCTGGAAGTAATCAAGCGACTTTTCCGCGCCCTCCAGATTTTTGCTGTTGTTATTACTGTTGTAATCAAGGTGACGTGGATGATTTTTATATTTTAAAATTGCATTTCATTGATTTATTGTGTGGGGTGGAGGGGGCACGTGCACACATGTGTGCATGTGTGAAGGTCAGAGAACAGCATGTGGGAATTGGCTTTCTCCTTCCACCACGTGGGGCCTGGGGATCAAACTCAGGTCATCCACCAGGCTTGGTGGCAAGTCCTTTATCTACCCAGCCATCTCACCAACTGCAGATGAATTTTGGCATAAAGTCACGCTAAGCATGATTTTGTTTCCCCAGGGCCACTCAAGTCACGTTCGGGAGAGGAAACACATGGGACGAAGAAGATCAGCCCAGGGAGGGTACATGGACCCCAGGATGGTGAGACCATACAGGTTTGGAAGAGCATGTTCCTTCGCGGGGCTGGATTTCGCCTCAGGCTTGTCCTGTTGCTGAGAAATCAGAGACCCCGTCTCTGCAAGGAGCAGAGGAAATGTAAACGGGACATTTGCTCCAGGCCTTTTCCTCCACTCTCTGGGCCTGGACAAACGCAGAACTGCGTTTCTTGGACTCAGACCCATCTGGATGAGGGAAGCATCCTGCTGCATTGACTAGACATCAACCAGAGGCCAAGGAGAATGAGCAAAAAGAATGGCCTCTTCTCCATGGTGGGAAAGAAGTGGTGTGCAGGATCTGAGGTCACTAGATGCTGCTGGGAACACGCCAGGCCGTCTGGGCAGAAGCTTTCCTTGCCCTTCTTGTCATACTACCTCTGGAGGTTAAATGTCACCACTTAGAACCAGCCTAAAACCTTAGTTAAAAGTCAAGAAGGAGGTAGCTAAGTGGGTCCTTGATTTCTGCCAAATCCAGATGGCTTCACAACTTGTCCTTGAGAGGTTCCCTGCCACTTACTCACCGACTGAACTTCTCTAGACTTTCAGTGAGGTGGTGAGTGTGTGTGTGTGTGTGCACATGCATGTGTGCGTGTGTGATCTGATTGCTATGGTTGTTAGGGCAAGGCAGGAAATGTAAGAGACTGGGTTGAGGATTGAGGGCTGGCAGATCGCAGGTAGGTCTCTTCAAAGGATAAGATTAAGTCTAATTCACATCGGCGCAGTGACAGCAGCACTGCTGTGTGTTCCCCTGTGTGTGTGTGTGTCTCCTGCTCTCTGTCACAGCATTTGCTCCCCCACTGTGGAAGGTGGCCCCACTGGAAGCAGACAGAACACAGGCTGCTCCAGGATTCCTGCATAATGTGATTAGCCACAGGTTCCATCATCAACCCACTGGGCTCAGCACCACTCGGGACCTTGTAGCAGCACAGTGGAGTTGAGTATGGTCTAACCCTTTCTTTTGTGCTGGGCTTGCTCTCTGGGTGGTCGGAAGATTCCTGAACTCTCCCCAGCGTTGGATTGTACACAGGAGCACACCAAGGCTCAGGGAGGCGAGGCTACCTGCCTAAGGTCTGAGAAGAGAATCCAAACTGACGGACTGCAGGCCCATGAAGTACGATGAGGTGTCTCCTATTTTTGGCAATGTGTACAGACAATATGGTGGTGCCCTCAGTTTCCCCAAGCTGGGCATTTCTGTCCTGAGGCAACATTGAGGGAGCTGCACATATCGAGGGTGGCCCCAGGGTCAGGTATTTCAAAGAGTCTTCAGGATTCTTCTCCACTGTGAGGGACAGGCCTGCAGCAGCTTTTGAAGCTACGGGACAGGGAGCTCAGGAGGCAGGGTTCAGACACCGGGAGATTGTTCCTGAGTAGCTGCCAAATGGCAGAGCTTCCTCTCCACTGCTCAGGAGCTCGCCGTCCTTAAACTCCATCTCTGGATGCGGGTGGGGGTCGCTGGCCCACCTTGGAGTCAGGCACGGCCTCCTCTCTGGAATTCTCACAGATAAGCCCAGGGCTCTCAGGCTCCGGCCTTGGGGTCCTGAGGGTAGAGGAAGAACTTCCTGGGCTGTGGAAGTCACATTCCCCTCAAAGGCTTACCACGGTTGAGTAGAGGGCAAGGGAAAGAGAGGAAGAGAGAGGACAGAGGTCACGAAAGCCCAGGATCATCTTTTTATTCATTTCCTCGGAAGCTCAGAGGGACGGGTGATGACAGGGTTTTCAGTCCTGGAGGGGCAGCCTGATCTAATCAACTCCTGAGTAATTTTAGCCTGAGATGCCCCAGTGCATACAGCAGCGGGAGGGGAAAGTGCTTCCCGTGCGTGCTCGGTGTCCTCCGCTCGCCTCTTCCCTTTCTTTTATCATTTCGTTGTGTAGTTAGCGGACAAAATACTGGGTCTCATCATTTTCCATCCTGTGTACCGTCCTCAGCTCATGCTTGCCCCGCCCACTTCTGTTTCCCTTCAAAGACTTTCAGATGTTCTTTCCATTAGTAGACAAGGGGTAAGGTTTCTCGAACGAAACTAGCTTTAAAACGAATTTTATATTTCATAGCCAAAGCACGAGCAGATAAAACGGCCACAGGACCTAGAAAGCGCAAAGGAACGTTTGCGGTGATGTCTATGGCAAAACTGCAGCAGCAATGCAAGTACGTTCTGCATGTTTCAGCGGAGAGTGTACCTTATAGAAGTGCAGCTAGAGCAGCTATGTAAGAGCAGCTGAGTTTTCCCAGTTCCTGTCAATACGGAGCGAGAGAGACCTCACTGGGCACCAAGGTATTTCACCAGAGGGAAAGGACTGGATCTAGCCCAACTCCTATAGAAAGTTCCAGAGCCGTCTAAAGACAAAGTTACTTATGCAGACATCTGGAGGTTAGAGACTGGAGTTTCGGTAAGGCAGGTGTTAGCGCTGTGTTTGCCTGTGATGCGGTCTACACGGTGGGGCCCCGTTCTTTGTAACGGGTGGGTCTGAGACATTTGTCACATCTCTGTTGCTTGCACCATCAGTTGGCGTCACGAGTAATGACTCATCATGCAGAATCTGCTTTGGTTGACTCTGAGCCCATCAACTACTCCTTTGGTCTGAAACAACTTGGGACAGAGAGGACACGGGTGAGAATGACCACCCTGGCTTTAGCCACCTCCGTCTCTCTCTTGGACTATCATGATAGTTTGCCTGCACTTTGCACAGCTTCTTGTTCAGTGCTAAGAATCCAGCCCAGGGCCATTCATAACGAGGTGATAGTTCCTCTCCGGAGCTCCACCCAGCCCAAGCTCTGTCTTCCAGCTGCATCTGGCTTGTTTCCTTTTCTAAGGCTCTGCTCATCTCTCTGAATACCACAACCTGCCTACAGCTGCTCTAGGCCTGCCCTGGCCTTTCTTTTTCCCATTCCCCTTCTCCCCCGACACTGTACACCCTCTAACACAATGTCAGTTGATCATTTGTCGGTTGCTTGTGTCTGTCTATGTCATGAGATGCAGAAGTCTCTGTTGCCGCCATGGCCTATGTCAAGCAACGCCTGATCATAGTACCTGATAGACAATCCGCAGTGTTGAGTGGATGAATGCAACCAGAAACGCACTAGTTAGCTCCTTCTACCCTCAGGCTATTCCTTCTTGCCAGCCATGGTATGGATTGTGTTTCCCAAAAACCTGTACCATTGCTGGCATACCATTGCTGGCTCTGCATTTACACCTGGGGCCTGCAGGAGTCTATCATCACAGGGCTGGCTGTGGTGGGGCTGAGTTGAGGTTGCGTCTGGGGACAGACTAGTGACGACTTGCTCCCCATCCCCTTGCAGCATTAAAGCAAAGATGGGATTGCAAAAGAGATGGACCTAGCCAAGGAACAAACTGAGAAGCAGACATTTGACACACTGGCCACTTGCTAATTGTGTCAGCCGCACTCAGAGGTAATCATTTAGAAAACCAGCTAAGCCTTGGTTTCGGCTACAGTTCAACCTGGACCATCCTTCTGCTACGGTCTAAAGCCCTGCCTGAGTGAATGAATCATCGGTTTCCAGAGCAGAGCCCTGGAGGGCGGGGCACAGACACTGCCGCATGCACTAGCCCTAGCTGCACTAGCCGGTCTCCTCTAATGTCGTTCCTATGTGGCCTTTAGCACTCAAGTGGCGGAAGTGGGGCTTCTCGGTGCAGACAGCCTACACCCCCCCCCTGTCCTGTCCCTGTGAGTTGTGTGGCAGCAGCTTACCTGGAGACCCCTGCTCTGCACTTTCCAGGGTTCTGTCTTTGGGAGGGTGTCTTCTATGACACACAAGAGCAGTGTCCCAGTGGAAGCCCCATTCAGTGTCCACAGTCACCACCTCAGTTACTCAGGAATCCACTAGGCAAACTGCAGTGGCTCTGAGGGACTCGCAAGTTCCCTGTTCATCCCACCCCTAACTGTATTTCCTAGAGTCAGCTCTTCAGTGTTGCTAGACCCGTCTTTCTTTCAGTCCGGCTTTACTTTTTTTTTCCCCTTTTTTGCTCTATCTTGCCTTTTCTCTTTCCTTCTTTCTTTCCTTCCTTCCTTTCTTCTCTCTTCCTTCCTCCTCCCCTCCCCCCTCTCTCCCCTCCCTCTCTGTTTCAGCTCTATCC
The DNA here is from genome assembly GCA_025134845.1 of Neodon shergylaensis. Classification (NCBI taxonomy): domain Eukaryota; kingdom Metazoa; phylum Chordata; class Mammalia; order Rodentia; family Cricetidae; genus Neodon; species Neodon shergylaensis. The sequence goes on from JABTXL010004176.1 coordinate 488,218, forward strand.
TGTGTGGTTTTCGTCCCCACTCTTAGGGTCTCTGGGTGAAGTGGCTGTCGTCTGGAGGGATACTCAGTGATTCAGTCTCTGCCATTGCCTTCTTCACCAAGACATGTGTGGGGCCAAGCTGCAGTGACTTCTTCTCCGAGGGGACACTTGGCATTCCTGGCAGCTGTTGCTGGTGCTCACCTGTTGAGCTGGGGTGCTGCTGGCATCCAGCGGGCAGGGACCAGAAGTGCTACTATATGCCCTACAAGCAGCAAAACAGTTATCTGGCCGAAATACAGCTAAGGAGAGGGTGTGTGCCCTCCTAGAAGAGTTTGGAACGTCATGCCTGGGCTGTCCTTCAGTGCCTTGCTTTCCAAAAGAACACATAATTCAATAAAAAATTGGGGTATAGACCTAAACAGAGAACTCTCAACAGAGGAATTTAAAATGGCTGAAAGACACTTAAGGAAATGTTCAACATCCTTAGTCATCAGAGAAATGCAAATCAAAGCAACTCTGAGATTCCATCTTACACCTGTAAGAATGGCCAAGATCAAAAACACTGATGACAACTTATGCTGAAGAGGTTGTGGGGAAAAGGGAATACCTCTACATTGCTGGTGGGAATTCAAGCTGGTACAACCCCTTTGGATGTCAGTGTGACGATTTCTCAGAAAACTAGAAAACAACCTTCCTCAAGACCCAGTAATACCACTTTTGGGTATATATCCAAAGGATGCTCAATCGTGCCACAAAGATATGTGCTCAACTATGTTCATAGGAGCTTTGTTTGTCATAGACCAAACCTGTAAACAACCTAATTGCCCTTCAACTGAAGAATGATTTAGGAGAATGTGGTACATTTACACAATGGAACACTACACAACAGAAAAAAAAATAATGACATCTTGAATTTTGCAGGAAAATGGATGGAGCTAGAAAACATTATTTTGAGTGAGGTAACCCAGACACAGAAAGACAATTATCACATATACTCAATCATAGATGGGTTTTAAACATAAAGCAAAGAAAACCAGCCTACAAATCACAATCCCAGAGAACTTAGACAACAATGAGGATACTAAGAGAGACTTACATAGATATAATCTACATGGGAAGTAGAAAAAGACAAGATCTCCTGAGTAAATTGGGAGCATGGGGACCTTGGGTGAGGATTGGAGTGGGGAGGGGAGAGGCAGGGAGTGGAGCAGAGAAAAATGTAGAGCTCAATAAAAATCAAGAAAAAAAAAGACCTTTGACTTCTCCTGTTCCTCCAGTCTACAGGAAGCCTGGTCTACCCCGTATGAGTCTGTTCCGTGGGTCTGCTCCATCCCCTGTCTCTCTGTCCTCGAAGTCAGAAGTCTCTCTTTTCCTTCTGGTTCTGTCTGACCCACATACTTCCCAGGTTTGTATTCTTCTTAAAAATAGAATCCTTTCTTAGTTCTCAGTGCTGTTCATGCATGCTTGCCGTGCGTTTGAACCACATTCACTCCCCGCTCCTCACCCTGACTCCTCTCCACACTCACCCCTGCCCACTTGAGTCTTTATGTCCTTTTTAAAAAAATTTATTACTCACCAAGTCCAGTTTGAGCTACCAATGTGCTCATGGGTGTGGGCCTATCCACTGGAACATGGTTGACATTCTGGGGGGTCAAATTCTTTTTCTTTTTCTTTTTTCTTTTTTTTAGTTTTTCAAGACAGGGTTTCTCTGTGTAGCTCTGGCTGTCCTGGAACTCACTCTGTAGACCAAGCTGGCCTCAAACTCACAGAGATCCACCTGCCTCTGCCTCCTGAGTGCTGGAATTAAAGGTGTGCACCATCACCACCCTGCTTGGGGGCCAGATTCTTAAGACCAACTCTCTCATTCTGAGAATCACCAATTGTCAATTGCTCCTCAGCTAGTAGTAGGAGCTTGAGACAGCTCCCACTAACCCTCCACTCTGATAAACAGCCCTTCCCTCTCTTCTCCAAGATCATCAAAGGTCCAAGGGCACATAACTACGGAAAAACAGTCCATTCATGTTTTTCAGGCGTCACTCCTGGTGCACACTGTGTGTGCCAGGTCTCCTAGCATAGGTGACTGCTGTGTGCTTCTTGCAAGGGCTATAACCTTTCTCCCCAAGGGATAAAGCCAGGGTATGGCAGCTTCTTCCACTTGCCTGTGAGTGAATTGTCCCTCTGCTTCTTGAAGTGGGAGGTGTCTTCCTGCAGACCCTTTTGGTCTTTCCTAGACTCAGGGCTGCACCAGGGCAGGTCAGCACCTGCTCACTGTTTGCCTTGTTTATCTTGTGTTTTGTGGGAAAAACGCAGCTGTTAGATTCTTCATACAAACTGATATTAACAGCGGTCACCTCATGCCAGGGGTAAGACTTCGCATATGTTTTATTTTACAGCTTTCTATGCTGCTTGTGGCAAGCGATCATCGGGTCACACGTCCTAAGAAGCCAATCACATTGGCCCTTCTGTGGCCTTCTGAAGTCTTAAAATAAGGAGACATATGTACTTAGCTTCAGAAGGTCCCGTCTGATTGGATCGTACTTTCTGATCTCTAATTATAATGTGGCCATCCGTTTTCATTATACAAGTGGCAAAATGCAGCGAGATGGTTTCAGGTGTCAGGGAAAAATAATGAAGTTTTCTTTCCATAAATCACGTGGAGAAAACCTTTTAGGGCTTTATATTCTTTTAATGGCTTTATAATTTAAAATTCCCAGTTATATCACTTTATCTTTATGAATGTGTTTTTTAAAAAGCCTAACCGTGCTTGTTTCGTTATAAATTACAATTTTATGAGCATTAGAAATGCAGACTTGCAAATTTCTGCTCATGTTTGTATGTGAGCACACTTGAGCACTGGCAGATGTTCTGTGATCAATAAGGCACGATTTATATACATTATCCTGAAGTGTCGTTGGCGGGAAGCGTTGGTTGGCAATATTCAAATCATGGTTGAACGTGAGTGACAGAGATCAAGAAGACAGTTACTATCCACATGGCCGTTGTGGCAGGCTGCATTGATTGGAATTAGCATGCTTGGCTCAACATGACTCTCTAAGACTGGGGGCTCGAACTGGGAGTTTAATGTTGCTTGAAGTAACCTCTGGGCTTGCTTCTATGGCTATGAGATGGCAAGTAATCTTGCATCATTTGGTAAAGTTTGCTACCAGAGTAAGTTCAGACCCAGTAAAAGAGCTGAAATATTCTGCTTGCCTTTGAAGTTAATAGAATAGATGAAGTTTTTCTTCTGACATCTAGTAATGTCAGCCAAGAATAGAGACCAATGTAATGTATGAAGCAGTTTTTAAAAATCTCTCTCTCTCTCTATTTATTTTGTGTGTATGGATGTTTTACCTGCACAATATGCATGCTGGGGTCAAGAAAGACTAGAAGAGGATGTCAGATCCTCTAGGACTGGAGTTACGAATAGCTTTGACCTGCATGTGGGTGCTGGGAATTGAACCCAGGTCCCCTGGAAGAGCAGCCGATGCTCTTAACTGTTGAGCCATCTCTCTAGCGCCTATTAAGCAGATTTTGTTTTTTCTTTTTTTCTTTCTTCTTTCTTTCTATTTTCTGTTCTTTCTTTCTTTTTTCCTTCCTTTCTTCCTTTTTTTTTCTTTTTGGAAACAGGGTCTTTCTATGTAGCCCTGTCTAGCCTTGAACTCATCACAGCAACCCCCCTGCCCCAGCCTCTTGAATGCTGGGATTGCAATAGTTCATCCCCAAATGTGGCTTAAGTATCTTAGATTTATGTTATTATTTCATCTGAGGCCAGTGGCTCTCATCCTCAACTGCTGTTAGAACTGCTTGGAGAACTTCTGTGTGACACCGAACAAGGCACCATGCCAAGGCAATTGGACCAGAGTCTTGGGGCAAGGGTGAGTCTAGGACCCTGGGATTTAAAAGCAATAAAGCAGCAAACACACAGGTGTTTTCCGTATGTATCTGGGAAACAGAACTTCCGATAATCTTGCTAAAGAGACCTTCAAGTTGTCCAACAAGTTTGTAATGAAATCATTTCTATCATAGTTTTGTTGTAGCTAAAGTACAGGAAGTCCTTTAAAAATTAATCTCTGAAAGATAAAAAGAGGGCGTAACTTGAGTTGCCCTCCATATGTTCTGAACCTTCACAAATACAGCTGAGCTCAGTCCTGGATATCTGGGAGTATCTAAGGTGGTCAGTCCACGGAGATGACGAGGCTCTGGGGTCTCAGTTATTCCTTGTTTTCTGACTCCTTGTGAGGACAGTGGCATCTTTTGAGGGGCTCCCTGAGTCACAAGAATCTAGGGTGAAATTGAATTTAGGAATCAAGTGTTGAGTGACAGCCCCATTTCATGCTGATCCTGACTAAGGACTGTGACTTGTGACCCAGGAACAGGTGAGAGAGAGTACAGAATCTTGGCTGTGCAAACCCAAATGCTCTGCATTGCAACCTGACCGTTGCACAGATCCAGAGGACATCAGTTGACTTCTTGAGCCTTACTCTCCTAATCTTAGCGACCAGGGACTCTGGTGCTACCTTTGCATCCCTACAAGGCGTTTGTGAATGTCAAATGCATGAGATGAAAAAAACGTTCATATTTTATTGAGGTAAAATATGTCACAATCTTATCATAGTTTTACTTAAAAATTTAAATTAACACACAAAATGTGTGTGCAATGGGGCTGGAGAGTTGGCTTAGCAGTCAGGTTGACTGACAAATTTGATTCCTAGCACCCACATGGTAGCTCACAGCCATTTGTAACTCGAGTCTCAGGCAATCCAACTTCATCTTCCGACCTCCTCAGGCATCAGGTTCAGCCTGGAAGTGGTATATAGACATACATATAGGAAAAACACTCTTATCCATAAAATAATAAAATAAATCTAGTAAGCTATAAATGGATAAATGGGTATGTTTTAACTCATGTATATATTAAATTAAATGTTCTTTTTTTTTTTTTAGTTTTTCAAGACAGGGTTCCTCTGTGTAGCCCTGGCTGTCCTGGAACTCACTCTGAAGACCAGACTGGCCTCAAACTCACAGGGATCCGCCTGCCTGCCTCTGCCTCCCAAGTGCTAGTATTAAAGGCGTGCACAGCTGCCACCCAGCTAAATATTTTTTTTAATTAAAAAATAATTGCATTATTTCCCCTTCCCTTTACCCCATTTGACCCCTCCCACATACCCACACTTCTCCTTTTTTTCTTTGTTATTATTACATATACGTAGAAATACCCACATCTAAATAGAATCTGCTGAGTCCATTTCATGTTGTTTGTTGTACGTGCTCTCAGCAGTGACCACTGGTATTGGATGATCAATCAGAAGGGCTTGTCCCTGCAGAAGACTGCTTCTTCCATCTCAGTGTTCCTTAGCTACCTGTAGTCTTTTCCTAGGGTTGGGGCCCTGTGAGATTGTACCCTTCCCTGTTAGTCTGTCTATTGGAGTTGTACTTATTCAGGTCATGTTTAGGTGGCCATGCCGTTGAGGTATCATTTTTGGAATAGCTGGTATGCAATTGTTATGGATGGCCACCCTCCTCTGCAGCAGCTCACTTCCTGCCCCTATCTAACTAACACCCACTAATGAGTCTTCCTCGTGTCTGGGTAACTACCATTCTTTTCTCAGATTCCTACAAGACTGGCTTTTAAAAAGTCCATATGTGCAGTACTTATCTTGCTGTGCCTGGCTTACTCCGTTTAGCATATTGATTTCTGTTATCATACATGCTGTCACAAGTGACAGGATTTCATTCCTTCGATGGCCTAATACTCTGTTGTTTATAGATAGCGTGCATTCTTTAACTATTTGCCAGTTGTTTCCACTTCTTGGCTGTGCTGCACTAAGAAGAGGATTAACGCATTTCATTGATACATTGTTTTTACTTCCTTTGGGTCCGTACCCAGCAGTGGACTGGTAGATCACAGCTGTATTTTGAGTGTGTTGACAGACTGCCATGCTGGCATCATAATGGCTGTGCTTATGCTCCTATCTACAAACAGGACGCCAAGGTGCCCTTCTCAGCCCCCCCCCCCAGAGGCTATCTTTTGTCCTTTTGATAACAGCCTGTCTGACTGAAGTGAGGTGGTATCTCCCTGTGGCTTTGATTTGCATTTCTGTGATGGTTGGTGATATGGAGCATTTTTTTAAAATGTACCGGGTGGCTATTTGTTCGTCTCCTTTTGAGAACTGTCTGAGAGGCCTACTGCCCACTTTTTTACAGACAGGTTATTTGTTTCTTTATTCATTGATTGATCCGTTGCTACTGAGATGGCAGAGCCTTATATGTGACATTAGCTGCTTGTCGGATGTGCGCTTTGCAAGTCTTTGTCCTACCTGGAAGCTGCCTTTCTGCTGTGTTGACTGTTTCCTTTGCAGCACAGAGGCTTGGGACTTAACACAACCCCTTTGAGCTACTTTGCTTTGTTTCTTGTTGTTTTTAGAATCTTGTTCAAAAAAGACCTGCCTGGTGTGGAATATTTGTGCACACTGTAAAAATGTTGTCTCTGCCTAAGGCACCTTCTGATTGGTTTAATAAAGAGCTAAATGGCCAATAGCTAGGCAGGAGAGGATAGGCAGGGTTTCTGGGGAGAGAGAAGAGGAGGAGGAATGTAGGTGTGCAGATTTCGCCAGAGGCTCAGAGCAAGATCCTGAAGAGGGATCACTGAGTCACATGGCAGAATGAACAATAAGAAATATGGATTAATTAAGCTATAAGAGTTAGTTAGAAAGAAGCCTAAACTAAATGCCAAGCTTTCATAATTCTTAAGTCTCCATGTCGTCATTTGGGAGCTGGTGATCCAAAGGTAGTCCGACAAGAAAGCTTGCTACCCTAGCCCACTCTGAATCCTTCTCTGTTTTCTTCCTGTGGTTTCATAGTTTCAGGCATAACCTTTTAGTCTTTACTATTCTGAGTTTATTTTTGTAACTAGTGTACAGTAGGGGTCTAGCTTCATTCTTCTGCATGAAGACATGTACATTACCCCACACCATTTATTGACAGATGTGTTTTCTCCACTGTCTGGGACACCTTTCTGAATATTCTCTGGTTCTAAGTCTGAGTTTACTCCTGGCTTCTCCCTTCTGCCCACTGGGTCCCCATGTAGGTTTTCTGCCCACCGCATCTGTTTTGGTTAGCTTTGTCGTCCAGTGGTAAAGACGGTGAAGGTCAGAGGAGCCAGGGCATCTGTTCTGAGAAAAACTCTCGTAAAGAAATAGAGGATGGTGGAGGGGGGGGGTAGGAAGAAGGTGCTGATCTGGGAGAACTGGGGGGTGGTGTTGGTCAAGGGACAGTGTTCGAAATTCTCAAAGATTACACATGTTAGAAACTTCGTTGTTGCTGTTGTCTGAAGAGTGGTGTTAGCATCTTGATCAGGACCTCATCCCGTCTTGGATTCCTTGGATCACACAGACATTTCCACAGTATCGATTTCATTTTTTCTTTGTCCGTTTATTTAATCAACATTTGCAGTTTAATGGTAGAGGCTTCTCTCCTCTTTGGCTGAATTCATTCCAAGCTGCTCTACTATTAATTTAGATATTTCACAACTATGGAATAGCAACTTTACTGATTTTTATCCAATAGGGTTTTTTTTTTTCTAAAGTCTTTGTTCTTTTTAAGAATCTATACCTGGTCATGTCACCAGTAGACAGTCACAGTCTGACTTGCTGTTTTCCAATATGGATGCCCCCTTTTCTGTCCCTTGCCTAATGAATCAGGCTAAGACTTTTAGTACTGCTGTCATGTTCCATAAAGTGAAAGTTTTCATCTTTCCTCTGTTTGCCACAATGTCAGCGTCTCGCTTGCTAGTATGTAGCCATTGCCATGTGAGGCACAATGCACTTTTTTCTTTTCTTTTTTAATCTTTCAGTTTTCTTTATTTTTTTCACTTATTTTATTTTTTTAAAAAAGAAAACAAACTACCTTTTATCATTTTACATACCAATCCCAGTTACCACTCCCTCCCCTCCTCCCATCCTCTCACCCCCACCCCCATCCACTCCCCAGAGAGGGCAAGGCACATTGCTTGAGGAAGGACCAAGGCCCTCCCCACTATATCCAGGCTGAACAAAGGCATCCATCCAAAGAGAATGGGTTTCAAAAAGCCAGTACAAACAGCAGAGACAAATCCTGGTGCCACTGCCAGTGGCCCTGCAGTCTGCCAGTCATACAATTGTCACCCTAATTCAGAAGGTCTAGCTTAGTACTATGCTGGTTCCTTCCCTGTCCTGCCAGAGTTGGTGAGCTCCCATTAGCTCAGGTAGACTGTTTCAGTGGGTATCCCCATCATGGTCTTGACCTCTTTGCTCATATTTTCACTCCTCCCACTCTTCAAGTGGACTTTGGGAACTTAGCCCGGCGCAATGCATTTCTATCTAACTGATATTAAGTTGTTTTCTTTTTCTTTTTTTTAAAAAAATTTATTTATTTATTCATTTATTATGTATACAATATTCTGTCTGTGTGTATGCCTGCAGGCCAGAAGAGGGCACCAGATCTCATTACAGATGGTTGTGAGCCACCATGTGGTTGCTGGGAATTGAACTCAGGACCTCTGAAAGAACAGGCAATGCTCTTAACCTCTGAGCCATCTCTCCAGCCCCTTAAGTTGTTTTCTTTTAATCATGATGAGATCTTGAATTTTATCACCTGCATTTTCTGCATCTATTGAGATGAACGTATGTTTTGTTGTTGATCTAGTATAATGTGTTTATTAATTTGTGAATGGCAAACTATCCTTGTGTCCCTGGAATGACTCTTCCTTGATCATATAAGCAACCTTTCTTAGTTTGTGTTTGGATTCAACTGCAGGGATTCTTTTTTATTATTATTATATTATTTATTTATTTATTTATTAAAGATTTCTGTCTCTTCCCCGCCACCGCCTCCCATATCCCTCCCCCTCCCCCAATCAACTCCCCCTCTCTCATCAGCCCGAAGAGCAGACTGGGTTCCCTGCCCTGTGGGGAGTCCAAGGACCTCCCACCTCCTTCCAGGTCTAGTAAAGTGAACATCCAAACAGCCTAGGCTCCCACAAAGCCAGTACGTGCAGTAGGATCAAAAACCCATTGCCATTGTTCTTGAGTTCTCAGCAGTCCTCATTGTCCGCCATGTTCAGCGAGTCCGGTTTTATCCCATGCTTTTTCAGACCCAGGCCAGCTGGCCTTGGTGAGTTCCCGATAGAACATCCCCATTGTCTCAGTGTGTGGGTGCACCCCTCGCGGTCCTGAGTTCCTTGCTCATGCTCTCTCTCCTTCTGCTTGCAGGGATTCTTTTTAATCCCAGCACTCAGGAGGTAGAGGCAGGTGGCTCCCTGAGTTAGAGGCCTTTCTGGTTTACAGAATGAGTTCTAGGACAACCAGGGCTACACAGAGAAATCCTGTCTCGAAAAACAAAAACAAAAAAAAAAAACCAAGACTTTGTATGCCTATTTTCACCTAGGATATTGGCCTCCAGCTTCACTCCTGTTTACATTTCCACATGTACAGTTCAGGGGCATTAAGTTCATGTACGCTGTTGGGCAACCATCTGCCTCCATCTTCCCAGAGAAAAGTTTGGCTATTGGATGCTCACACTCCAAGGCTCCTTTCCCTTAGCCTCTTTCAATCACCGTTTTGTGGCTCTCTGAGTCCAGCTTTTACATATAAACAGAATCATATTGTATTTACTCTTTTGTGGTTGACTTACTACTGTGCTCATGACATCCTCACGCTTCGCCTCTGTGGAGCGTGTATCAGCATCTTGACCTACTACTGTGTTCATGAAATCCTCACGGTTCACCTCTATGTAGTGTATATCAGTATCTCTTCTTTGGAAAGGCGAATAGCTTATTTGGTTTTTTGACGTATGCACTTTATCTCATTTGTCTCATTGATGTATTGGACATTTGCATAGTCTCTACCTTTTGGTTACTGTGAATAGTGTTGCTATGGACACATAATACTAATACGTCTTTGAGTGTATTTCCTGTTCCAGAAGTGTCACTGCTGGGTTATATGGCTGTCAGGACTAACTTTTCCAGGAGCTTCCACAGTGCTCCCCAGAACCTATACCAGCTAACATCCTGCCACCTTATGCCCAAGGACCTGCATTTCTCTATCGTCTCACCAAAGCTAATTATCTTGTTTCTTTTCCTCAGAAAATAATATGCATCCTGATAGCTGCGGGGCAGTACTGCAGGGTGGCTTTGCTTTAATGCTGGGGAACATCTTCTCACGTACGTATGGGTTGTGATGGATTTTATGTCACAGATGGTACAATCTGAGGATTACAGTGAACTTCAAATGTACTGATTACTTGGTTCAAGAAATCTTACAGATTTCCCCCAGCTGTTTCGGGAGTAAATCAGCCATGCTTTCTTGTGGAGCGTAGATGAGCTATACAAACCGAGAGCTGAACCATGCACGCAGTGGGGAGAACCACGCAGCGTTTGCCTCATTCTCCTCACCCATAAAACCGAGGCACAATCCTGCCTCACTGAGTTGCTTCAAGGATGAAGTGAGGCAGTGTGTTTCAAATGCTTAATGGATACAGATGCTCCTCCATTGTGATGGGCTTGCTGCTTGGGAGAGCCTTCAGAAATGGAAAATATGGATAGGAAATGCATGTAGTTTACCTAGCCCACTGAACCTGAGCGATCAGCAGCACAGTGCGCCGTGGAGTATAAAGATTGATTAGAATTCAAAGCACAGTTCCTGCTGAATGGCTACCACTTCCACACCACCGCCAGACTGAGAAATCATGACATTGAACCATTGTACGTTAGCGCTCATCTGAATACAAGGCATGTTCACTGTTATTTGTTCTTAGGGCGGTTGGGTGGGTGGGGTGAGCATCACGACTGGGCAGGGTCTTGAGAGGCAGAGGAAGAAGCAGAAAGAGGATGCTGAGGAAAAGAGGCCATTTGGTGTAGGCATGAGCTACGCTTATGTAACTGGTGATGTTGCTTGTGGTGTGGAGACGGGAGGTAATGTCGTGGGGGAGGGCGTAGATGCATCAAGAAGTGTGGGCTTCTGAGGGCAGTGTGGGACCACGGACTGTCCAGTGTTGGGAATGCTGGGATCAAAGGCAGCCGGTGCTTATTGTTCTTCCCAGACAGGCATGCCCCTCGGGCCATACTATCAGTACTCCATCCCTCAGACTTTGATCTTGACCATTGCCAGTGTTTGCCTTTTGGGGAGTACCTTGGGTATTTACAAAGTGCCGTGCAATCAGTTTCATTAGCTGAGAGATAAGATTAATTAGCTGTGGGAGGCGAGTCAGACCTGGACTTGGCCTTGAAAACCTCAGGCGGGAAAGCGAGCTACTCTGGGGTGCCTGGGGTGGGTGGTGGCTTTCCTGTGAGTCTCTCAGAGTCTGTGGCTTCCTCTACCTGGAAACTGTGGGACACCACAGGAGAGTCCCCCAGGGGAGACTCCCCCACAGGAGAGCCCTGGAGCTTGCCTTAGAGATCAGCCTCCTCTGAGAGGGCTGGCAGTGTGTCTTCTACAATCCGCGGGGAAAGCCCTGGCATAGCAAGCAAGGCTGGTCTGAGGGAAGCCAGGAACCACCTGCTATCCTATGTTAGCATATGTGAATGGCTGTTTCCAGTGGAAAGCAATGCAAGTTCCTCTGAACTTTCTGCTCCTCAGCCATGACTTGTTCTCTCGGAACCAGCGTTTCCATGGCCATTCAGGGTTCTGTCTTGAGAAGTGACTATTAGTGACACTTGGGAAAAGGGAAATATCACTGAGTTCCTAAATGTATTGTTTGAATTTATTTTTGCTTGTGTGTGTGTGTGTGTGTGTGTGCCTGTGTGTGTGTGTATGTGCAAAGGAGAGAAAGCATGTGTAGATCAGGATGTCTTCTTCAGTGGCTTCCTCACCTTATTTACATCTGAGACAGAGTCTCCCGCTGGACCTGGACATTACCACTTGAGCTAGGCTGACCAGCCTGTGAGCCCCTGGGATCTGTCTGTTTCTGCTCTCTCCCCTCCACAGGCTCTGGGGGTGCTGGCATATGCCTCCACATCTAACTTTATATCAGAGTGATAGGGATTGGACTTAAGTCTTCATGTTCAAACAGCAAGCATCTTTACCACTGTGCCATCTCCACAACCCCATGTTTGCTTTTCTAAGCTTTTCTCTTCTTGCTAAGTGAAGAACTCCAGCAGGCCCGTGCACGGCAAACATGGCACTCAGAGGTTTTGCCTTTTATCCTTCTCCCTCTTGTTAAAAACCACTAGATTACATTCCTAAAGCCAGCCCAAGGTCCATTCTCTTATCTGACCACTGATTCATTCCTGAGACAAAACACCAAGGTCCAACAATCGAAATTCATTATTTAGCTAATCTGTCCAATCACGATTTACCAGCTCACCCTAGCACAGACTCCTCCTTTTTCTCCTTAAAAACCCACTCCCGCAAAAGACACCTGTTTGCTTGCTTGCTTGCTTGTTTGTTTGCTCTGGGGTAATACATCCTCTCTGTGCTGAAAATTTGGTGTCTGGTATGTACTGCGCCAACTCCAAGGAGCTGACCCCTTACACTAAGACCTCTACTTCAGCTTATATACTTAATTATTTTTTTTTATGTGTGTAGGGGCTGAAGATGTGGCCCAGAAGTTAAGAGCACAGGCAGCTCTTCCAGAGAACCTAGATTTGATTCTCAGCGCAAACATCTGGAACTCCAGTCCCAGGGACCCTGATACCTTCTTTGGGCCTCAGACAAAAATCCAGACAAAACACTCACGTTCAAAAAATAAACATAAGGGGGAAAGTTTTTAAACTTGTGTGTGTGTGTGTATAAGATGTGTATGTGTGTGTGTATATGATGTGTATGT
>JABTXL010004176.1:501007-524009 GCA_025134845.1 Neodon shergylaensis
GTGTGTGTATATAAGATGTGTATGTGTGTGTGTGATGTGTGTGTATATATAAGATGTGTATGTGTGTGTGATGTGTGTGTATAAGATGTGTGTGTGTGTATATGATGTGTATGTGTGTGGTGTGTGTGTGAGAGAGGCATGAGTGTGCCCTGGTGCGTGTGTGGAGGTCAGAGGACAACTCTGGGAGTCACTTTTCTCCTTCCACTTCCAAGGCTCAAACTCAGGCCACCAAGCGTTCATGGCGAGCGCTTTACCTGTGGAGACTTCTCACTGACCCCTCAGTTTATGTTTTCTTTAATTCTATACTTAACTTGGTAGAAAATCCATTCTAACTAAATAAATGTCTAAATTAAAGCCTCACCGCGATGACTACCACGTTTGTTAACGACCGTTGCTCTGGAGAGCTCTGAAGTTTCCAGGTCCGCAGACTGTGCACAAACAGTCACGCGTGTGCCAAAGGACTTCCAAGTGCCATCCACTCAAGGGTCCTTTCTACAAAGTGGTGCCCTTTGGGAATGTGCCTGACACTCTAGTACCTGCCGCCCAGCAAGACAGAAACCACTGTAGGTGTTTCTTGCAGAAGGGGATTTAATAAGAACAATTAGTTGCTTCTTTAAAAAAGGGCCAAAGGAGAAAAACTCAGGGAGGTGACCATCATTGCTCAGGTTGGCCGCTGCAATCTAACTGTGAGACCTACTTTCCATAGCTCGACACAAAACACACACAATGGCATCTTTGGAGGGTCTTTGTCTCGCGATGTTACGTCAAGGCATTCATAAAACCCTTTCAGGTCCTTTGCATATATACTATGACTCCTAGTTTTGTGCTTTTATTTATGGAACGTTTGTGAGAACATGTGTGTCTCTGTGGATTTCTTGAGTTTTCTTCAGCTCTTTTTCTTGTTTGGAGGTTTTGCCTATTCTGATTTGTTCCCATTTTGTTGTTGTTTTATCTTACCTTATTTTATTATTATCCCTTAGAGGCCTTTTTGTTTTTTAAGGAGAGACAGAAAAGCTGTGGATCCAGATGGGAGGGTAGGTGGAAAGGAGCTGGGCAGAGGTAGGGAAACCATAATCAAAATGTATTGTATGAAAAAAAGTCTATTTTCAGGAAAAGAGAAAAAAGAGTCATAGGAAATTGTTGTTCATGGCCACAGCACCAGGTTGGTAAATAGAGAGGGGAAGCTTAACTTTGCTGTGAAACATCACATCTGCTGAAGCCCGAAGATCCCGATCTCACACAGGGCATGTAATTGGCAGACCGTGTTCATTAACAAGAACTATGGAGGGGGGAGGAAGGAGGAGGAAAAAGGGAGGGGAGGAGGGATTCTGGGGTATGTGGACCAGGCTCATAGCCCTGAGAAATGGGGAAGATCATTGGAACATGCAAGAAGGTAAACATGGTTGCAAAATAACAGCCAAAAGAAACATGGGCTAATAACCCCATTTCCCACATGAAGACACGGAGGGAGGAATGGGAACCAAGTAGCTTGCGGGAACCAGCGTGGAATTCAAAAGTCAGTGTGTCTTCTCGCAGACCCACGGTTTATTCACACTTATCCTGGGAGTACCCGTCATGTGGCACATCATCCTCAAACCTAATCAACTTCCTTGGCTTTGCTTCTCAGCTCACAGTTTTTAAAAGGATTGCTTGGGACCTTATTATTTGGTGGTGCTTCAAAATTTTCTGTCCTTTTCAGCTCCTCCCAAAAAGTATAATCAGACCAGCAGGCAAGTGGAGGATGAAAAAGGCCGGAGGCAGAGCCCCTCTCCAATTCCTGCTGGCACCTCATCTCCACAGCTGTGACCTCTACTAGATCCTGTCTACACTGGCTTCTGGTGATGCTGTTCTCCCCCCTGTTCCCTAGGTCTCCTGACGGTTTCCCACTCTTGCTGGTATCTGGGTTTCATCATTCCTGATTTTAGTAACACCCCCAACTTTTGTCATTAATTTTATCCCTACTGAGTGCATCTTAGTTATCCACTGCTGATGTTTCCAAGCGATGTCAGAATCCCTCACAGACATGAGTTGGTTATTTGCTCCAGTAAGGGGAAGTATCACATTGATGGGGACCTGATGGGGTCTCATGAGAGAATAATGTAGAGTTAGGAGTCAGAGTTCAAATGGTTTTGAGATGGGTCTACCAGCTAAAGTCTCTGATTAGATGGGCACTGTTTATGAGAAAACTGTTTAGGGTTGGGGGAAATAACAAAGAGGGAAGATTTTTAAAATAAGATCCAATGAATAGTTATTTGAAAGGGGAGCAGGTTTGCCCAGGGGAATCATCTCTGTGCTAAGAAAACAGAACCAACAGGATACGTATGTTCGCGCATGAGTACATGCAGGAATGAGTGGGTAGGGGTGGCAGGAGGAGGGAGACTGAGTGATCCTGAAGAAATGGACTCACACTGTTACAGAGATTGTTGAGTCTAACAGCTGTGGCCAGCCTGGGAAGAGCTAAGGTGGACACTCCAGTCTGGAGGCAGCCTCCTGCAGAACTTGTGTTCCTCAGAGAGATTACCCTTTTCCTGAAGGCTTTCAACTGATGGATGACACGAGCCCCACCTACATTACAGATCTCTTTTTCTAGGACACCATGGGGTTAAATGTTAATCTCATATGAGAAAAATCTGTGTACCAACATGCATAGGTGTTTGAACAAATTATCTATGCATTAGGACTAGCCATGAATGAGGAGAAAATATTTGCAAAGCATATATCAGATCAAGGACATATCTAGAGTATAAAGAACACTCAACAATAAGAAAAATTACAATCCAATAAAGATTTGAACAGACACATCACAAAGATGAACAGGAGCACTTCACAAAACAGGCTCAGCATGTAAGCACATGAAAACAAGTTCTCAGCAACATTAGTCACCAAAGAAGTACAAAATAAAACCACAATGAGATGCTATCACACACCTATTAGAGCAGCAATATTTAAAAGCTTGATCTTGTCAAGTGTTGGTAAGGACGATGGAGGAACCGGAATTCTCTGACTCTGCAGACAGGAGCATAAAACGGTACAACCACTTTGGAAAGGAGTTTGCAGATTGCTTAGAAGTTGGTGTCTTTATTTCTTTGCTGGTTGTTTTGATGAAATACTCTGGGAAAAGCAACTTAGGGTGGAGCTATTTTAACTTTCAGTTCCAGGTGACAGTCTGTCACTACAGGGAAGTCCCAGTGGCAAGGGCAAGACAGCTGTTCACATCACATCCATATAAGCAAGCGAGACCATCGAATGGATTGTGCCTGCTCTCAGCTAGCTTTCTTGACTCTCACACGGTTCAGGATCTAGGGAATGGTGCCACCCTCTCTGGGCAGCTATTCTTAATGTAATCAATACAACCCTCTATAGGCATGCTCAGAGGTCCTGTTCCTGGGTGGTTTTAGATTTCCTTAAAGTGGCAATTAGCACCAACTTTCACACTTGGCTGCATACCATATGCAACTTTAAGTCTTATATATTTACCCAAATAAAAGGAGATATATATTCCTAAGGCACACCTATGATTGTTTGTAATCATCTTTTTGGCAACAGGGCTTTTAAAACCTTTTCTGCTTGTGTCCCTTTCTTGCCTGAGAAATTATATAGCCCTGGGTATATAGATTTAGGATAGATATACAAATTAAAAATTTACTGATAGTAAATTGCCGATTTAATTTAGGTCTTGGCAGATGGCTCCGTCAATAAAGGGTTTGTCTTGCATGCGGGCCTAAGTTCCATCCTCAAAAACCACATACAATGCTGGGCATGTCCACCCCTTGCTGGACACTGCAGCAGGAGAGCCAGCCCCACTCCCTCATGGGAGAGAGCATCCTACATGTACTCAGCAGTGAGGGCCCTGCCCCTTACCACAGGCATGAGAAAGCTGGCCCCCTTGGCATGGGTCTAGGAGAGGTGGCTCAACCCATTGCCTGAGGGGGTTAGTCACAGTGGCCCAGCCTGACCAGCTCAGCTAACACCCAGGCCCACATCCTGGACTTTGGGTTGACTCACCCTAACATCTACCCCATCTGTGACCCACTCAAGCATGTGAAGAGACGGGTTCTGTAGCTGCAGGAGCTCTATGACTCCAGGCATCATCAGGGTATCCAAGAGGAGTTGTGGTGAGGGTCCAGTGATGATGGTGTGCCAGAGGCCAGAGGCCTTGAACCAGGCCAGAGACTCATTATAATGAACATCTGTGGGGCTGATTGGACAAAGGGTACAGGTGTGACACACCTCAGCCCCCAGTGCCACTAGAATGACTGAAGAGGTGTTGGAGAGGCAGGAAAGATGGTGGGATGAGGTGGTTTTTTTGTCTGTTTTGTTTCTAATTAATTTGGGGGAGGTGTTGGGGGGTGTTGCAGGGAGGAGTGTATATGGACAGACTGGGAGGTGAGTGGGATTGGGGTGCATGATGTGAAATTCTCAAAGAATCAATAAAGAATTACGTTATATTAAAAAAATGCTGGGCATGGTGATGCCAACTTGTAATCCTCACACCAAGGAGATGGAGACAGGAGGACCCGGCTTGGCCTGAGCTCCAGGACAATGAGATCCTGTCTCATCCCTGGGGTTGTCCTCTAGCCTCCACATGCACCCGCTCACATGTGTACATGCGTTTGCATGCACACACCCACCTGCACACACGCAAACACAAAGGCACTAAAAGTGAATGTTAAAGCATTTGGTTTTCACATAACTTTACCATTATATCAAAGATGAAAGTAAATTTGCACAAGATAGATATGATTGTTTATTTTTACATGAAGAGTATAAATCTTGGCTGAATATTTAATACTGCAAGACAAAGCATCATTAGCATTTTTTAAGAGTTGATTGGTATTTTGGTTTTCTATGTGTTAATGATGAGAATGTATTTTGTGTGTGTGTGTGTATATATGGACAGGAGTGTGTGTTTAGGGCCATTTTAGACATTCTATCTTATATCCAAGCCCCACATCATCTAATGATATTATGATAATCATATTATGAAACTGAAACCAACAACTCAGACAGAAACTTTAAGAAATACAATGAGAGATACATACCTGCTGAAGGATGATTAGAAAGCAGTGAGCCCTGAGCCTTGCTTTCTACATAGAAACTGTTTCTATGAGAGTAGAAGACTGGTTCTGTACATTGAAATCATGGTGCTCCATGTGCACAGCAATCTTGGATCTGAGCTGCAGCGTTTCGCGGGAGTTTTGTTGAGGGGTCAGCATACACACACCAAGTGCTCATATCGCGTGTTCAGAACTAAGGCTGCAGTAGGGGGTCACATGATCCCAGATGGCGGAGTGCCTCCGGAAGCATTTCAGATTGCTTACATGTTTTATTTTGAACTGTCAGTTGCGGTGTGCTCAGCAACCTTTTATTCTCACTGTTTTCCCCAAATCCCCATATTTGTGGGTTCACAACTCAGTTTAAGAGGCCAGCCTTCAGACAGCCCAAGTGTCCACAGCAGGACGCTGAAGAAGCAAGCCACCATGTCAGTACTCTAGTAAAGCGAGCAAAGAGGAGTGGCCATGGCGTCCAGGAGCGATTCGGAAGCTCAGAGTAAAAGGGGAATGAAAAACAAAACCTGATTTGAAAACCTAGACTATAGATTTTACATGAATAAAACTGGGAAGTGCAAAGTTATTACCGTGACAGAAAGTAGGGCTGTGGTTGTTTGGGGGCTGAGTGGTGCAAGAGGGAGGGATGACTGTGAACACCGGAAACCTTAGGCAGGGAGGATGTGTTGCTAGTGGAGACGGTTTCATAGGACATGACCGTATATCAAAACTCTGGTCAAATTATGCATTTTAAATACGTGTAGCTTATATTTCAGTTTACATCCCCGCGCCCCACAAATATCAGCAAACTAAAGCTGCTCTTTGCTCAGATCAACTTTCTTCCCACAGCTAGCACCATTGCTGGAAAACCTTGGCCCCACTCTTTGTTCCAATATCAGTGACAAAGCTCCTTCCTCTTCCACCTTCAGCCTGAACACTTCCCACAGCTGGCTGGCTCAGCTCTGCCTTCGAGGCTGCAGGGAATCTAGAAGAAACTGATGGGGTATCGCTATGGCTATGGGTAGAGGCCTCGTGTTAGGAGTCGTTGATCAGCTTATAATGGGACTCCGTATTTTTTTGTGTGTGTGTGTGTGTGTGTGTGCTTTTATTTGGTTATAGTTTGATGTTTTACTTTTTTCTTTTTGGGTGTGGTTTTATTTTGTTTTCTTGGTTTTATTTTTGTTTTTGTTTTGTTTTGGAGAGGGCTACTGTTGTTGTATTGGGTTTTTTGTTTTTTGAGAAAGAACCGAAAGTTGGGTGGGGAGGGAGAGGAACTGGAAGAACTTGAGGGAGGGGAAGAATATAACCAAAATATTTAAATTTAAAAATTGTTTTAAATAATAAAACATATTGTAACAAAAAAGAAAAATAATCTTTTCTTTTCTTTTCTTTTCTTTTCTTTTTTGTTATTTTGTTTTTCGAGACAGGGTTTCTCTGTAGCTTTGGAGCCTGTCCTGGAACTAGCTCTTGTAGACCAGGCTGACCTCAAACACACAGAGATCCTCCTGCCTCTATCTGCTGAGTGCTGGGATTAAAGACATGCCCCAACACCGCCCTGCTGAAAAATAACTTTTGTCTTACAATATATTCTGGTATGGTTTTCCCTCCTCCATGTCTTTCCAGATTCTCCCCACCTCCCCTCCCATCTAACTCCATTGTTTCTTTCTCTATCATTTTAGAAAACAATCATAGTTAAAAAAAGAAACAAATGAGAGTAAAATAATAATAACAAAGAAAGAGCATGAGAAACACATATACACTCAGATACACACATACATAGACAGACACACAAACCCCAAACCCATAAAAATAGAAAATCTGAAATTGTAATATACAAACAAAAGGCCTATAAGGTTATTAAAAAATGCACAAAGTAATATGAGACAAAAAAAAACCCTCCAAAGATACCATTGAGTTTGTTTTGTGTTGGCCATCTACTGCTGTTTGTTGGCAGACTTTTCCTCCCACTAGTTCCCAAATAATTGACATGGAAACTTAATATTACTTATAAAAGCTCAGCCAGTAGCTCAGGCTTGTTACTAGCTAACTCTTACATTAAATTAACTTCTATTTCTTATCTGAGCTTTGCTATGTGACTTAGTACCTTTTCTCAGTACAGCATGCCCATCTAGCTTACTCTCTGTCTGTCTGGAGACTCCTCTGACTCTGGCCTTCTTCTTCCTAAGATTCTCTCTGTGTTTAGCTGTCCCGCCTATACTTCCTGCCTGGCTACCAGCCAATCAGCTTTTTATTAACAATGAGAGCAACACATTTTCACAGTACACAGGATTATTCCACAGCAGCTGGACATGGAATCTGCCTTTAAATATGGTTTGTATACCTAGTGAGACTTGGTTGGAAAAAACAAATTTTTCCGCTGCAAGTGGTTACCAATTGTAGGTAGCTTCATGGTTAGGGATGGGGGTTTGTGTCTACTTCCTCTCTCATTGCTGGGACTGCTGCCACAGTCTCTGTGAGTTTATGTGCGACAGTCTTTCTGTGTCTGGAATATGTTGCTTCCTTGGTGTTTTCTCCGGCTCTTACAATTTTTCTACCTCTTCTCCTAGCTTTCTCAGCTCTGAGGGGTGGGGTTTGATGACAACATCCCACTTAGGAGTGAGTATCCCAAGGTCTCCCACTCTCTGCACACTGTCCAGCTGTGGGTCTCTGTATTTGTTCTCATCTACTGCAGATGGACGCTTCTCTGATGACGGCTGAGTGAGACACTGGTCTATGGGTAGAGCAGAATTTCATTGGAGGTCATTTTATTGCTGTGTTTCTTTAGCAAAACAATATTAAAATATTTTTATTAGCTTATGTGGTAGTTTGAATAAGTATGGCCCCCATAGATTCATGTTTTTGAATGCTTGGCTCACAGGGAATGGCACTATTAAGAGATGTGGACTTGTTGGAGTAGGTATGGCCTTTTCAAAGGAAGTGTGTCGCTGTGGAGGCGGGCTTGGAGGTTTCCTATGCTCCAGCCATGCCCAGGGTGGCACACAGTCTCCTGCTGCCTGTGGATCAAGATGTAGAACTCTCAGCTCCTTCTCCAGCATTGTGACTGCCTGCATGCCCCATGCTTCTCACCATAATAATAATGGACTAAACTTTTGAAACTGTAAGCCAGCCCCAATTAAATGTTTCCTTTATAAGAGTTGTCATGGTCATGGTGTCTCATCACAGCAACAGAAAGCCTGACTAAATAGCTTATAATAATTGTACCAGAGGGTAGGTTTCCTTGTGACGTTGTCAGATGTGTATATAGCACAGTTTGATTATAGTCACTATCCCAGTTTTCCTCTCTTGTCTCCCCCCTCTCACTTTCTTTCATCATCTTTCACATTCCAGAAACTCTCTATGTTAAAGTTCATGTACTTTCTTATATTCTAGATCCAAACATAAGAAAAAAAGCAACAACAACACATGAATTTCACATTTCACTCAACATGATGATTTCCAGGTGGATCTATCTTTTTTATTTTGTTACAAAGAATATAATTTCCTTCTTTGTAGCTAAATAATACTCCACTGTGTGTGTGTGTGTGTATACAAAGAAAAAAAAACACGAGAAAAAGCACACATATACATATACATTCTGAATGGCATTTAAAAATTTTAATTTCGGATTTTTGCTGCCAGTGTATAAAAATACACTAAAGTTTTGTCTGTTTGTCTTGTATCCTACACTTTTGTTGAATTTAGTCATCGATTCTAGCACAGAGAGGGAGAGCGAGGAAAAGAGGGAGAGGGAGAAAAAGAGAGGAAGAGAGAGAGAGGATGGTAACCAGAGACTTGTATGTGCTGAGCAAACTTATATCCCTGGACTATGGCCCTGATCTCCTACAGGCTTTGTTTTGTTTTTGTGTTTTCCATTTTCTACAACCAGATAATCATATCTTTTGTGACTAAAAATGGTTTTATTTAGTGTATTTTACTAGGCCAATTTTGCCTTTTCTTTCTTTTTACTCTAATTGCATGTGTCAGAGTTCCAGTACAATGTTGGATGGAAGTGGGGGCATATTCTATCATGTTCTGGATCTTAGGGATGCATTTAGTGTTTCAGAATTATGATGTTTTAATTCAATATATAGTTGTTTGTAGATATCCTTTATATGGCTGAGAAGTTTCCCTCTATTACTAGTTCACTGAGAGTTTGCTTAATTTATTTATTGATGTTTTGAGGTAGTCCAAGAATAGTATAGTCCAAGGTGATCATGAACTTGCAGAATGCTTCTGTTCCTGTCTCCCAGGTATTCGTATTTAAGCCTGTGCCACCATACCTGGGAAGAGTTTCATTTTCAGTAAGAAATAGATGCTTGATTTCTGTCAAATGCTGTTTCCTACATACACTGACATGATCACATGACTTTCACTTTTAATTTTTCTGTTATAAACTGTACTAATTTAATTACATTTTAAAATTTCAATGTATTCATTTATTTTGTACAAGTGTTTGTGTGTATATGTGTGTATGCGTCCATACCTGACATGCATGCTGTGGGAGTCAGCTCTTTATCTCCACCATGTGGGGATCAAACTCAGGTCATTAGGGTTAGCAGCAATCCCTCTTACCCACAGAGCCATCTTGCTGGTCCCTGATTTAATTGTGAGTGAGTCAAACCCATACTCCTGGTATAAACCTCTCTTTGTTGTGATAGAATATTCTTTTAGTGTAGTATTGGATTAAATTGCAGGATAATGCTAAAATCAGATGAGTTGTGAAGCCTTCTTTTGATCTGGGATTCCCCTCTGTATGCTGTGAATACCATTGGTGAATAAAGAACCTGCCTTGGCCTATTGGTAGGGCAGAATTTAGCTAGGTGGGAAAACTAAACTGAATGCTGGGAGAAAGAAGGAGTCAGGAGGAACCATGTAGCCCTGCCAGGGACAGATGCTGGAACTTTCCCGGGTAAGCCATAGCCTCATGGCGATACACAGATTAATGGAGATGGGTTAATTTAAGATATGAGTTAGCTAGAAATATACTTAAGCTATTGGCCAAACAGTATTGCAAATAATATAGTTTCTGTGTGATTTGAGTCTGAGCTGCCAGATGGTTGGGAAATGAACTAGCAGTCTATTACAATAAACTGGCATTTCAACATGTGCTAGCTAAATTCACATAAAACCTGAGAGTGCTTGGAAAGGAATTCTAGACACTAAAAAACAAAGTTTAGCTGCATTTTTTTCCTGGATGGGCTTTGCTTGCTGGTGTCATGCTGCAGCTCCTTTAAGAGAGGTTTTCCTGATTCAGTGGTATCAGAAAAAAAAAAAAGCCATGTGATTTTGAAACGGCAGCTTCCTGGACTGGACAAACTCTGATGAAGTCTGGCTATGGAGCATTTAAATGGGGTTGTGAGCAGAGTGCTACAACTTGCTTAATGGTAACACAGACCTTCTGCTCTCAGAGACCATGAACGACTTCTGCCACGTTGGACTGGGCAGAGCAAGCAGGCAGGGCCTTGTTTGCCTTAACAATACTGCCACTTAACTTTTTAAGAAGCGCTTCTGGTCAGAAAATAATTATAATTACATATATACAATAAAGATAGATTCAGACATAAAAGACCTCTAAACGAGACACAGTGTGTTTAAAAGATGTATGTAGGCTTAGGAAAGAGAAGAAAAAGAGTAAATAGACAGTAAATGTAATATAAAAGAGTACAGGTAGTCATAGATTAAAGGAGTAAAGATAATAAAATAAATATTAAACTTATAGAAAAAGTAATAGAATAAGAAAAATAAACCACATAAAGATGGAATATATACAGAGTGTCTGCATTATGTATGTTATTGTGTTTTCTTTGAATTTTTGTCTGTGAATGAACTAAGTACAGAGAGACATTTCATTGTATGGCTTGCTAACCTAAACCAACCTATATATTTTAAAGGTATGTTGATTCCAAAATTTGGGTCTTAGGATTTGTTGCTTTGGAAAAGAGGTTCTTCTTTTGTTTCCACAGAAGATGAGAACCCGTGTATTAATTCCAGACTAATGTGTGGTTTGATGTACCAAGACCCCCTAAAAAGTCACTGTGAACATACCCAAAAATACTTCACCCAACAAAAAACAGGAAGCAGTTTGGAGAGAACTATGCCCAAATTACCTAAATGAATGTTTATAAATGTTTGTTTACATTTAAAGGGAGTATGCTATAGAGATTTGCATTGGTATGGATCTTAGTTTCTTGATACAAATTCAAGATCAATTTTGTTATATATCTATTTCGGCTCTTGATTAAGGTATTGTGTTTGTACATCTCATTTAAAAATGTAATGTATAGTTAAGAAATACAGGTTAATAGATAAATTACATAGGCATGTTAGTTACATTTTCTAGATATATATAGATATATTTCTGTTAGATAAGTATTCTTCAAATCTTTCAGACACCTTCAGAATATGGCATTTAAATGTTTAAGAATTTAGGATTTTTCATGACAGTGAGACACATCTGCTCCTGGCACCACCAATTCCTTCAAGAGGAGAATGGGCATTGAAGAAGCTCTTTAAGGAGTTTGCTAGCCATTTGGGTAAGAAACTTCTCTTGCCTGTACTGCTTGATGCTATGCTATATGAACTGGACATGCAGGACCCACAGACAAATGACTGCTGGACTTGCCTAAAGGTTAGATGTATACTGTATTTTGATTATATTCATTCCCTTTGTCCCTATAACTCCTCCCAGATCCACTCCAGCTCTTTCCCAATTGTGGCTCTCACTTTTTTTAAGAGTCCACTGGTTTCAGTTTGTGCTGCTCATATACTCCTAGGTGTGGGGTTATCCACTGGAACACAGTCAAACTACCAAGAGGCACACCTTAAAGAAAACTGACTCCAAGGCTGGAGAGAGTACTCAGCACTTAGAAGCCTTAATGATCTTGCAGAGCAACCAGATTCAGTTTCGAGAACCCCTCAGACAGCTCAGAACCTCTTGTAACTCCAGTTCTAGGGAATCTAACCCCTCTTCCACAGGCATCTGGATGCTCACAATGTCCATGTAGACAATCAGGCACGCACACACATGCACACACACACACACACACACACACACACACACATTTTTAGGAGCATGTTTTAAAAATAGAAAACTGCAGGGGAGGCGGAGGTGGGGAAGAGACAGAAATCTTTAATAAAAAAAATAAAATAAAAATATAGAAAACTGCCTCCCCCCTTTTTCGGAGTCATCAGCTCTCAATAGCTCTTCAGGTAGGAGACCCACTATAGCTGTTACAGTCATACAGTACTCAATTGTGCTAATGTAGAAAAACACAGTAATTCATACCACACGGACATTTTCAGTGACTGCCTCTGACAAACGGGTGAGTGTGTTACTTGGTCAGATGCTGTGCTACTTGTTTATGGTGTAAGACAGTAAAGTCCTTAGAGAAGCAGAACAGGCTGCCTTACAAGAGACCTGTTGAGTTCCAGCTTTCAGGAACGACTCTGTCCTGAGGCCTCCACCGCAACTGTCTTGGGTCTTCCCTCTTGGAAGAAATAAGAACGTAATTTATTTTCCATTTTACAGGAGCCCCCAGTTGAGAGACTCTGGGCTTTGAATATTTTAAAGCGAGGATGAAACTGTTAAAGTGTTTGACTTCTTTAAAGATTGTGGGAATATGTTTTATAATGTGATAGTAACATGAAATTTGGGGGATAAACAAAAAAGGAAAGGTTATAGGTTAAATAGTGATGTGTTTGTAGGGGTAACTGTGCTGTTTAGTTTTAGTCAGTTTGATACAAGCTAGAGTCACCAGGGAAGAGAGAATGTTAATTGAGGAATGGCCTCTATCAGATTGCCCTATGGGCCTGTCTGTGAAACATTTTTCTCTACTAATGACTGATTTTGAAGGGCCTAGCTATGGGTGGTACCACCCCTGGAAGATGGTCCTGCATTATTTAAGAAAGCAAGCTGAGCAAGCCATAGGAAGCAAGCCAGTAAACAGTGTTCCTCCATGCTCTCTGCTTCAGTTCCTGCCTTCAGGGTCTTGTTACAGTCCCTGACTTCTTCCCTCAGTGACGGATTGTGACAGGGAAATTAAGCTAAATACACCCTTTCCTTCTTTCGGTCAATGTTCTATCACAATAGAAAGCATACTGAGCTAGCGATGCAGAGAATGGAGCAGGGACACGGCAGGGTTAGGTCTAGAGAAATATGCAGAATTGGGATATGGCCAGGAAAGCTATGGGGGCAGGGCAGGGGTTCAACAAAGCTTTTGGAGTGAGAAATGAACTTGGACATCTCAACGCCCATTTCACAGAAAGGAAACTGAGGTGCAGGTGGTAACTTCCCTGATTACAGAGTGAGGGTAAAAAACTTGGATCTTCTGATGCCATAGCCTTAGATTGATCTAAAGTTTCGGTAGATAAAGACCCCAAGAGATGCAGGAGAGCGAAGAGAACGCAAAGCCCACAGTCTGGAAAGTTCAGACACAGGTCAAGGAGTGAGCCATTTTTCATGGTTGAAATGTGAGAGGAAATTTGGAATACGGAGACCTTTTAACCCAGAATGTTCATACAATAGATGTAAGATAACCGCATTTGAGTTCAGCGCTAGAGCAAGTTATATGGAACCAGAGGCCAGTCTGGACCACCAGGAACCAAGAGTTGACCCACATCTGTAGGAAGCCCTGACAGAAGAAGGCTATCAGCCCTTTGACTGTGTCAAAAGCAAAGAAAGTTCTGAACTAGGAGACAGGGAGGCAGCAAATTTCTTTTGTCCTGTCGAGTTGCCAGATAAAATATGTGATTCCTGGTTAAACTCTAATTCCGCTTCAATATAAATATATCCTGTGTCTCATTCATAAAGACTATATAACATAATAATATACAAATCCCTAAACATTGCTTATGGCACATCTGAAATTCACTTTAACTGGATATCTTGTTTTGTTTCCTAAGTCTCGCAGCTCTACCATCACAGAGTGGTAAGAAACGCGACCCCTCCCTAGGGTGGTGAAGCTTCAGAAGGCGGTTAGCAGCCACGAGGAATCTCTCTGAGGCATCTCCACCCCGGACTGCCCTCCCACTAACATTCTGCTAGAATTTCACCTCCCCGGTTGAGTAAATAGGGTGCAGTTTTACAGCAGACTCGAACGTCCAGGCTCTTCACACATCTGCATGTTTACAGAGGAGAGCAAGTTCACAGGGGGTTGTGGAGTCTGCCGATGAGAGAGGACTGTTCCCAGCATGGAGAAGCTACGGGTGATCAAAGGCAGTCCAAGGCGGAGGGCCCAATACTTCCTGCCTCCAACAAGGAGCAACTGCCTCACCACTTAAAGAAAGGGTGTAGGCACGGTACATGTAAACACACACACAGTCAGAGTGTGTGAGAGATTCCTACAAGAGATTTTGATTCTCTATTAAATTAGTTCAGTCGTTGGAAAAGAAAAGCAGCCTGCTGCTGCAGGGGGATCTAGCATAGCGCTTATTGCTCTGCAGGCTGTAGCAGAGAACAAAGAGAAGGAAAAGACAGAATGTCCGGCCCGGGGCTCATGGCTGAGTGAACTGTGATAAGTCACACTGTGATATTTGATAACAGTGGTTGTTATGAAGCATGAGCATGAGAAGGCAGAACTGGAAGGGCCAATTTGGGGGTATTTGTACCATATTGCTCAGAGAGCAAAAAAATCCAAAAATACTGAACCTAGTAAAACCATTTAATAAAAAGAAAGAAAATAGAATCTGGAATGCCAGCAAACCTCAGGAAATACATGTGCATACTTGTGTCCCCTTTTCTGAGAAGCAGGGGAAAGGGTCAATATCAGACTCCAACCGCCTACAGAGAGAGGAGAGCTGACTGTTGTGTGTGTGTGTGTGTGTGGTGTGTGTGTGGTGTTGTGGAAAGATCAGACTGTCCAACTACCTACAGAGAGAGGAGAGCTGACGTGTGTGTGTGTGTGTGTGTGTGTGTGTGGTGTGTGTGTGGTGTGTGTGTGTGGTGTGTGTGTGGTGTTGTGGGAAGATCAGACTCCAACCACCTACAGAGAGAGGAGAGCTGACTGTTGTGTGTGTGTGTGTGTGGTGTGTGTGTGTGTGGTGTGTGTGTGTGGTGTGTGTGTGGTGTTGTGGGAAGATCAGACTCCAACCACCTACAGAGGGAGGAGAGCTGACTGTTGGGGGAAGTGTGAGAAGATAATCGACTCCTGGGTACTTCTCTGAATTCTTTGACAAGTGTGCATTCCTGCTAATTATGAAATTAAAATAATGAACAGCAAATGAAATATAAATAGTTTTATGACAGGTAGGTTAAGTTTTTATCAAAAGGTTTTTTCTTTTGAAAAATTGTTGCTTATTGAGACCTTAATCACTATTTTAGAAAGTCATGGACGTCTGTGGAGCCCAGAGACGCTGGAATGTAGAATCTTCCAAGAGTCTGTTTTAAGCCTCAGAGGTCCTGTGTCCTTGGCCATACTCTACTGAAGCTGAAGAACTTTTAAAAGTAGTAAAATCCCAACCCAGAGAAGGAGGAGTGGGCATAAATCCCACTCCTAACCAAGAAGCTAATTGGAACCGATACCTGCTGGGAGAGGGCAAACCAGTTTCCTCCAGTGGCATGCCACTGGGTAGGTATCAACCCCACTCCAGGATAGACCTCAGGCTCAGTAATGGCCGGCCAACGTGAAACAGACTCCATGTTATTTTGTGTGGCATTTTGTGCGTTATTGTTTGGTATTTCTTATCTTTTCATTTTGAGAGAATAAGAGAATGAGAACAGGTAGGTGCGCAGGGAGGTGGGGATCACCTGGGAGGACTTGGAGGAGAGGAAAGTATATGCTCAAAATATACTGCGCAAAAGTTTAAAAACAATTAAGAAGGTAATAAAAGAAAGTCGGTAGACTATTGATCAAACTCCTTTCTCGTTTCACACACATTTAAAATATGGATTACCTTACATAACTTTACTTGTAATTTTTCTAGAAGTATATTTTAACCCTGTGGCGTTCTTACGCCTTTTCTTCAGGGAAGCTGCAGAAGCAGGATTTTAACTGCATGGGAGGTGGGGGTGGGGAGTGATGGTAGCTGTTGTGAGAAGATGGAGCCAGCCGAGTCAGTGGTAAGAGATGAGAGTTTCCAGAAGCCCAGTTTGAAAGCACAGGTTCAATCATCAGGAAAGATGCTGAGAGATCACACCTGCTGTTTTCCTGCTTGCCAAACGGTCAGCCTTATTCTTAGTAAAGACTCTCGAGTCTCTGCTCGCATCATTCACTCAGCACCCAAAAGCCCAATTTGGGGGTCCTGTTTTCAGTACCGAGCATTATGATTGTCTCATTAGGGTTACTATTGCTGTGATGAAACACTGTGACCACAAAGCAAGTTGTGGAGGAAAAGGTTTATTTAGCTTACACTTCCATATGGCTGTTTATTAGAAAAGGAAGTCAGGACAGGAACTCAAACAGGGCAGGAACCTGGAGACAAGAGCTGATGCAGAGGCCATGGAGGGGTGCTGCTTACTGGCTTGCCCCATATGGCATGTTCAGCCTGTTTTCTTATAGAACCCAGGACCACCAACCCAAGGGTGCCACTATCCACAATTGACTAGGTCCTCCCCCATCAATCACTAAATAAGAAAATGCCCTACAGTCAGATCTTATGGAGACATCGATGTGGGATGCCCTTCTGTATACTGTAAATATGTTCTATTAACATCGGTTAATAAAGAAGCTGATTTGAGCCTGGCGGTGGTGGCGGCACTCAGCTTTAATCCCAGCACTTGGGAGGCAAAGTCAAGAGATCTCTGTGAGTTCGAGGCCAGGTTGGTCTACAGAGCTAGTTCCAGGAAAGCAAGGGCTACACAGAGAAACCCTGTCTCAAAAACAAACAAAACAAAAAGAAAGAAAGAAAGAAAGAAAGAAAGAAAGAAAAGAAAAGAAAAGAAAGAAACTGGTTCAACCAATAGTCAGGCAGAGCCAGGCAGGAAATCCAAGCAATAATAAAGGGAAAAAGAAGGTGTAGTCTGGGAGACACCAGCAGTAACCAGAGAAGCAAGATGTGAAGTAACAAGCCACAAGCCTCAGGGTAAAATATAGACTAGAAAGGGTTAATTTAAGTTGTAAAGAGCTAATTAATAATAAGCCTGAGCTAACAGGTCAAACAGTTTGTCGTTAATATTAAGCTTCTGAGTGGTTATTTGGGAACTGGTGGGTGGGAGAGAAAAACATTTTCTCAATTAAGGTTCCCTCCTCTCAGATGACTTTAGCTTGTGTCAGGTTGACATAAAACTAGCCAGCACAATGTTAATTTAGTGTCGTAGATGTTGACCCATCTCTAAGTCCCTATTCTAAGGAAGTCCTATATGTTTTGATCCAAGAAGATACTGGAAGGTTTTTTAAACAAATTTTTGTGCTTATAATAAAATTTACGTATTGTTTGTGGTTTGTACATCAATAAGAACTGGAAAAGAAGTGTACAACAGACTTGTTCAGGAGGAAAGGTGGGTGCTGGATACGGCAAGGAGGATGCTCTTTCTTTGTGTTTCCTTTAATTCCTAGCTGAGTTGAAGGGTTGAATTGGGTTCCATCCAGTGGGTTTTTGCTTCTAGCATACTGTAAATCACTAAAGTTTTCAAACACCTTCCCAGTCCATAAAATTTCAGCGAAGGGGGTGCCAATACCCAAATCCACTCTCTGGATAGGTACTGTGGAGAAAATGAGGTGTAGAAATAATTCCAAGACTCGTGGAGATGATGTCAGTCTCAACCCAAGGAAGAACAACTGGTGATGATTGACAGCCCAACTGACCTGAAAAATGAAACAAGAGTATGTATTTCACATTTTGCTTTAGGTTACATGTTTGCCCATGTGAGATTTAATACAAAAATCTATGGGTTCGCTATAGACTGAGTGTGAAAGCACCGGGGAGTGAATTTGACCCAGGGCAGCAGCTAAACAGTGTAAAACAGAGACTTGAAACCTTTGCTCTGCTCAGGGGCTGGACTGGACCAGTCCCATATTCAAAATGTGTCTGTCCCTTGTAGTCCTCTCAGCCTCTGGGTCTTTCCCCAGCCCCTTTGGGGGTCTGGCATCCTTCACTGTGCTTAGAGACTGGACTGAACCGGTTCCATACACAGAACATGTCCATCTGTGGTAGCCTCCTCTCTCCAGGTCTTTCCCCAGCCTCCGTGTGGTCGTGCATGGAGGTCTGAGGGGTATGGTCAAAGGTGCACTGGATTCTTCTGATTTCTAGAATTTTATTTTGAAGCCAAGGGAACAAAGACAAATGAACAACAACAACAGCAACAAAAACTGTGATTGAAGCTTTGGGAGGGAATTGGGATGCATACGACTTTAACAAGGTGCTTTACCTGTCCGAGCCTGTTTTTGTCACAGGAGGAGAAAGCTGGAACATAAACAGCTTAGTTCACGCAGAGGGCTCCTGACTCAGGATCCTTTCGACTAAAGGAACTGAATCTTTTTGTGTGTGTGAAAATTAATATTTCTTTTAATTGCAAAGTTTGGGAAAAATGATTTCTTTACTCCCTTTTTGAAAACTATCCCCTTAGGGACTCCCTTTACCCATGGAATGAGAGAGGTCTGGGCAAGGACTGCTCTTCTTTCCTCTGGCAGAGGGTCTGCTTGAGGTGGCTGTGCCGCAGGAAACGGACCGTGTCTTCTTGTGGCTCCTGTGGCTGTACCTGCTCTTAGTCACCACACTGTAGTCTATCTGCAGGCTTCCGTGGGAGAACATGCGTTGTGGAATGTTGTTTTAACTATGTAAAGACGTGTTGTTACCTTCGTTTCTGATGCGTTTGTTTAGTTATGTAAAGATGTGTTACATTTGTTTCACATTGCTCTGGTCGGTTCTCTTTCCTATCCCTCTCTCTCATCTCTCTGACAAGCTCGAGAACCAAGCCGAGTTGTCCGTGCTTTTGGCTTTTGATGCTGCTTGCTTATTCTGCTCAGACCTTGATAGGAAGATGAGAAAGCAGCTGGTTGTGGGTCAAAGTCAGGGACACTGGAAGCTTCCTATTGGTTTATAGTCAAGTATCATAGAAAAGATCTGTGACATTGCCAATTGAACGCTGGTTCCATAAATTCAGTAGACTGTGATTGTCACGTCAAAACCATTTCTCTGGGAAGTCACAAAGCTGCTTGCAAAGACAATGACAGCCAAGATTGACATAGTACGGATGCTGGCAGGGGACCAGAGCAACGGCTCCTCCCTGTAGCTGATAGATCTCTGGAGTTCTGAGCACATGTTGCTACAGAAATAAACCACCCCAGAACTGCCCTACCTGGGACGAATCCTGTGGTGGCTAATTTTCTGTCTGCTTGACACAAGCTGGAGTCATCTAACTAAGAGGAAGAAACCTCAGATAAGAAAATGCTTCCATAGGACCCGGCTATGGACAAGTCTGTGGGACATTTTCTTAATTGGTGATTGATGAGGGAAGGCCTGGTCCATTGTGGGCGGTGCCACCCATGGGTTGGTGGTCTTGGGTTCTATAAGAAAACAGACTGAGCAAGCCATGGGGAGCAAGCCAGTAAGCAGAAGCCCTCCGCTGACGGCATCAGCTCCTGCCTCCAGGTTCCTGCCCTGTTTGCGTTCCTGTCCTGGCTTCCTTCAAGGATGAACAGTGAGAGAGAAGTGTAAGCTGAACAAACCCTTTCTTCCCCAACTTGCCTTATGGTCACGGTGCTCCATTGCAGCAACAGAAACCCGGACTAAGTCAAAATCTTGCTGTAGGCTGGAAAGTAGAGTTCATCAAGAGGCTACCCTACCCCAACAGTTTCAGTCCAGGACTGTCATGGTACAGAAAGATGGCATTTAGGCTAGATCACACACACACACACACACACACACACACACACACACACACACACACGAGGCTCGAGTATTGTTCTATTTCTGCTTTGGTTTTTTTTCCCGAGGACTGTTCAGTGTTGACCAAACAGAGAAATCAGATATCATGTTTTCAACATTGATGTCAAAGACGGACCAACGTCTTGTTACAAGACCAGGAAGTAGAGTTAGATTCGGCTTTAGGATATCTTTATTTACTACAGAAACATTTTTACATAAATATCCTGTCCATTGATTTTTTTTTGAGACAGTTCTTATTATGTATCCACGGATGTTGCTATAAAGACCAGGTTGGTTTCAGATTCAGAGATGCTCCTGCCTCTGCCTCCACAGTGGGGTTAGAGCTGAGCCACCACACCCAAGCTCCATTCAGTTTTCATCAAGAAGCATTTTCCCTCCACTTCTCACCTCTGCTTCTTCCTTCTGCTCCTTCTCCTCTTCCTCGGAGTCCTTTCCTTCTTCCCTTCTCTCCTCCTCTCTCCCTCTTGTTTCTCCTTCATATTTCCTCCTGCCTCTGCCTGCCTCCCAACAGCTTATAGACATGAGAATCCATGCTTCGTTATTTTGTTAAGAGATCTGTTCTCAGTGTCTCAGATTGGCTGCCACTGCTCCGGGCAGTACCCCGATGACCACATCAGTGGGAAAAGGGAATGCCTCTTTTTGTCTTATGCTCACTTTGAAGAGAGAGAAGAGCTCTCCTAGAAACCTTCCTGCCCATTCTCCATTCTCACTGGTCACATTGACATTGCACACTCTTACTTAAGCCCATCACTTGCTGATGGAATGGAGCCACCATGCTTGGATTAGACCTCTGCCCTGTAGCTGCCGTATTATGTGTGATACATCATTTCAAACCTTCTAGCAGTCATATTTGAAAAAGAAGGCGTGGTAATATTAGTCCTACTGGAATATTGTACTGAACCCAATGTTTAAGAATAGCATTTCAATATAATGAATTCAAACAATGAAACAAATCATTGTTGCCTTTGCATTCCTTATTGCCCGTGCTGTGCAATCCGGGGCATATTTTGCACTCACAGTACAGCTCAATTATAAATAATCATATTTAAAGTGAGCAGTAGCTACATTGGACCACTGGCTTCTGTGCTTGGCAGTACATGTCAGCCCACAGGACTGATTGCCTTGGTGTATATGTGTGTGTGTATGTGTGTTGGGCGTGGGATTCAGCCTTCATTTTCAGAGGACAGTAGACATCATCAAGACTCTGCCAGCAGAGGAGAAGGACCATGGCTGCTCCATGACTGCGGGGTTTTCCTTCCTTCCAGCCTGCATCTCTTCCCACAGTAGGGGAAAGACACTGTCCACGGGGTCACCTAGAGAAGCACGAGTGATCCCACTTTCCCTCTCCTCCTCTTCAGCGTTACCATTCTCCAAGTGCCTTCCATGTTGCCCCTGTGATCACAACTTAGGCTCTGTCAGAATCCCACCTGGATCTCATTCTATCATTGGCTTCTGGAAAGTTCTCCAGTAGCTCCCAGAGAGGTGGAAGTCTGATGCAGCTCTTGTAGCTCAGTGCATGGCAGCATGCTCTGCTTCAGTCCCTGCATGCTTGGCTCTGGTCGTAGAGCACTGTCTTCAGATCTCAGGACGTTCTCTGATGTCTCCATCCTTCTCAGGCAAGTCTCTTGTGCTTCCTCCCTCTTTCTGATGATCTTATCCTTGGGAGGCTTTTTGCCTTCCTCGCCTACAGTCAGATGAAATGCATCTCCTCTGAGCACTATGTCTGCACATCCTCTGATCTAATTCTCTTGTGTTTGAACTCCCTTGCGTTAGCTATGCCCTGATTCTAGATGGTGAGACTCCAACAAGTGTGTAACCCCACAACCTGGCACCAGTGTGTATGGCAAGGAACAAGCACCTAGAGCCATACTTTCAGAGTAAAGGCTTTGCCTTGACTAAGTATGGATGGATAGATGGATGGATAGATGGATGGATTCTGTTTTCCTTCCAGGCCTTTCTGTGATCGGAAAGTGGCCTTCTTCAGCTTCTTGCCTGGTTTCTATGGCAGCCATAACCAAGGACTCCCACCAAGATGGCTCAACAATCAGTTCTGCACAGCCGGAGTCCAAATTCTAGAGGTGGCAGGGCAGTCAGAAAGCTCCGAGGAGGTTCCGCTGCAATCTTCTCCACTCTATCTGGCAGCTCAGGTAGCCCCCAGTTTGTCAATGGTCCTTCCTGTGTTTTCTCACCTTCCCTCTGCACATGCCTGGCCCTGTGTTCAAGTTTCCTATTCATATAAGGACACTGGACTAATTGACTTGAGGTCCTCCTTCCCTCCAGGCTGTGCTGTCACTTCATCATCTACAGCTGGGTGGCCTATTTTCTAATGAAGTATAATTCAAAGATACTGCATACGTTCTTTTGGCGTGAACACCATTCAGCTCCATCATAACTGAGAGCAAGTGTATCTACGTTATCTGCAGTGCACATCTGTCGTGCCACAGCTGGACCAGGTGTGGCTCTGTGAGTCCCCTGGACGACCTCTTCAGACTTCAGCAGAGTCGGCCTGAAAGGTCTAGGGAAGAATCTACTTCCGAACTCCTGCAGGTCGTTGGCGCAATACACGTCTTTATTGCAGAATGGAAGGCCCTGGTTTTCAGGAGCTGCCAGAGGGAGGCCTCCATGGTCCCTGCCATACCTGCTCCCATTTGGATGTTCAGCTTAGGATAGAACTGCTTGTTTTTTCTTCTACTTGCCTTCTCTTTCTAGTTACGGGACTGAAACATAGTCATGAGTCCCTCCCAGCCTGGAGCAGAGAGGGTTATTCAAGGGTGTGGCCGTCAGAACGGTCACCTCAAGGTGTGTCTGTCTGGGTAGGTGTGTTTCTTTACAGCCCCCAGCTGCCTGAGAACAGCTGCGCTCTGTCATTTGGAGTCCACAGAGCTGGCCACAGGAAGGGGGTGGAGTAGTATTTCAATCTCAGGAGTCTCAGCAGCCCCAAAGAACATAATTTTAAAAGTGAAACTTGTGGGCCTGGAGAGGAGTTTAAGAGCACTTGGTGCTCTTTGAGAGGATGTCTGTCGGCTCAAGCTGCAGTTCCAGGTGATCCAACACCTTCTTCTGGCTTCCACAGGACCTGTACTCCTCTCTCTCTCTCTCTCTCTCTCTCTCTCTCTCTCTCTCTCTCTCTC